>CM052798.1:49080286-49149976 GCA_028533885.1 Nasua narica
GGAAGAAATAGAAAACCTGAATAGACCCATAACCAGTAAGGAGATTGAAACAGTCATCAAAAATCTCCCAATAAACAAGAGCCCAGGGCCAGATGGCTTCCCAGGGGAATTCTACCAAACATTTAAAGAAGAATTAATACCTATACTCCTGAAATTGTTCCAAAAAATAGAAATGGAAAGGAAACTTCCAAACTCATTTTATGAGGCCAGCATTACCTTGATCCCCAAACCAGATAAAGACTTCATCAAAAAGAATTACAGACCAATATCTTTGATGAACACGGATGTAAAAATTCTCACCAAATACTAGCCAATAGGATCCAACAGTACATTAAAAGGATTAGTCACCACAACCAAATGGGATATATTCCTGGGATGCAAGGTTGGTTCAACATCCGCAAATCAATCAATGTAATACAAGGCATTAATAAAAGAAAGAACAAGAACCATATGATACCCTCAATTGATGCTGAAAAAAGCATTTGACAAAGTACAACTTTGTCAAAAGTTGACAAAACTTTGTCAAAAGTTGATCAAAACTCTTGGGGCACCTGGGTGGCTCAGTGGGTTAAAGCCTCTGCCTTCGGCTCGGGTCATGGTCTCAGGGACCTGGGACCAAGCCCCGCATCGGGCTCTCTGCTCAGCCGGGAGCCTGCTTCCCCCTCCCTCTCTGCCTCCTCTCTGGCTACTTGTCATCTCTCCCTCTGTCAAATAAATAAATAAAATATTAAAAAAAAAAAACCTCTTCACAGTGTGGGCATAGAGGGTACATTCCTCAACATCATCAAAGCCATCTATGAAAAACCCACAGCGAATATCATTCTCAATGGGGAAAAACTGAGAGCTTTTTCCCTGAGATTAGGAACACGGCAGGGATGCCCACTATCTCCACTGCTATTCAACATAGTACTAGAAGTCCTAGCCTCAGCAATCAGACAACAGAAAGAAATAAAAGGAATCCAAATTGGCAAAGAAGAAGTCACACTCTCACTCTTTGCAGATGATATGATATTTTATGTGGAAAACCCAAAAGACTCCACTCCAAGACTGCTAGAACTCATACAGGAATTCAGTAAAGTGTCAAGATATAAAATTAATGCACAGAAATAAGTTGCATTTCTATACACAAACAGCAAAAGAGAAGAAAGAGAAATTAAGGAGTCAATCCCATTTACAACTGCACCCAAAACCATAAGATACCTAGGAATATAGCTACCCAAAGAGGCAAAGAATCTGTACTCAGAAAACTACAAAGTCCTCATGAAAGAAATTGAGGAAGACACAAAGAAATGGAAAAATGTTCCATGCTCATGGATTGGAAGAACAAATATTGTGAAAATGGCTATGCTACCTAAAGAAATATACACATTTAATGCAATCCCTATTAAAATACCATCAATTTTTTTCAAAGAAATGGAACAAATAATCCTCAAATGTATATGGAACCAGAAAAGACCACGAATAGCCAGAGGAATGTTGAAAAAGAAAACCAAAGTTGGCGGCATCACAATTCCAGACTTCAAGCTCTATTACAAAGCTGTAATCATCAAGACAGTGTGGCACTGGCACAAAAACAGATACATAGATCAATGGAACAGAATAGAGAACCCAGAAATGGAGCCCCAACTCTATGGCCAACTAATCTTCGACAAGCAGGAAAGAATATTCAATGGAAAAAACAGTCTCTTCAACAAATGGTGTTGGGAAAACTGGACAGCCACATGCAAAAGAATGAAACTGGACCATTTCCTTATACCACACACAAAAATAGACTCAAAATGGGTCAAAGACCTCAATGTGAGACAAGACTCCATCAAAATCCTAGAGGAGAACACAGGCAGCAACCTCTTCGTCCTCAGCCAGAGCAACTTCTTCCTACAAACATCTCCAAAGGCAAGGGAAGCAAGAGCAAAAATGAACCATTAGGACTTCATCAAGATCAAAAGCTTTTGCACAGCAAAGGAAACAGTCAACAAAACCAAAAGACAACTGACAGTATGGGAGAAGATATTCACAAATGACATATCAGATAAAGGGTTAGTATCCAAAATCTATAAAGAACTTCTCAAACTCAACACCCAAAGAACAAATAATCCATTCAAGAAATGGGCAGAAGATATGAACAGATATTTCAGTAAAGAGGACATCCAAATGGCCAACAGACACATGAAAAAATGCTCAACATCACTCGGCATCAGAGAAATACAAATCAAAATCATGATGAGATACCACCTCACACCAGTCAGAATGGCTAAAATTAGCAAGTCAGGGAATGACAGATGTTGGTGAGGATGCAGAGAAAGGGAAACCCTCCTATACTGTTGGTGGGAATGCAAGCTGGTGCAGCCACTATGGAAAACAGTATGGAGGTTCCTCAAAAAGTTGAAAATAGAGCTACCCTACAACCCAGCAATTGCACTACTAGGTATTTACCCTAAAATACAAATGTAGTGACCCGAAGGGTCACAATACCTGAATGTTTATAGCAGCAATGTCCACAATAGCCAAACTATGGAAAGAACCTAGATGTCCATCAACAGATAAATGGATAAAGAAGTAGTGGTATATATATACAATGGAATACTATGCAGCCATCAAGAGAAATGGAATCTTGCCATTTGCAATGATGTGGATAGAACTAGAGGGTATTATGCTAAGCAAAATAAGTCAGTCAGAGAAAGACAATTATCACACGATCTCTCTGATATGAAGAATTTGAGAGGCAGGGCAGGGGGTTTTTGGGGGGTGGGGTAGAGAAATGAAACAAGTTGGGATGCGAAAGGAGACAAACCATAAAAGACTTCTAAACTCACGAAACAAACTAAGGGTGGCTGGGAGGTAGGGGACTAGGGTTATGGACATTGGGAGCGTATATGCTATGGTAAATGCTGTGAAATGTGTAAACCTGATGATTCACAGACATGTACCCTGGGGCAAATAATACATTATATGTTAATAAATAAATAAATTAAAAAGAAAAAGAAAAGTCCAGCACCAAGTGGCTTCACTGGTGAATTTTAACAAATATTTAAAGAACTAATGCCAGACTTCAAACTCTTCTAGAAAATAGAAGAGGAAGCAACACTGCCAAATTTATTGTTTGAGGCTAGCATTACCCTGATACCAAAATCAGACAAGGCCACTACAAGAAAAGAAAATTACAGGCCAATATACCTATAAACTTAAATGTAAAAATCCTTAAAATACTAGCAAACCAAATTCAACAATATATTAAAAGAATCATAGACATAATCAAGTTGGATTTATTCCAGGTATATGCGGATGGTTCAACATTTACAAATTAATCAATGGGATATACCACATTAACAAATGAAGGATAAAAATCATATGATCATATTTCAATAGATTCAGGAAAAACATCTGACAAAATTTGAGATCCATTCATGATTAAAAAAAAACCTTTCAACTAAATGGGTATAGAGGGAACATACCTCAACATAATAAAGGCAATATATGACAAGCCCACAACTAACATCATAATCAATGTTGAAAAGCTGGAAGCTACTCTCTAAGATCAGGTACACAGCAGGAATGCCACTATTACCACTTTTATTCAGCATAGTACCGGAAGTCCTAGCCAGAGCAATTATTCAAGAAAAAAAACCAAAAGACATCCAAATTGGAAAGGAAGAAGTAAAATTATCTCTACTTGCAGATATATTATATATGTAAAACCCTAAATGGGCACCTGGTGCAAGGGTCCTGGGATTGAGCCCAACATGATGCAAGGGTCATGATGCAAGGGTCCTGGGATTGAGCCCAACATCGGGCTCCCTGCTCAGTGGAAGTCTGCTTCTCCCTCCATCTGTGTCTCTCTCCACCTTGTACTCTCTGTTCAAATAAATAAATAAAATTCTTTAAAAAAAAAACCTAAAGACTCCCTCACAAAACTGTTAGAAATAATAAATGAATTCAGTACATTTGCAAGATACAAAATCGATATACAAAATTCAGTTAGGTTTCTATATGCTAAGAGACTCTAAGAAAACAGTTCCATTTATATGGCATCAAAAAGAATAAAATACCTAGGAGTAAAATTAACCAAGGAAGTAAAAGATCTGTACATTGAAAATTGTGCCATTGATAAAAAAAAAAAAAAAAACTAAAGACATAAATAAGTGGAAGGATATTCTGTGCACATGGATTGGAAGAATTAATGTTGTTTATATGTCCATACTAACCAAAGCAATCTACAGATTCAATCCAACCTGATCGAAATTCCAATGGCATTTTTCCCAGTAATAGAACAAACAATCCTAAAATTCTTAAATTTGTATGAAACCACAAATGACACCATATAGCAAAGCAATCTTGAGAAAAAACAAAGTTGGAGATATCACACTTCCTAATTTCAACTATATTACAAATTTGTAATAATCAAACACAAATGGACAGCCACGTGAAAAAAAAAATGAAACAAAACCACTATTTTACCACATGCACAAAAATTAACTCAGAATGGATTAAAAACTTGAACATGAGTAATTTCATGTAATCATGAAATTCCTAGAAGAAAACATATGCAGCAATTTCCTCGATATAAGGCCTGACAATGATTTTTTTGGGATTTGACACCAAAAGCAAAGGCAACAAAAGCAAAAATAAGTAAATTAGACCATATCAAACTAGAAGGCTTCTACAAAGGAAATCATCAAAATAATGAAAAGGCAACATACTGAATTGGAGAAAATATTTGCATGTCATGTAGCTTATAAAGGGTTAATATCCAAAGTATATAAAGAACTTATACAATTCAAAGCCAAAAAACAAAACAAAACAAAACAAAACAAACCCACCCTATAATCTGATTAAATATTGGCAAAGGATCTGAATAGACAATTTTCCAAAGAAGATAGAAATGTCCAATAGGCACGTGAAAAGGTACTCAACGTCACCAATCATCTGGGAAATGCAAAGTAAACCCATAATGAGATATCAACTCACACACCTGTTAGAATGGCTATTATCAAAGACACAAGATGGGGTGCCTTGGTGGCTCAGTGGGTTAAAATCTCTGCCTTTAGCTCAGGTCACGATCCCAGGGTCCTGGGATCAAGCCCCACATCAGGCTCTCTGCTCAGCAGGGAGCCTCCTTCCCGCTCTCTCTCTGCCTGCCTCTCTGCCTAATTGTGATCTCTTTCTCTCTCTGTGTCAAATAAATAAATAAAATATTTTAAAAAAAGAAAGAACAGGTGCTCGTGAGGATTAGAGAAAAGGGGACCCTTGTGCACTGTTGGTAGGGATGTAAATTTCTATACTATCGAAAATAGGATAGAGTTTCCTCGAAAAATTAAAAGTAGAACTAACATATGATCCAGAAATTTTACTTCTGGGTACTTATCTGAAGGAAACAAAGACACTAACTCAAAAAGATCTGCATCTTCATGTTCACTGCAGCATTATTTATAATAGCCAAGATATAGAATAGCCAAGATACAGAAGCAACCTTAATGTCCACTGATGGATAAATGGATAAAGAAGTTGTGGTATACACACATATCTCCAAATATTATTAAACCACTTGTAACAACATGGATGGACCTTGAGGACATTATACTAAGTGAAGTAAGTCAGACAGAAAGACAAATACTGTATGATCTCGCTTACATGTGAAATCTAAAAAACAGATACTGAACTCATAGCTACAGAGAACAGATTGGTAGTTGCCAGAGACAGGATGTGGGTGGTGGGTGAAATGGGTGAAGGGAGTTAAATGTACAAACTTTCAGTTATAAAATAAATATGTCCTGGGGATATAATATACAGCATGGTGAATTGTATTGTATATTTGAAGGTTGCTAAGAAAGTAAATTTAAAAGTTCTCATCACAAGAAAAACAAATTTATAACTAGATATGGTGATGGCTATTAACTAGACTTACTGTGGTGATCATTTTGCAATATATACATATATTTAAGCATTATCTTATACATCTAAAATGAATATAATGTTATATGTCAATTATATCTGAATAAAAATTATAAACATGCACTTTCCCTGATGCTGAAATTCTATTTCCAAAGTCCTATGAAATAGTCACACATGTTCATAAACATATTTGCAAGCTATTTAAAGAGTTTTTCTTACAATATTATGTGTAATAATAGAAAACTACAAACAAAATGTCCATTACAATGGAAATAGTTCATAAATTGTTACTTATTTGTACTATAGATGCAATGAAGTTGTTTAAGAAAAATGTAATTTAGGGACACCTGGGTGGCTCAGTTGGTTGAGCAGCTGCCTTCAGCTCAGGTCATGATCCCTGGGTCCTGGGATCGAGTCCCGCATTGGGCTCCTTGCTCAGCGGGGAGCCTGCTTCTCCCTCTGCCTCTGCCGCCTGCTTCTCCCTCTGCTTCTGCCTGCCGCTCTGACTGCTTGTGCTCTCTCTCTCTGACAAATAAATAAATAAAATCTTAAAAAAAAAAAAAGAAAGAAAAATGTAAGGTAGACTTATATACCTTGACATAGAAAGAACTCCAACAAGAATAATGCTAATAAAGGAACAATACATATTCTATGGTCCCAAATACAGTCACATAAATAAGGGTGTATCTTTGATAATACAATGAATAGAAGGTGGTGTAGAAATTAGAAATTTTTAACAGTAGACCCAGGTCAAAGGTGTGCTTGCTTACAACTTTGCATAAATTGAAAAAACAGTGTCACTTTCAACTGTGGTGTAGAAAGGACTGATAGAGATGATGAGAGAACTCAAATCTCCCTAAACCAAGGGTTGGAAACTGTTGAGTTTGTGATAGAGGTGGGGAAAAAAAGGATTATTAATATTATTTTTCACTCTTTTGTACTGAATCCCTACCAAAAAAAGGGGTTGGGGGGATTGACGTATTAATTGTAATAAAAGGAGGGAGTAGGACTTTAAAAGAAAATTGCATCCTGTGCACTTCAAACACTGACAATTATACTCAATACAATTCTAAACATTGGTGACCTAGGGCAGGGTCACCAAATATTTTCTAGAAAAGTCCAGATAGCAAATATTTTAGCCTTTGTAGATCACATAACTTTTACTATCTCTAGGGTTTGATAAACTAAAATATTAAATGGACAAAGAAGCACAATTAATGTGACTCATAAGTAGGAGAAAAATCAGACAACAGAAATAAATCTAGAAATAGCAGAAAAGATAGAAATAGAAGATGAGAACTTAACACAACTATTATAAATGTAATCAAGGATTTAAATAACAAGAGACTTGGAAGCTATAAAAAACAATCAAATGGAACTTGTAGAACTGATAAATATTTTAATATCTTATATGAAACTAATTAGATGCATTTAACAGATTTGACCCTGAAGATAAAAGAGCAATAAACTTGAAGACATAGCAATAGAAACACTCCAGAGAGGAGGAGCAAGATGGCGGAGGAGTAGGAGACTGAGATATCATCAGGTTCCAGGAGTACAGCTAGATACTTATCAAACCATTCTGAACAGCTACAAACTCAACAGGAGAGAGAAGAGAAGAACAGCAATTCTAGGAACAGAAAATGGATCAATCACTTTCCAGAAGGTAAGATGTACAGAGAAGTGAATCCGAGGCGACATTTGGGAAGATAGACTAAGGGGGAAGGGCTGGCTCCCAGTAGGTGAGAGAGCAGACGAACACAAAATCAGAACTCTTAGAAGTCTACACTACTAAGTGGAATTTTTATAAGTCTGATCCACTGAGGGACATCACTCCAGAGGCTAAGCTGGGGGTGGAGCCCTTGTGGGGACAGTGTGGTCTCAGGACCTGCAGGGTCACAAAAAGACCAGGGGTTTCTGAGTGTGGCAGAGCTCCCAGGTATTGGAACAGAAAGCCAGCTGCAGAGTTGGTGCTGAACAATGGGCACTCAGCTCAGGATGACCTTAAACTGTGATCCAAGGCACTGTCAGGCCACTACTCTTTGGGCAGAGACCCAACAAGTAGCATATCTGGGGAGACTCACCTTCCTCCTCTGGGAAGAGTGGTGCGGGAGCACACTGCAGGAATCAGCTGAGTTTGGAGACTTCAAACGGTGCCATGCGCCAGAGACAGAAATTCTCACTCACAGGCCAGGTGAGCTCAGAGCGGGGCTGGGTACCAGGGAGACAGGAGGGATTTATTGCTTTTCTCTGAGCATGCACTAAGGAGTGGAGCCCTGAACTCTTGGCTCCTACAGGCCAGAGATTGGGAGGCCGCCATTTTCATTCCCATCCTCCAAAGCAGTACGGAAAGCTTTCAGGTAACAAAAGCTCCCGAAACCAAAACAGAGCAGATTACTTAGCCTGGCCCCTGGCAAGGGCAGTGCAATTCCACCTGGGGCAAAGACATTTGAGAATCACTGCAACAGGCCCCTCCCCCAGAAGATTAGCAAGAACATCCAGCAAAGACCAAGTTCAACCATCGATGAGAACTGCGGAACTCTAGAGCTAGAGGAAAGCATGGCTTTTTCCCCATGATCCTTTAGTCTTTCAAAGTTAAATTTTTTTAATTTTATTTTTTCTTATTCTGTTTTAAATTTTCCCTCTCTCCTATTTTAACATTTTTTAACTCTTTTATCTTATCAATAGCTTTTAAAAATCTTTTTTAATTTTCATTGCTATAGTCATATTTTATCCTTTCATTGTATTTAAGCTTATTTTTTGTATACATGTAGGTGGTTTTTTTTTTCTTTAAAATTTTGGGATGCAATTTCTTCTAATAGATCAAAATATATGCTAAATCTAGTGTATGACTTTGTTCTAGTCTCCAGCCTGATCCCATTCTTTCTTTTTTTCAACCAACTTCTTATTTTATCAATTCCTTTTTTAGAATCTTTTTTAATTTTCATCTTTACAGTCAAATTCCATCCCTTCATCGTGTTTACCCTAATTTTTGTATGTATGTAAGTTTTTCTTACTTTAAAATTTTGGGAGGTAGTTTCTTCTAACAGACCAAAATACACCCAAAATCAAGTATGTGGCTCTGTTCTATTAACCAGTCTAGTATAATATATATATATTTTTTCTTTTTTCCCCCTTTACTTCTCCCCCCAGTTTCAGATCTCTTCTGATTTGGTTAGTGTATATTTTTCTGGGGTTGTTGCTACCCTTTTAGTATTTTGTTCTCTAATTCATCTATTCTTCTCTGGATAAAATGACAAGGCAGAAAAACTCACCACAAATAAAGAACAAGTGGCAGTATTGACAGCTAGGGACCTAATCAATACGGACATTAGTAATATGTCAGAACTAGAGTTCAGAATGACAATTATCAAGGTGCTAGCTGGGCTCGAAAAAAGCATGGAAGATATTAGAGAATCCCTTTCTGGAGAAATAAAATCCCTTTCTGGAGGAATGAAAGAACTAAAATCTAACCAAATTGTAATCAAAAAAGCTGTTAATGAGGTGCAATAAAAAAATGGAGGCTCTTACTGCTAGGATAAGTGAGGCAGAAGAAAGAATTAGTGATATAGAAGACCAAATGACGGAGAATAAGGAAGCTGAGCTAAAAAGAGACAACTACTGGACCATGAGGGGAGAATTTGAGAGATAAGTGATACCAGAAGATGCAACAAAATTAGAATAATTGGGATCCCAGAAGAAGAAGAAAGAGAGAGAGGGGCAGAAGGTATATTGGAGCAAATTATAGCAGAGAATTTCCCTAATTTGGTGAAGGGAACAAGCATCAAATTCCAGGAGGCACAGAGAACCCCCCCTCAAAATCAATATAGGTCCACACCCTGTCATCTAATAGTAAAATTTACAAGTCTCAGTGACAAGGAAAAAATCCTGAAACAGCTCGGAACAAGAGGTCTATAACATATAATGATAGAAATATTAGATTGGCAGCAGACCTATCCAAAGAGACCTGGCAGGCCAGAAAGGACTGGCATGATATATTCAGAGCACTAAATGAGAAAAATATGCAGCCAAGAATACTATATCCAGCTAGGCTGTCATTCAAATAAGATGGAGAGATAAAAAGCTTCCAGGACAAACAAAAACTAAAAGAATTTGCAAACACCAAACCAACCCTACAGGAAATATTGAAAGGGTCCTCTAAGCAAAGAAAGAGCCTAAAAGTAACAGACCAAAAAGGAACAGAGACAATATACAGTAACAGTCACCTTACAGGTAATACAATGGCACTAAATTCATATCTTTTAATACGAACAGCACTAAATTCATAACTTTCATTACTCTGAATGTAAATGGGCTAAATGCCCCAATCAAAAGACACAGAGTATCAGAATGGATAAAGAAAACAAGACCCATCAATATGCTGTCTATGAGAAACTCATTTTAGATACAAAGACACCTCCAGATTTAAAGTGAGGGGGTAGAAAACAATTTACCATGCTAATAGACATCAAAAGAAAGCTGGGGTGGCAATCCTTTTATCAGATAAATTAGATTTTAAGCTAAAGATAATAATAAGAGACAGGAAGGACATTATATCATACTTAAAGGGACTGTCCAACAAGAGGATCTAACAATTTTAAATATCTATGCCCCTAACATGGGAGCAGCCCATTATATAAACCAATTAATAAGAAAATCAAAGAAACACATCAACAATAATACAGTAATAGTAGGGGACTTTAACCACTCCCTCACTGAAATGGACAGATCATAAGCAAAAGATCAACAAGGAAATAAAGGCTCTAAATGACACACTGGACCAGATGGACATCACAGATATATTTAGAACACTCCATCCCAAAACAGCGGAATACACATTCTTCTCTAGTGCACATGGAACATTCTCCAGAATAGATCACATCCTGAGTCACAAATCAGGTCTCAATTGGTACCAAAATATTGGGGTCATTCCCTGCATATTTTCAGACCACAATGCCATGAAACTAGAACTCAATCACAAGAGGAAAGTTGGAAAGAACTCAAATACGTGGAGGCTAAAGAGCATCCTGCTAAAGAACAAATGGGTCAACCAGGAAATTAAAGGAGAATTTTAAAAAATTCATGGAAACAAATGAAAATGAAAACACAACTGTTCAAAATCTTTGGGACACAGCAAAGATGGTCCTGAGAGGAAAGTGTATAGCAATACAATCCTTTCTCAAGAAACAAGAAAGGTCTGAAGTACAGAACCTAAACCTACACCTAACAGAGCTGGAGAAAGAACAGCAAAGAAAGCCTAAACCCAGAAGGAGAAGAGAAATAAAGATCAGAGCAGAAATCAATGAAATAGGAACCAAAAGAACAGTAGAACAAATCAATGAAACTAGGAGCTGGTTCTTTGAAAGAATTAATAAAATTGATAAACCCCTGGCCAGACTTATCAAAAAGAAAAGAGGAAGGACCCAAATAAAACAAAATCATGAATGAAAGAGGCGAGATCACAACCAACACTGAAGAAATACAAAAATTACAAGAACATATTATGGGCAACTATATGCCAACAAATTAGGCAATTTGGAAGAAATGGATGCATTCCTAGAGACATATAAGCTACCAAAATTGAGCCAGAAAAAAACAGAAAACCTGAACAGACCCATAACCAGCAAGGAAATGGGAGCAGTAATAAAAAGTCTCCTGACAAACAAGAGCCCAGGGCCAGACTGCTTCCCAGGGGAATTCCACCAAACATTTAAAGAAAATACCTATTCTTCTGAAGCTGCTCCAAAAAATAGAAATGGAAGGAAAACTTCCAAACTCATTTTATGAGGCCAGCATTACCTTGATCCCAAAACAAGACAAAGACCCCATCAAAAAGGAGAATTACAGACCAATAGCCCCAGCCCACTGCCTGGTATAGTTTGAGCTCAGTTAATAGTAGTCAGTACAAAAATGAGAAACCAGTTCACACAAGTCAGAATGGCTAAAATTAACAAGTCAAGAAATGACAGATGTTGGCGAGGATGCAGAGAAAGGGAACCCTCCTATACTGTTGGTGGGAATGCAAGCTGGTACAGCCACTCTGGAAAACAGTATGGAGGTTCCTCAAAAAGTTGAAAATATAGCTACCTTACAACCCAGCAATTACACTACCAAGTATTTACCCTAAAGATACAAATGTAGTGATCTAAAGGGGCACACACCCCCGAATGTTTATAGCAGCAATGTCTACAATAGCCAAACTATGGAAAGAGCCTAAATGTCCATCAACAGATGAATGGATAAAGAAGATGTGATATATATATATAGATATATAGATATATATCTATATACACACACACACACACACACACACACACACACAATGGAATACTATGCAGCCATCAAAAGAAACAAAATCTTGCCATTTGCAGGACGATGTGGATGAAACTAGAGGGTATTATGCTAAGCAAAATAAGTCAATCAGAGAAAGACAATTATCATTTGATCTCTCTGATATGAGGAATTTGATAGGCAGGGCAGGGAGTTATGGGGGGTAGGGAGGGAAAAAATGAAACAAGATGAGATTGGGAGGGAGACAAACCATAAGAGACTCCTAAACTCACAAAATAAACTGAGGGTTGCTGGGGGGTGGGGGGTAGGGATAGGGTGGCTGGGTTATGGACATTGGGGAGGGTATGTGCTATGGTGAGTGCTGTAAAATGTATAAGCCTGATGATTCACAGACCTGTACCCCTGGGGCAAATAATACATTATATGTTAAAAAAAATAAAAAAGAACTGGGAAAAAAATAGAATTACCATATGACCCAGTAATTCCACTAATTCAAAAAGATATATGCACTCTTATGTTTATTAAAGCATTATTTATAACAGTCAAGATATGGAAGCAGCCCAAGTGTCCATCTATAGATGAATGGATAAAGAAGTGGTATATACATGCTGTGGAATATTACTCAGCTATAAAAAAGAATAAATAAAAAAAGAATGAAATCTTGTCATTTGCAATAATAGGATGGATCTAGAGAGTATAATGTGAAATAAGTCAATCAGAGAAAGACAAACACCATATGATTTCACTCATATGTGGGATTTTAGAACTAAAGCAAACAACGATAAAAAGAGACAAAAAAAAACCCAGACTCTTAAATATAGAAAACACACTAGTGGTTGCCAGAGGAGAGATAGGTGTGGGGATGGGTCAAATAGGTGAAAAAATTAAAAATACACTTGTGATGAGCACTGAGTAATGTATAGAAGTGTTGAATCATTATATTGTATACCTAAAACTAACATAATGTTGTATGTTAATTATACTTGAATTAAAAAAAAAACTATCCAAACTAAAGAAAAGGGATGGGGAAAAAGCTGGGAACAAAAAAAAGAACAAAGGAACAATTATAAGGCACTCTAAAATTATGTAATTGGAACTAGGAGTGGGGACAGAGGCCATATTTGAAGAAATAAAGTCTCAAAAGTTTTCCAAAGAAATAAAGTCTCAAAAGTTTTCCAAAGCAAATACTAAAAATACTAACCAAACAAACAAAAATCCCCACAAATCTAACAAGCTCAACAAACACTAAGCAGAATAAACACCAAGGAGACCACACAGGAGCACATCAAAATATAATACTGAAAATCAGTGATAAGGAGATATCAAAGACGTTGAGAAAAAGAAATACATTATATACAGTAGAACAAGATGACAGTTTCACCGACTTCTCATCAGAAACAATGCAGGTCAGAAGACTGTGGAATAATATCTTCATTGTGTTGGGGAGAAGAAACCTATCATTTCACATACACTAAAAAATTTCTTCAGAAATGAAGGTGAAATAAAAACATTTTTAGACAAACAAAAACTGAGAAAATTTGTCACTAACATATCTGCACTATTGGAAATGTTAAAGGAATTTCTTTAGAAGTGAAATGATACCTCATAGAAACTTTGATTTATACAAAGGACTGAAGAGTGCTTTTTCCCCATAGATATATGGGGAAAAAAAACTTTTGTTTTCTATTTTTAAATTTCTTTTTAAAAGAAATAGTTAAAACAAAAGTAGTAACAATGTATTGTGGGTTTGTATTATATATGAAAGTAAAATGTACAGTGAAATAGCACAGAAGGTATAAGATAGAAGTATATTGTAAAGTTCTTAAATGACATTTTAAGATGCACAAATAAATTGATAATACACATTTGTAAAAACTACAGACATAAAAAGGTGTTGGTTGTGAGGGATATATAGTTTAAAATAACATTTCTCATCTGTTAGATTGATAAAAATTACAGAAGATAGATATCATTCTGTTAATGATAATGTTGTACACTAGTAGGAATGTGAATTACTGCAATTTGAATAAAAATCTCACATAATCCATTAAAGTGAAAAAGATCATACTCTTTGATTCAACAAACCATATATGAGATTCTATTACAAACAGAACTCTATTACAAACAGAATCTATTCTATTACAAACATATAAAAGTTCCATATATCTGTAGATACATAAAATATTTTTATTTTGGTGAATATATTACATTTTTGTTTAGGGGAAAAGTAAAAAACAAACCCTGAAGACCTATAAATAAGAGAATAGTTAACTAAATTTTAGTACATAACAGTATGGAAAATCATAGCTATTGAAAACAGAATTAGATCAATTATATATGTTATAGAATTAAGTTTATGCCATGTGGTAAAGAAAAACAAAACAAAGATAGATGGAGATAGATGAATAATAGCGTAGCTCAATTTTTGTTTCAATGTAGGGGTGGAAAAGCCTGTCGTGCTTTTATATACTGATAAAGGTATGAAGAAAAATGTGGAAAGATTCTCACAAAATTGTTACTTTTGGAGAAGAGATTGGAGGGGAGAGGACAAATTATTAAAATTTGATATTACTTTATTGTGTTTTTCTTAATTGAGATTCCTCCTGTTCAGTTTTAGTACAGATCCTATAGGCCAAAATCAAAAACCCTAACACATCGCCCAGCAGATTAGACCAGTGACTTCTGGCATCTCGTATGTTTTTCTTTTCAAAGGGGAGCATTCTCTGTTCCTGTTCTACCACTTTACAGTGTGGAAGGCATGTGGGGTACAGGTAACATGTGTTTTGGGATCACAAGCAGAGGAGTCCTATCCCACTAGGCAGCCACTGCTGCTCACTTCCCAGAGAGAGCTTGGCTCTGAGCTGGATGCAGTGACAGGACAGGATTTTGGCTGTCTCACTTAGGAAATTAGGGACTATTTTCTATATATGGGAAGCATGGAGCAAAGGCGTATTTGGAGCCTCAAATAATGAAATATGGAATAGAATGTTAATTAATGCACACCAAGCATCCATGTTCCAAAGTATTCTTTGTTAGGCTTTCATTGAGGAGCTCTACAACTAACTAACTAAATAAATAAATAAATAAATAAAGGAAACGTGGTTTTGTGTAGAAATATTTGTGAGAAATTTGTCCTTTATGTGACACGCTCTCATCTTTATAAGAATCTGGAAAACACTTTCTCTTGGGACACCAAAGTTCTGCCTCTGATGACAGGGATATAAGTCATTATATTATGAAATCTGTGAATCCTATGACTCCTGTGTCTCTTAGCTTTAGCTATTGAGAATAGCAGAGCCAGACTGTGAATCAAGTTTATATTGTGTGGGACCCTGTAGTTGTCAGTGTTTTAAATTTGCCTCATGTCTCACTTTACTCCTTAACCTTATTTTCATTTAATAAAGCCTATGGCAACCTTGAAACCTCTTGAATATACTTCACTCTTTTCTAAGACATGGCATTTTCCATGTAGTTTGTCATCTGTAAACAACATCTGTGCTTCCTAAATGTCAGTTGTAGAAACATTAAAACTCTGCATTTTAAGAATCTTTGGGGATTACTAATAAGGTAAGAATCTTGCACTACAGTATTTTATTTAAGCCTTTCAACATATGATGCTACAAATATGTTTAGGAGCTATATTGGTATCCCTATAAGTGTAACATTTTGGACAGATGAATAATTAAGTGAAAACTTTTAGAAATGAAACTTTTGCAAAGTGAAGCAGCAAGGGTGAATAATTAATCTTAGTTTCTGATCTCCTTATTAAAGTAAAGGTTAAAATATATGTCAAAACTTTCTTACCAAGTTTAACTGGCGCCAGAATTTGATGCCCTAAATCACTGTTGGCAACCATCTCTTAGTACTTATTCTGGCAAATAACACATAATTGTCACAGCACTGTGTGAGTTAGTGTTTTTAGAACTTTTGGTATCAACAATGAAACAAAATAGACATGTAAAGGAATGGAAAAGTACCAGAAATGGAAACTGAAGTAGTATTTCCTAGAAAAGTCTTTGTCATTGTCATTGTGGTTATTCACTTAATTGAGCTTTTGATTTGCAAAGTATATTCATCTAGCTACAGCTTTAGAGAAGCTCATTTCACACCCATAGACTTAATAATCATAGTAGGTTGATATGTTGGTTTGTATGTTAGCCTCTTGCTTCATTAGGTTTTCTCCACTATTTAGGGCTTATTCTCAGAAACACAAAAGCAAGATTTTTTTTTTCTAACTATACAGTCAGCCCCTGATGACAAACATGTATTTACTAGAGAAACTCCCAGATATTAAAAGAAAGAGGAGGAAAAAAAGGAAGAGAAAGGAAGGAAGAAAATATAAAGGCCTTTATAGTCTATCAAATAAAGAACAGTTAAAAAAAAAAGATGGCTAGATTCCATATGGAAGGGTCACTGGATTGCAAAGAAAAGCTACATATAATTTTCCAACTACTTTTCTTTTAACTTGAAAGTTTTGAAGATTCACACCACCTATAAATTTGGTTGACCAAAGAGAGTGAGATCTCTCTAGAACAAGTCAGTTCAGCTCAATAAACATTTCTTGAGCACTTGTCATGTGCCACTCATTGTGCTAGATGCTGGAGATAAAAGATGTGGTCCTTGCACTAATGGAGCTTAAAACACAGGGAGGGAGCATGAAGCATGAGAGAACTGCTGTTATCAGAAACTAATAACACAAGTCTTCCCTCAATATTTAACCCTAATTGAATGATATCCTGATGGACTTCGATGATAACTTCTCTAATAATATTAATAAGATTGGTCATCTTGTTTATTTGCATCTAGGGAAAAGAAGAGAACAACAAAGGCCATCATTGTTGCCTGCATCTTTTTTTTTTAAGATTTTATTTATTTATTTATTTATTTATTTATTTATTTATTTATTTATTAGGAAAGAGAGAGAGTGAGAGAGAGCATGAGAAGGGAGAAGGTCAGAGTGAGAAGCGGACTCCCCATGGAGCTGGGAGCCCGATGTGGGACTTGATGTGGGACTCGATCCTGGGACTCGATCCTGGGACTCGATCCTGGGACGCTGGGATCATGACCTGAGCCGAAGGCAGTTGCTTAACCAACTGAGCCACCCAGGCGCCCCTATTGCCTGCATCTTATTGTATCCTTATAATTTGTTTTGTTTGCAGATTCAAGTCTTCCCTCAATATTTAACCCTAATTGAATGATATCCTGATGGACTTCGATGATAACTTCTCTAATAATATTAATAAAATTGGTTATCTTGTTTATTTGCATCTAGGGAAAAGAAGAGAACAACAAAGGCCATCATTGTTGCCTGCATCTTATTGTATCCTTATAATTTGTTTTGTTTGCAGATTCAAGTCCTTTCTCCAATATGTTCATTCATTCTCTTAAAGAAAATGGCGCAGGTGCATTTGGAACACCATCCTGTATCTGCCTTACCAATTTTATAACATGCTGCAATTAGAATGTTTTAGAATGTGCACTCTTTTTTTTAAGATTTTATTTATTTGTTTGACAGAGAGAGGGAGAGAGAGAGAGAGAGGGAGGGAGAGTGAGGGAGGGAGGACAAGCAGACAGAGGGAGAGAGAGAAGCAGGCTTCCCACTAAGCAAGGAGACCAACACAAGGCTCAATCCTAGGACCCAGGAATCATGACCTGAGCCGAAGGCAGACACTTAACTGACTGAGTCACCCAGGTGCCCATAGATCGTGCACTCCTTAAGGAAAAAAGGGATTTAGAATACATTGCTAATATATGTGTAGATGTTTTTTTACTCCCTTATAAATTTTAGATATAGATAAATAAGATATACATAATATATAGATATACATAAATATGTATTACAAATATATATTTACTATACGTAGTAAAATGTACACAAAATATAAATTAAACTTTAAAATGAGATAAAGAATAAAATACATTTTGGAATAATTTATTAACCAAATAAAAACCTTCCTTTTTACTAAAAAAAAGTTGAAAAAATAAGGCAATCCATGAATTATACAAGCTTATTATTAACATTTTGATACCATAATTTTATTATCTCTGCTACTGATTAGTTGTCTTTCAGAAGCTGCTGCATTTTCCTATTTTTTTTAACAAATGGGTTTAAAATTTGCTGAGGTACTCAACTGAAACATTGAAAAACGAAAGCAAATTGTTTCCAAGGTTTTTTAAGTGTTCGTTTTTGTAGGTGACAAACATATAATTTTACCAAACCTCTCCCCTGCACACCCAATAATGGTTAACATTTTGAAATTTTAGTTTTCGAATGTTCTCTTCACAGCACCTTCTCACTCAGTGTTAAAATGTTATCTTTACCTTGAAGGGACAGTGATTTTTTTTAAATTTTTTTTAGAAAAATCTATTCGGTAACATACTACTGAGAGATGCATAACTCTATAGAAAAGTTCAGCAAATTTAGAATATTTGTCTTTTTGCTGAAAAAGATAAATAGTACAAAAAATAACTCAGTTTTAACTAAGATAACTCTTTGACTTTCCTGCAAATGATTTTCACCAGCAATGTTAAGATTCTACAACTTAAAGTTTTAATTTTTCAAATTATTTACGGAGACAAATTGCCAAAGTGTATAAACTACAATACGTCACCGTCTCATGAAAGCAATCTAGTGTACACTTTTGATTCTAAAATGCACATTTTTTTAAATTTAACATACCCCAAAATTGGGAGTCTTTTGCCTCCTGTCCAAACAGTAGGGAGATGTGGTTGGCTCTGCAGATGCTCAGCAAACTTGACTTGGTTTTAGTGGGTTGGAAGAATACCCCAGACACAACAGTGGGATGCTGCCTTATTAAAAAATCCTTATGTCACTGAGGGTGATGCTGGGTAAAACAAAAAAGTGATCAGGAGTGTTGGACTCAGTGTAAATGTACCTGAAGAATATTTTAACCAATTTATTCGCTATTTTCTTTTATGAATGAACAAGAGTGTTAGATAATAAATAGATATTTTTAAATAAGTCTAAAAGGGACATTTCAATAACATTTTAATTGGAAGTCTATTAAGTGATAAGAACCCGTGTCATAGTTTATGTGACAGTTCTTATTTCTTACCGTTACATTAAAAAAATGGTATATCGTATAGTTGATGAATTCCCGGATTCAGTAAATATTGTCATAAGTGAAGGAAGGGCACTGCTGTCATCCCCTCTGCATTTTGTGCAGCTTTCCCTCTTCCCTCAGAACCCTACTTACAACACATCAAACGTGGGACCCTTTAGGGTCGGTGTCATGCCAGCTAGTGAATGTTCATTTCTTCATTTTTTAGATAGCTGACCCAAATAAAAGCTCTAGTATTTTCGCACGGCCCACGGGGGAGAGGCTGTCATCCGCGTGTGGAGAGAGCGGGCAGCCCAGAGCGCGCGGAGGAAGAACCTCTCTGAGGAAAGTTCTCACTCTAATAAGCGTCAGCAAAGTGGCTCCTCTGTGGCTGTGCAAGCCGAGGACATGGTTTTGTGCTTGTCATACCCTGCACAGAATTCCCCGCGCCAATTCAGTCAGTCCTCGCTCAGTCGTACGCGAAGTCTTGACTGTTCGCATTTTGTGTAGGGCGAAGGCGGGTGCGGAGCGATAATTACCTTGCTCAAGGCGGCCCTGGGAGCCCACCGCGGGCAAGACCCGGCCCCCGCCGGCTGTGAGGGCAGCGTGCAAACCGCAGGCGCCCGCGGGGCCTAGGGTCCGGCCGCTGAAGCTTGCGGCTGCCTTCCCCGCTCGCCACCACATCCGCGAGCCCTGGCGCCGCCGCGCCCACCCTTGGGGTCTACCAGCCGCGCGCCGCGGACCCGGCGGCCGGAGGGCGCGCGCTGGCGGCGGGCAGCTCGCAGCGCCGGGGGCTAGCGCGACACGTGCGCCGGGAGCTCCGGGAGCGCGCCGGCCTGAGCCGCCGCCCGCAGGCCGGCGACGCGCGGTGAGTGACCAGGGGCTCGGGACGCGGATCTAGCGGGGTGTCTAAATGCCTGGGGCTTCTTTGCCTCGCTTCTCCTGGGAGGCTGGGCGGGGAGAGGGGTGCGGGGGGTTCTCCTCGTGGAGGTGCTCACTCTCTGGGTGCTGATGGGCCTTTGAAGGTGCCAGGTTGGAGTTCGGCCAATAGGAGGGGAGGGGGCGCTCAGACTGAGCCTCCCAGGCTCTCCCTGGGGCAGGACGCAGATGGTGGGCGCCGCGTGCAGGGAGGGCAGGCGTCTGCGAGAGGGCCGGCGGCACCCCTCGGGGTCCAGTCCTGGTCGAGACCCGCAGGCGTGACTTGGGGCTAGTAAATAGGCCTTTTCCGACTAGGATATTGAGGAGTCTTAGTCTCTTATGGGCAGCACCTTCCTGTGGCCACTGTGGACAGACCCAGAGTCCCTACCTGGCCAGATAGTTACTAGTGGAATGTTCTGGCGCAAGCCGTCTGGCTAGCCACTGGCCGGACTCAATTTTCTCATCTGTAAAATGTCTTTAGGAAGGCCCTTCTCACTCGGGTAAGGGGCACTAAATATAAGCGTTGTAAGAAATGAAGTGTCTGCATGATTAGATGGACATCTTAAACATGGTAACGCAGAAGCATACAAAAAGGCTGTTCCCAGGTATGTCTAGAGAACAGGACAAAATTAGTCTTTATCCCTTAACTCCGGGTAATTGTTATAATCCCTTACCTGTATATCCTATTTGGATAAAAGTCTTTGTTGAGGGCGCCTGGGTGGCTCAGTTGGTTAAGTGACTGCCTTCGGCTCAGGTCATGATCCCGGAGTCCCAGAATCGGGTCCCATATCGGACTCCCGGCTCTGCGGGAAGCCTGCTTCTCCCTCTGACCTTCTCCCCTCTCGTTCTCAGTCTCTCTCTCTCTAATAAATAAATAAAAAATCTTTAAAAAAAAAAAAGTCTTTGTTGAACCTCTACTTTGGGTATATGTTGTTATCCTATATAATTCTTTAAAAAGCTGGTGAAGTTGTTATTAATATTCTCATTTTAAAGATACGGAAACTTTTACAGAGATGGTAAGTTATAGGTTTCTGGCTCCAAGCTCTGTGCTTCTTGCCTTTGCATCTCTGGCTGATAACATTATATCCACTTCCACTTGGACAAACATTATATTCTCATTTCCCATTGACTAGAAATGGTATAGTACCCTATTTCTCTGTCCAATGTATAATCGGAAGGACCTTAGTGACTAAGAGCTATGGTAATGTAAAATCTTCAATCATTACCAGCACTTTGTTAGGCATGAAAAGCTCTGTAAGATTCTGCAACATTCCATTTTGATGTGTCTTGTTTCTTGAATGTCATGATGATTACATAGGATGGTCAATTCCCAAATTTTGGCAAGCTCTGAATCCTGTGTTAGAATGAGTTCTAGGGTGAAAAAAATTCTAAAATATATGAAAGATTTTATGGAAGAAGAATCTTCTTAGTAGATGTTACACATCATTTCTCAAGCATGGACTTATTTTTCTATTACTGTACCTGCTTTGGTTTCTGGTTATTTGTCATCTTTATGATATCACTCAGCACTGCTCTCAACTTCTACATGTAATTTGTGCAGACCAACATAAAAAAGTAAGCCAAATCCCAAAGAAGTCTTGTCCAGTGCCCTTTGCTCTTGGAATCGAGGTGCTCTTTGCTAATGGTAACAATGATTTATTTTATTTTATTTATTTATTTGAAAGAGAGAGGTCACGAGCAGGGGGAGAAGGTAGAGGGAGAAGCAAACTTCCCAAAGAGCAGGGAGCCCAATGTGGGACTCGATTCCGGGGCTCTGGGATCATGACCTGAGCCAGTAGCACACACTTAACCAACTGAGCCACCCAGGTGCCCCAACAATGATTTTTTTAAGATACAAATATGTATCGAATAGCTATTACGTTCAAGACATTGTGCTGGTCACTGTCGTGAATATAAAGAAATGTAAGATGCAGTTCCTGTCCTCAAGATGTTAAAAGTGTTTGGGAAGACAATAATTATGAAAATACTTAATATGTCTAAGATAATAGGTGGCATAAATTCACCTATTATGAAGGAAGTATGGGATCTAGTTTTGATCAAATTAATCTTTCAGTGATGAGCCAGAAGAATAGGCAAAGGGAGGGGTCAAAAAGCAAGACTGTCCTTGAACTGTAAGTGATATCATCTTTTTTCTTATCTTAATAATAACAGATAATAATATTTATTGAGCTCTTGTTATATACCAAGTACTGTAATAAGAGCTTTTTATTTAACCCTCACAATAATCCTATGAGGGAGGTGCTATTTTTATTTTCATTTTACAGATGAGGAAACTCATGTATGGAAGGCGATTCTAATTTACCTAATTCTGAATTTGCTTCTGGTTTTTCTGTATTGTCTTGGTCAACTTACAGATTTCCCCACCTACAGAATTGAGATACCAATAGTTACTTTGTGTAGTAGATAGTCAAATATTAACAACTCGATTATATGCTCTGCATTGTGATAAGTTGCTAAGGAAATGCCTATAAAAGATTAAGATTAGAATCTTGGGGTGCTTAGGTGGCTCAGTGGGTTAAAGCCTCTGCCTTCGGCTCAGGTCATGATCTCAGGGTCCTGGGATCGAGCCCCGCATTGGGCTCCTTGCTCAGCGGGGAACTTGCTTCCCTCTCTCTCTCTGCCTGCCTCTCTGCCTGCCTCTCTGCCTACTTGTGATCTCTCTCTCCGTCAGATAAATAAATAAAATCTTAAAAAAAATTATATCTTAGTTTACATCTCTTTTACAGTGGTGTGCAGGGGAAGAGGTAAACATTGAGTAAAACATCAGGCAGAGAGGCGCCTGGGTGGCTCAGTCCTTAAGTGTCTGTCTTTGGCTCAGGTCATGATCCCACAGGTCCTGGGATCAAGCCCCCATCATGTTCCCTGCCCAGCAGGAAGCCTGCTTCTCCCTCTCCCAATTCCCTTGCTAGTGTTCCCTCTCTAGCTATCTCTCTCTCTCTGCCAAATAAACAAATAAATAATCTTTTAAAAAAATCAGGCTGAGATGTTAAACCAAGGGGTTGTTTGTATAGACACTTCAATTGAATTCATTTATATAAGAAACCTTAAGGAAAATTGTGGGATGATCACTAGTCTTAGCTCACTGCACCTCCTGTCAGTATGCCTCCAATTATTTTCAGTTGTGAAATACCTAGAAAATTCCCAAAACAAAGTAATTGTAATGTGCTTTAATATTTTTGATGCCTTGTAGCACTTTATAAAAGACTATATAAAAGACTTTATAAAAGATTGATGCTACAAGGTAAGCCAAAACTTGCCAGGATTTCATAATGCCCAAGATCCAAAGATAAACCTCCCACTTCATGCCACTGTCCACAAATAGAGTTCAGGATGGAGACCCTTCCAATAAACCAAGGAAGAAATTTTAGTGAAAGAGATTTAATTTTCTTAATAAAGGTTAATTGCCATTTTTCAAACAAGGAAAAGAGGCTTTGAAGTGTGAAGTTACTTGTGATGGTGACACAGACAAAAGTGGAGGAACCAGGATGACATCCAGTTCCTCAGCCCCTAGATACCATGCTCTTTCCAGTACATCATCCTTCCCAAAAGTAAATGGTTTATTTTATTTCTAGCTCTAGAAGAATGCAGAGAGTGAAAATAGAGAAGGTAGGATTGTTAAAGATTAATTAAACAAGTGCTATGAAAATTGTCGGGTTTTGGAGCTAATCCAAGAAAGAAAAAAGGAAACATAACAACACCAGTTGATTTGAAAGTACCTTGTTTCTTCAAGACTCCATCCATGTCTTATTTCTCCTTTCTTCGTTTCTTTTTTGTAGTTTTCTTGTGGGAATGCTTGTTCAGTTTATAAGATAATTCACACTACAAATGATTTGAGGGTGGGGACGGGATAAGATTCCTTAATGCATTTTAAAGTTAATTTGTTTACACACAAATTTTTTTTCAAGAGACTTTCTTTTATGTCCAGTGTGATATATCTGAAATGGAAATAAAGGCAAATAGAATTGGCAGAAGAACATTTCAGAAAAATATAAAAGAAGGAGTAAAAGTATAAGGGAACTTTTGTTATGACAAATGATGAAGTAGGGCACCTGGGTGGCTCAGTTGGTTGAGTGTCTGACTTTTGATCTTTATCTCAGGGTTGAGAGTTCAAGCCCGACTTTGGGTTCCATTCCCAGCACGGAGCCTACTTTAAAAAAAAAAGAAAGAAAGAAAAAGGAAAATGATGAAGAGGTCATAAAGAGGGAAAGGAGAAAACCTTCCCACAGAAGTTTAAAAAAAAAAAAAAAGGAACCAAAACTTCAGAAGTCTTGTGATTTCAAGCAAGAAAAGAATGTTCCTATGTATAGGTAAACTTAGAACTACAAATACTTGCCAGTGAAATGAAATAAAATTCAGGAGAGCCTTAGCAGGTGTGTAAGACAGGAAAACGGGTATCTGTCCTGTCCAGTTTTGCTCATGTAAAGGGTGTTGGGACTAATGGGTAGAAAGAAGAAAAAGCAGAAAGGGTTGAGGTGATGTTACTTTCCTTGCCCGTCACACCACCTAACATGACATCATGAAGAGGCTGATTTGATGATCAGGGTGTGACTGGCTAGCATTTATCCATGTTATGGCTTGTGAGATTTTTCACCAAATGACAGACTCAGAAGGAAAAAGGAAATAATGCTTCAGTCAGAAGACTGTTCTTTTTCATGACTTAGCTCATGAAAAGTCATGGAAAAGAAGGCTGGCTCCAATAGCTAAGTTGCAAGTTACCAACTTGGTGGATGTGATTATCCTTTTCCATCTTCATAGTGAAATAGATCATTAGAGGTATGTCTACATATTGTATGGTATCTAGTCTTTGTGTTTGTTTGTTTCATCCTCTTTTGAGAGAGGGAGGAGGGTATCAGAAATAATGATTCACACTGAACTCTACCTCTGAACTAATAATACACTATATGTTAATTTAATTTAAATTTTTAAAAAACAATGAGTAGTTAAACTGATTATGAGTGGTATTTGTTGACTAATGGCTTCATTTTAGGGTAAATGTATAAGGAACAGGCTACATTAGAATTTTTTGGCAGAATAGGTTTTGAACAATAGGTTGCACTTAATCATCAATATGCCACTTGTTGGTAGAACTGTTCCCTTCCAAAACCATATTCTGTTATATATCCATGAAGCAAAACTACTGTATATTCAGTAAGCATACAGTCTTTTCTTTGACTCCAGTTTGATATTTTTTATCCTCTTGCCTCTTATTTGAAGGGGGTTGGTTCCCTGTTCTATAATAAATCATATAATCTCAGCAAAAAGAAAAGAAATAATGATTCAAACTTATAAAGATCATAATTGCTTCACTAGTGGGTATCACACATCATAATGATTGTATGTAATGTGCATTGTGCCTAGAATACAGTAAGAGATCAACAAACTATAGCACTAGTATTAATGGTAGTTACCATAAGCCCTATTTTTAATATTATGCTGCTATTGTCGCTACTGATCAGGAGCAGTCTCACATGCTAGAGGTAATGTTAGATTTAGAAATCAGGAAACCTATGTTCTGATCTGGATCCTTCTATTAACGACCTTTGGCAAGTCTTCTCTTTTCTCTAAGCCTCAGTTTATCTATCTGTAAAATGGGGAAGGTGGAAGAGATGACCTCCAGAGCGTTGTCTTTATATTGAGCTGCCACCAGTAAGACATGTCTGTAAGTAGCTTTGCCAGCAGAAGGGAAGAATTTTGTACTCTGCCTCATTGAGTCAACTGGGTAATTAAGGGCCTTCGTTTGTAAGACAGCCAGCCTTGATGTACATCACCTGGTTGTTCTGCAGTGGCCCAGACTCAAATGCCAGCTGTTGGGAGGGGAAGAAAGCAGCAGGACCATGGCAATTAATAACAATCCTTTGAGATTCCTTCCTCCTCTGACTTACTAAATTATTTGATAGCTAGGGCTAAGAATAAAGATAGCTTAACGTATTTTTTTTTTACCTACTTTAACAAAACATATAATTCTAGTACGGTGAAAGTCGTGAGTGGCTTAAAAAAGAAATGCAAAAGCAGGACCCAGAAGCAAAAATGGGAGCTAGCTTCAGTAGAGTGCCAACTTAATTCTAGGTATTCTCATGGGTCCATGACACTATCATATTAATCTTCCCAATAACTTTGTCTAGGTCTGTATTACTGTCCCTGCTGTAAAAATGGCACTCTTATAGTTAATAGCATACAGTGGGATTGAGATTCACTGGGCTTTTTCTTCTCCATAATACCACACTGTCCCTTGAACTTAACATGGTGCTACAGAAGAAAGTGTGGAAGTAGAAAGTGCTCCTGCCTACATGAAATTATCACCTGTGATAAGGGTTTTTCCTAGCCTAGTAAAATATGATTTTGCATATTTTGTGCTTCTTCCTGGAGCAGTGGGGAAAGAGACTCACTGAGGGGTAATTGTTGTCTCTGCCTTCCTACCAGTTGCTATATTTCTGGCTCATCCTTGTCCCCCCTCACTGAGACATTGTTTTCAGTATCTGGAAACTGTCACGATTTGAGTGATGAGTCAGTGACATAGCATACTCTTTGATTTTCTGATTCAGGATAGAGTTGTAGTTTTAATATCAACCCTTCAGGCAGGCTGTCTGAAAGATGTTTACAGTTGATAGGAGGTTTCATTTTATTGGAAGATACCTCATTTACTTGAAGGTCTTTGAGGTTCTGAGTTTCTTATAAAAGGAGAAAGTATTTTACCAGGTATTCAAAGAGAATGAGCAAATTCGTGTTTGGATAAATATACTATATAAACTGAACCTTAATCTCTATTTTGCTTATTTCATATACAGGTGTATATATTTCGTATATATGCATATTTCATATATATATATACATATTGCATATGTAGTTTGTATATACATTTTCATATTCGTACATTTAAAAAATTCTTATAGTAACTAATAAAATATTTTTATATTAAATATTTTACTTATTTGGAGAATATCATAGCTCCATAAATTGCAGTGCATATTGAAAGATATCCTGTAGATACCCCATGTAGTCAGGAAGCAGAAACTTATTTAATCCCCATATAACTGTTCTTTGTAATTCAGTTATTGTCTTCTTCAATTCATAATTTCCTTTATGCCAGAATATTCCAAATTTTAATGAAGAAACCAAGGTAGAGGTAATAAAGAAAAACTTATTATTAATGATGTCAGCCACAATGTGGCAGAATCAGATTTAATGTAGTTGTATTGTTATTACATTAAACTAGAAATAAAATAGATGAACACAGAAAAGCCATTTAAGTTTTGTTCAGTTCAGCACATGCCCACTATGTGCCATAAATTGTGGCCTCTGCTCATGAGGAATTTGTAAGCAAATGGAAGAGACAGACAGATACCTAAATTAATTAGTTCTACTTAATAAGGCAGATGCTAAGATATGAGGATGCCAGGATGCTATGCAGGAGGCTTCAGTCTGACCTAAAGACATAGGTAAGCCTTCCTAAGATTTGACGACTTCTTTCCCTCTCTGCTACTATAACTGTGGTCCACATCATCATTTCTTACTGGGTATCTGTGATTGCTTCCTAACTGATCTGCTTTCTTCCATTCTGGCCCGCATACATGAAGCCAAGACTAACTTTTTTGTTTGTTGTATACCTTTGCATGTGTATAATATAATTCATATCTTGTAGTACCCCCAATTAAAACTCAGTTAAAAAAAAAAACCCACTCAGTTAAATAAATAAATAAAACCTTGAATTAAACATCAGTGATTTCCTGTAGATTTGAGAGTAGAATCCAGGCTCCTTTCCATGGCAGACAAGCCCATGGTAGATCTGGCTCCTGGATTCTTCTCCATATCGTGTCCTACCATTCTCCAGTCGCAGTCACTTCCCCTGCCAACCTGACCTTTTTTCTGTGCCTTACCCATAGCCAGCTTGTTCTTCTGCCTCTAGGCTTCATCCTGAGTCCTATTATGGCCCTTGCCATTCTCAGCTCAAGCTTCACTTCCTAGAAGTGCCTTCATTGACCAGCTTCTCTCCTCCCCAAGTTTCTCTCCCCTTAGCTTCTCTTACGTTTTTCTATTATCATTGTTTGAATTTATTTGTTACTTATTCCTTTGTTTTCTGTCTCCCTATTCTAGAATGTTGGTTCCATGAGACTGAAATCCTATCCACTCTATCCCTAGCCCCTGGCACATAGCAACTGCTTAATACATATTTGTTGATTGAATGGCTGAATAAAAGGTTTCTGAGCTGAGTTGGGATGGATGAATAAGAGTTAGCAATTCCAAGAACAGTGGGAAAGTAAGAGAATAGAATCAGCAAAGATACAGAAGCATACATTGGCATGAGATGTGCAGGGAAACTAAGCAGCTCAGTGTTACTAGACAGTAGAGTGCCAGCCGAGAGTAGAGGTAGATTTGGTTGGTAATAAAGGCAGGAATTAGCTCACAGAGGCCATTGTATGTCATGACCTTGAACTGTATGGTTTAGAGAAAGGGAAACTGTCAGATTTCAATTTAGATCAATGTTTCTCAAACATTTTTAACCAAGACCCACAAGAAGTACATTTTAGGGGTACAAGGGTAGTTCAGGTGGTTAAGTGTCTACCTTAGGCTCAGGTCATAATCCCAGGGTCCTGGGATTGAGCCCCATGTCTGTAGGGCTCCCTGTTCAGCAGAGAGCCTGCTTCTCCCTCTGCCTGCCCCTTCCCCTGCTTGTGCATGCTCTCTTTCTCTCTGTCAAACAAATAAAATCTTAAAAAAAAAAAAAGGGCATAGATTTATATTTTCTGTGAACTGAGAGGCACCCTCAGATTCTAGAGGACACTACATTCTTTGGCTCATGGCCCCCTTCCTCCTTCTTCAAAGCCAGCAGTGGCAGATCCAGGCCTTTTCATATCACAGCTCTCTGACAGATCTTTTTTCCTCTCTCACCCACTTTTAAGGACTCGCTTAATTAGATTGGGCCCATTTGGATAATTTAGGATAACCTCCCCATCTCAGATCCATACCTATAATCGCATCTCCAAAGTCCCTTTGTCATGTAATGTAATGTATTCACAGGTTCGTAGGGATTAGGGGCTGGACATCCTTGGTGGGCCATTACTCTGCCCACCACAGGGATGTTTATAGGGAGGGTTTTTTTGTTGGTTTTTTTTTTTTTTTTTTTTTTTTTATAAAGTGAGAGAGAGCATGGGAGGAGAGAAGGTTAGAGGAAGAAGCAGACTCCCCGTGGAGCTGGGAGCCCGATGTGGGACTCGATCCCAGAACTCAAGGATCATGACCTGAGTCAAAGGCAGCTGCTCAACCAACTGAGCCACCCAGGCGCCCTATGCGGAGTTTTTTTTATAGTTCATCTTCCTTACCCCTTCCTCCCTTTTTTCTTTCTTTTAATAAACATTTATTAAGTACTCTTTCCTAGGGCTGACATACAGCAGTGAGCAAGACAGCCAGTGTTCCCACTTTCATGGTGGCTTAAATTCTAACACAAAGATAGATGACAGGCAAGTAGTCAAGTAAATAAACATTGTAGTTACAGACTGTACCATGAAGGCAATAAATAAGGTGGTGAGTAGAAAGTAGCTGGGCCAGACCACTTTGGCTAGGTGGTCAGGGAGGGGCTCTCTGAGGAAGTGACACATGATCTGAGATCCGAAGGGTGTAAGTCAGCCAGCTACGAAACAGAGGAAGAGGATTCTAGCAGAGGAAATGGAAAGTACAGTCTCCAGACAGCAAAAGACATGTCTTATTCAAGGAACAGTCTGAAAGCCAGTGCAAATGGAGAAGAGTGAGCAAGGCAGAAAAAGCTGAGCAAATGATGGTGGCAAGACAGAAGTGAGACCATGCAGTGCCTAAAAGATTGATCATGTGCGGTAAGGATTTCGGATTTTATTCTAACAGCAAGGGACATATTGAAGGGTTTTAAATAGTGGTGGTATGAAACAAGTAATGTAATCTGATTTATGCTTCTAAAAGGTAGTCACTATGTGAAAATGACTTAGAAAGGGGTAAGGATGGATTGGAGAGACACACTGAGGGACTACTGTAGCTGTCTTGGAGGGAGATGACAGTCTTTTGGACTATAGAGGAGCAGATTGATCTGTGATATATTTTGGAGGTAAAATTGATGGGTCTTAGTGATGGTTTGGTTGTAGGGGATGGGAAAGAGGGTGGAATCAAGATGACTTCTAGGCTTTTTGAGCAACTTCAGTTATTTACTGAAATCAAAAAGACTTTAGGGAAAGAACCAATTTGGGGAAGGGAGACCAAGAATTCCAATTGATCATGTTAATATTGAGCACTCTGTTAGAGGTCCAAAAGGTGATATAAGGAGACAGATTGGAGCACAGAGAGATGTCTGAGTTGAAGTTATGCATTGAGAGTCATTAGCATACAAATAATTTCTAGAGCCAGGTGACCAGATGAGATCGCCCAGGGAGGGAGTAGAAATAGAGAAAAAATGTCTTGAGTGACCTGAGGTCCTCCCAGAGTTGAAATTCAGGAGGAAGAGGAAGAGCTACCAGTAAAGACTGTTGAAAAGATGCTAAATTTTTTCGAGCTTTCCTGATTGACAGCTAGGGCAGAGGTAGAAAAGTCAAAGGGGCAAGTGGAGATATTTCTATATATCCACTAAAGCAGTACTATTGTATCAGTAGCACTTAACAATGTGCCTGGCACATGAAAGGTGGCCTATTGAATAAATAAGTGAATTTTTTTGAAAATGGCCAATATGTTCTGGCATACTTCTAGGTATGGAAGTAAGAGGTGAGCATTTGCATTGGCTGGTTTCCAGGGGCCTAAAAATCACAGAACTTTCCAACCTATGTTAAGGGTTTTGGTCCACCTTTAATAGAATTTTAGAAAATTTCCTAATAACTAGGAGAGCCATTCCTTAGGTTTAAATTTGGAAACAATCAGAAATCACCAGTTTGCTTTTTCTGAAACATTCAAGATAGAAATACATAGTAAAATAAACAAGTAATGAATAAACAAGCAAACAAACAAGTAAAATAAACTTCTGTAGAAGACTCCAACAGATCCCTTTCTTATGACCAAAGAGATCAGTCTTTACAAAGTTCCAGGAGAGGGTTATGAGCCACTTTTTAATTTCCTGTTACTTCTAGAAGCACATGAATAGCTCAGAAATTCTCATTAGTCTTGGGATTTAACACTGTTATGTTTGACTATGATAGTATAGCCCTGTTTGGAATAAAAAAATTTTGGTGCAACTGAGACTTCAAAGGTTAAGAAACTTGCCCAGAGTCTCAAAGTTCTTTTTTATAATTATTTTATTTCATTTCATTTCATTTCATTTCATTTTTTTATTTTATTTTTTTATTTTATTTTACTTTATTTTATTTTATTTTTTAAATTTATTTTATTTTATTTTATTTTATTCTTTTAGGGGAGTAGGCCAGAGGAGAGGAAGAGAGAGAATCTTAAGCAGGCTTTACACCCAGCATGGAGCCCGACATGGGGCTCAGTCTCACAACCCTAAGATCATGACCTGAGCCAAAATCCAGAGTCAGATGCTTAACTTTGACTTACTGAGCCACCCAGGTGCCCCAGTCTCAAAGTTCAAAGGCCCAGTTTTAAAGGTTTCCAATGTCTCTTCTCCCACTCTTTGCCAGTGCCAAGAAGCTTAAGTGAATAGGGGTTAGAGGTGGCTAATATTTTTTGATTTGCTAGTTTTAAAAGTATACTTCTTTAAAAAATCTTAACAATGTAGAGAAATTAAAGGGACATTTTAAATCCTCCTGAATGATGTTGGTTCTGGTATTTTCTGAATGTATTTAACATGAATGAATTTGTCTTCTTTTACAAGGAAAATTACAGAGGTGTTTTCCAGAGTTGACTGTTCATGGCACATACAGTTGGAGGTTGCTCATTGGCACTTATCTTTATCATTGTGTTGTTGTTGGTTAAAGCAAATATAGGTAAGATATTTCTGTAATTGAATCTGTAGAAGGATTTGTGGTTTAAACTCTCAGTTATAGATGAAATATGTATTTGTGGGAATTGTTATGGTAGTTGGTCTTTTGTAGTCAGTCTTCTCTCATTTTAAATGAGTAGGTCTGTTCCGTATCTATAACTAGTATGCATTTTATTTAATTTATGCTGATTTTTTTTAAATTTTTTTATTAACATATAATGTATTATTTACCCCAGGGTACAGGTCTGTGAATCATCAGGCTTAAACATTTCACAGCATTTGCCATAGCACATACCCTCCCCAATGTCCATATTAATTTATGCTGATTAATATACAAGTCCAATCACATAATTTCTCTTTAAGAAGTGGCTAGCATTGTGAATTTTACTAAAATGAAAAATGAGGGGCGCCTGGGTGGCTCAGTGGGTTGAAGCCTCTGCCTTCGGTTCGGGTCATGATCTCAGGATCCTGGGATCGAGCCCCGCGCCCCGCATCGGGCTCTCTGCTCGGCGGGGAGCCTGCTTCCCCCTCTCTCTGCCTGCCTCTCTGCTTACTTGTGATCTCTCTCTCTCTCTCTGTGTCAAATAAATAAATAAATAATCTTTAAAAAAAAGCGAAAAATGATAGTGTATTTTAACAGAGGTTAATATGGTATCTGGCATGGGTGAATTCAACTATGCAAAAATAATAATGGTTGACATTTTCCTTGCCTTTTCTTTATTGGGAGCTTACATTTTTACTTTCTATCTCATTACAATCAATGAAAATCAAGTAGAGAACAGACATATAAGTAGGATGGGAGGGGAGAGAAAAAGAGAGATACTTAGTTTTAGTTCTGAAAATAAAAAGAATTTTTTATTTAAAATGAATTTTTAGTATTTCCTTTATTTGATTTAAATAACTATTTTTTTTAACCAAATCTTATTTAAGGTAATTAATCAAAGCAATCCTAAAATTACCAAAAAAAAAAAAGACTTTCCATGGAGGTTTTCCATCATATCTGAAAATTCAGGGCAAATCTATAATTCTGAGGTTCTTTCACTGGCAGGACCACCAAAAACTCTTCATTTCTAAATAGCTGTCATATTTATTTACACAAAAACTTCTAGAGAGTAAGAATGACCTCTCTCTCTTTTTTTTTTTTTTTAAAGATTTTATTTATTTATTTGACAGGGAGAGACACAGCAAGAGAGGGATCACAAGCAGGGGATGTGGGGGAGGGAGAAGCAGGCTTCCTGCGGAGCAGGGAGCCAATGCAGGGCTTGATCCCAGGACCCTGGGATCAAGGGTCCCAGAAGGCAGACACTTAATGACTGAGCCACCCAGGCGCCCCAGAATGACCTCTCTTTTAATGAGTTTAATATGGTATCTGACAATAAATAAATAAGGAAGTAAATAAACTCTTTTAAAAAGAATACATTCACGTATGTCATATTAGCTGTATTGGGTTATGGTTCATCTAACCCGGGGTCTTGCATCTTGAAGGAATACTCAAGTGTGGCATGGAGGACCTAGTTTTCATCCTCGATGCCAACTACAAACATACCAGAGCCACTGAATACTTTCTTTTGTTATAAAATAATGTTATAGATTATACATTCTTTATACCACTATAGCAAAGAAAGTATTATTCCTATACCCCTTAGAGTTTGTAATAGCCTTTTAAACTGTTACTCATTTTTGTTGGTTTTTTTTCCCCTTTTTTCTGTGAGTATTGAAGTAAGCCTTATAAATCAGAAATGGGGATGAAAGTACATGTGATTTATTGTGGGAAATAATTCTCAGTAGTCTGGTGAATAATTTGCATATAAGAGAGCTTGGTTTTTCCTGGTCCTCTGCTCCTGAATGTTCTTCCAACCCTATTTTCTCAGCATTTTTAGTCTTACTATTTTGAGAACAATGTGCCTCTTAATTAAAGGACAGTTAGACTTTAATGTGGTTGCCTTCTGTTCTCATGGTGCATCACCAATACAGTTAGAACAATGTGTATTGTTTATATTTCCATGGTTTGATGGGATTAATTTTACCCTGCCCTTGAGAATCACACAAACCCACCATGTTGAAATGGGTTTCTTATGTGCTGACTTGTGTCTTCTTGCAGATGCATGCAAGAGAGGAGATGTGACTGTGGAGCCTTCCCGTGTAATTTCACTTGGATCAGCTGTCAATATTTCATGCTCTTTGAAGCCTGAACAAGGCTGCTCGCAATATTCTAGATTTAACATGTTAATCCTCTACAAGTTCAACAGAAGAATCAATTTTCTGCATGGTCACTTCCTCAGTTCTCAAATCACAGGTCTTCCTCTGGGTACAACAGTGTTTCTCTGCAAACTGGCCTGTAGTAAAAACAAGGAATTACGGATATGTGGGGCAGAGATCTCAGTTGGTGGTGAGCATTCCATTCTGAATTCTTAAAAATTAGTCATCTTTTGGTATTTGTCATGTGTTAGACAGAAATCTGAATATGGGACAGTTTCTTTCTTCTCCTGCCACATGGATATATTTTATCTTTATAGCAATATGAGCACCTCAATGTGAGAAATCCAGAAAGCAATAGAATTGGGATCTCATTTAGTAGTGTTCTCTCCCCTGCTTCCCTCTCCGCCAGTTTTTTTTTTTTTCCATTAGACCAAGGACTTAATTGTCCTTGGACTCCAGTGACATGAAAGAGAATCTGCAGCTGAATCTTCATGCCTTCTTGATTTATGAGAATTTGTTCAAAGCTACAACCTCCTAAAAAGAAGAAAGAGATGCCTTTTTTGACTTATGAAGCCCAGGTTAACTACCCAAGGCTGAGCAATTTGCCTCTCCCTAACTTAATAGTCTTTACATCCACATTCATTCCTAATCACTGGTTATCATACTTAGCAGAGGTTAAAGGAGAACTATTCTTATACTCTTTTTCCTGGGTTTTCTAGAAAATTCCATGAGGCAGAACTGATGTGTTCATGCTTTGTCAAGGAAAGTTGAGTTATATAGTCTCAAGGAAGCAAGAGTGAGGAAATGAGCCGGGAAAGGACCAAAGCAAACACAAGGAGGTCAAGTTACTAAGCTGGCCACAGCACCAAGAGAAAACACAGCTGGTTGCTTGGTCACTAGGGACATTCCCAGAAAAAAACATATGGGAATACAGGGAAAGAAGACAGGGAAAGAAGAATTTAACTTTCATTGGTCAAAGTATACCCATAAGGTATCAACTCACCTACTTGCTGGCTTGCATTGCTGGTCCCCCCAGGAAGCTGCTAGGAGTAAGAACTAAGACATCAGAGTTGGCATCTGTAGCATAAGCCACAGTGCCCTGGGTGAGCCAGCAGTATACATAACTAAAACTTGTAGACTACAGTCCGCACCCTTAGCCTTGAAGGCCCAGCCAGGCAAACCAGTGACCATGCATGAGCTGAGTCATCTCAGGACACCATGTGCCTCCATGGTTCCAAAGAAGCTCTGAAACTGCCAGTAAGAGGCATGTGGAGAGTAGGAGGACTGCAAGTTGACTGACCAAGATGCAAGGACAGAGCCCCTGACATGAAGACAGTAATATAGAGCTCAGTGAGACTCTTTGCAGGAAAGATGGAAATCACTTTTCTATAACCTATAAGGATATGGTTGGTGCCAAGCAAGTTTGCTGGAGAGCCACCAGAAGCACTGAGCAGAACACCAAGCAAACAGTCAGATGAATCACTGGAGGCTAAGGAGATATAAACCAGGTCCAAGCCTCCTCTTCCAGTCCATGGCCTCCTATTCACACCACTTATGGGTCATGTACTCTCAACTCCAACTGCCTGTGGTATCTTAAAAGGAGCATGGGCTTTGAAGCCCAACCTTGTCACCCACATTGTACTGATAGTCAGTTTCAATTCTCTGAGCCCCAGTTTCTCTGTCTGTGTTATCAAGATACTAACACCTACTTCATAAGATGGCTGTAGTTATTAGATGGCACCTGCTATGCAAAGTGCTTAATCTAGTACCAGGCGCATAGAAGGCACTAAAGTGATAAGCTCTAGGGTGGAGGTTTCAGCTGGCTTGACTCTTCTTCCTGTGTGCAGCATGTTGGGTACAAGTCCATTTTCCCTTTAAAAAAAAGTGATAGACAAATGAAAACTTCTTTAAAAAACACCATTGGTCCTCACCTCTTTTGTCCTCAGAACACCTGAATATTTCACTCCATAACTCACTGTCCTCGTAGACCAGTATCATGTATTTGTATTAGATATTCCCAAGCCTGTGACGTCAGTTGTTGCTGATGTTTTTCTTCATATTTATTCAGTTAGCAATAGCCTTGGAGGTCAATATTTTTGCACATATCCTTAGCCATCCTGTTCCATTTCCTACCTCTTCTCAGGTGTGTTAGAGTGTTGCGACATCTTTCCATTTTTAAAGTCTTAAAGTTTTCCATCCAGTGGGGCACCTGAGTGGCTCACTCGGTTAAGAATTGACTCTTGAGGGGCGCCTGGGTGGCTCAGTGGGTTAAAGCCTCTGCCTTTGGCTCAGGTCATGATCTCAGAGTCCTGGGATCGAGCCTGGAATCGGGCTATCTGCTCAGCAGGGAGCCTGCTTTCTCCTCTCTCTGCCTGCCTCTCTACCTACTTGTGATCTCTGTCTCTCTCTGTCAAATAAATAAATAACATCTTTAAAAAAAAAAAGAATTGATTCTTGATATCAGCTCAGGTCTTGATCTCCGCAGCAGCACTTTTCCATCCAGAGATGGATTTGTGACACTTTGCAGCCTCAGAAGACCTAGGAAGATGGTTAAGAGGATCTATCATAGGGCAGCTCAGTTAGGTGGTACTACTGGAATGTTGCTTGTCCAGTGTGCTCTCATGGTAACCACACCACCAATGGCTGCTCTTTGAGCAAGTTTAGCACCTTTGAGGTGAAGGACTGACTGGAAGCAACAGCTTTTTCTGAGTATGGCTAGTCATTCCAAGACGCAATGATTTTGGTTTCACCTAGTGTAGTAAGCTTAATCTTCTCTAGTGAGGGAGTAAACAGCTCCTTTTCTTTTTTGTGATAAGTGGTATCCTTTTTTGTAGCGCCATTTTATATTCTGAGAATACTGTCATAAAGTTGGCTGTTTTTTTTCTCCAAATATGTTTATTTTATTTTCTCGGTGTTACAAGATTGATTGTTCATGCACCACACCCAGTGCTCCATGCAATACGTGCCCTTCTCTATACCCACCACCAGGCTCGCCATTTTTCAGAACTGGGAATGGGTAATTTAGCCTTTTCTTCCCAGCTTCTCCCTGGGCTTGGGTGGCTCTGCCACCAAGAGCTCATTCAAGTTGTGTAGTAACTAAGCTGTCAGTGCTCTAGCTTAACCTCGCAGGGTTGATCCACAAACTGCTTAGAAAATTAAGGCAATAAATGAAAGACAGTGTATTCTTGCTTGGTTGTTTTCAATATATGTTGACTGTTGATATTTCTGAAAGCTATTTTTCTAAGACATTTTATTTCCCATAGTAAGTAGGGCTTTTAAATACAATAACAACCATGGGGCGCTTGGGTGGCTCAGTCATTTGGGCTCTGAATCTTGATTTCAGCTCGAGTCATGATCTTGGTGTTGTGGGATTGAGCCCCATGTCAGGCTCCGTGTGGAGCCTGCTTGGGAGTCTCTCTTTCCGTCTCCTTCACACCCTCCCCCCATTGTACCCTCTCTCTAAAAAAACCCAAAAACAATAACAATAATAACCATAAAACTTTCATAACTATTATATTGCAAGCTATTTTAATTTTCAGAGGCTTTGATTTCTGTCCTTTTTTCTTTTCTTTTTTTTTTTTTTTTTGGTGTCAGCTATTATACACTTGTATTGAGGAGAATGAAATCTGGTTTCTCCTGGGATAGATAGTCTCTGCCAAAACCAAGTCATGGGCTGAAGTAGATATCCCACACCTTTCATGGTGTGGGGACCTCATGTTGGGAAAGTTGACTTGATTTTTCAGTAAAAGTTGTGTTCTTTAAAATGAGAGTCTCTGCAAACTTTTAGGAGTAAAGGTACAAGTGAGAACTAACTGTTTCATAACTTAAAGAGGCCACATGCTTTAATATCTCATTTGGTCAATCATTACCTTAACCCTATGAAGGTAATGATGGTGGTTTGAACACATGTATTTACATTGATCCCCCTGAAATCAAGCCAAGATGCAGTAAAGAAAGTTTTCTAGAAGCACAAATCCTAAAGGACAATAGAGATGGGAGGGGAGACATATCAACAAATTTTCAGAAGCTGGAAAACAGTTATAATTGGCTTAGCCAGCAGCTGGCAGTGAGAAATGTCATGATACAACATGACAGAATGCAGAAGCTCCCACCCCAGAAAGACTCAGAAATTGGTGATACCGTGTCCTTCTGGGAGGGAGGATAAGAAAGGGACTAAAAATGGAAGATCTGATTGAAAAATCTATTTGAAAAACAGATTCTCAGATCTCTTTCCCAATTCCATGTAGCCAGGCATTCACTCTTCTACTTCTCTGGCATAAGACTGGAGGCCCGGCATTAAAGGGTCACTAAACTAGCTCCAGCCAGTTCAGCTGAAATTGGTAGTTCCACACTAGAAAACAGAGGGGATTAAAGGAACATTTACATATAGCTCCCTTCAGCCCTGTACCCTCCTCCACTCAAGTTAGAATATCCTTTTCTGGGAAATCTCTTAAGTCCAAGAGGAAATAGCTAAAATTACTTACAACACAGGTTCCCAAGAAAACCTTGCCAGATCACTTTGGAGTGAAACCCAGAGTCAGAGCTCCAATTGGTAATTTAGTGCCCCTCACTCCTATACATGAGTAAAGTATAACGATCTGGGGAAAATGTCTACTATGAAAGATAGAAACCAGAATAAACATATGGAACAAAGTATATAAACAAAGTGTAAGAAATAGTGTATTATGGAGAAGAAATGTTAAAAAACAAAAACTATCCTTGATACCCTCAGAGAATTACAAGAAACTGTTGCATATAGAACAAAAATAAGATGCTGTGTGGAAAGGAAATACTCAGAGAATAGAAAACATTGCTCCCAAAGATAAGTAAATGAAAAACTTAATAGGAGTGTGGATATATACACTGAGGAGGTCTTTCCTTGATAGTTGAGCAGAAAGACCAAGAGCTTAAAAATATAGAAGATAAGGTATAAAATTAGAGGAAGATCCAACCTATAAAAAGTAGGAATTTTTAGAAAGGAAAAAATAGGAGAGAATCAACAGAGAAACAATTCAAGACTGTTTCCCAAACTGAAGGATAAAACTTCCCAGAATGTATGAACTCTGAAAATCCAGAGAATAGACCCTCATTAAGCATATTTTTGTGAAAATTCAGAAGAGTAGGGACAAAGAAAAGATTCTACAATCTTCTGAAAATTAAAAACAATGGTTCAAGAATCAAAATGGCTTCAGGCTTTTTTTTTTTTAAGATTGTATTTATTTATTTGTCAGAGAGAGAAAGAGAGCATAAGCAGGGGGAGCGACAGGCAGAGCAGACAGAGCACATAGAAGGAGAAGCAGGCTCCCCGCTGAGCAAGGAGCCCTTTCTGATGTGGGACTCAATCCCAGGACCCAGGATCGTGACCTGAGCCAAAGACAGACACTCAACCAACTGAGCCACACAGGTGTCCCTGGCTTCAGGCCTGAATTTAGAAGAATATAGAAGACAACAGAGCATCGCCTCCAAAATCCTGGATGAAAATTCTTTTCAACTTAGAAGTCAGTACGTAGCCAAATTATCAGTCAAGTGTGAGAGTAGAATAAAAACATTTTTAATCATGCTCAAAATATTTTCTCCCTGTACCCTTTTCCAAGGAATTACTGGAGGATGTATCCCACCAACACAAATAATTAAATCAGGGGAGAAGAAAGAATTGGACTTAAGAAACAGGAGATCAAACACTGGAAAATGAAGGAATTTCCATTATACTAAGGACTGGCAGTATCAGAAAACAGCTATGTACCAGGCACAGAGGCAAACTTGTCTTGTTGGATAGTTCCCAAGGCCCCAAGAAAGAGGTCTTGAGGCAAATGAAACAGCATTTGAATATGTTGAACAGTGGTTCAGATAATTGGCTTGAAAGTTTGGAATTATATTAATAATAAGAAAACTAATGGAAGAACAAGACAATTTTTTATTGGCTCCAAGATAAACAAAAAGTTGTACAGAAAATGAGAAGTTAATGTGGATCTATGGACATAGAAATGTCAAAGGTAAACCCAAAGTGGGTTACCTCTAAGTGGATCAGTCATAAGTAGTTATGTATACAGATATATACAGTATATATATATACATTTAGCCATGCTCAAAATATTTCCTTCCCTGCACCCTTTCCCAGGGAACTGTGTACAGTGTATACAGTATGTGTGTATGTGTGTGTATATATATATGTGTGTGTGTGTATAGTTCATATATATTCAATATAAGATACACATATTTCATATATATATATATAAATGAGTCTTCTTTGAGGAAAAGAAAATTTATTATTCCATTAAACCAACTATATGAGCTACATATTATTATACCCATTTTATAGATGAAGAAACTGAACTTGTGAGAAGTTAATCTGTCTACTATCACATAGTGGGCAATTATTGTGCCCAGGTCTGTGATGTTTGCTAAAGACACACACACAAAAAAGCCATTTACTCCATCCATTACAGTTTTTTTTTGTTTTGTTTTGGTACACACAATATCTAGGGCTTTAGTGGTATATTTGTTTTATCTCACCCAAATGAAACATCTCTTACATGTGAGTCTCAGTATTAGAGTAGAATGAGATGAATAAGTAACAGAGTATTTTCTTTTACCTCCACTAAATCTGAGACACTCCTAGCTTTCGGTTTACCTTTGACTAGAAAATGACTTAATTTACCTTTAAAATACACCCTTAATAGAAGGGACCTTGCGTGACTTGTACACATTTGTATGTCCATAGCTAAGCACTATGCCCCGCCCATGGAAGGTACTCAGTGTCCACGTACATAATCAGTTTATAAACGTTTATAAAGTGTTCCAGGTGATGCTGCAGAAATTAGATTTAGCTGGTACAGCCTAAAAGGACATACCTAGGGCCAGTGGTTGGAAGTGTTTTGGCGGCAAATGTCAGGTCCATGGAAAGAAAGAGACCCTAATCTTTAGAGGTTTCTGATATTTGAATGGACTTCACTCTAGATAAGTAAACTGATCCTCCCCAGTGGTAACAGAGCCAGCCCTGGATGCTCACCTGTCAGAGATAATGGGGGAAAGTGGTGGTAAAAGGCCCCAACTCAAGTTAGCTACTCCTGGGCTGGAGCCCTGACTCTGCCCCTTCACAGTTTTGTAATTTGGGACAAGATAGTTCGCCTCTAAGTCTTAGTATCCTCTTCGATAAATTGAGGATAATAACAATAAATACTTGATGGCATGCTGTGATGTCTAATTAAGAAAAACCTCATATAATGCAGCATAGGGCTTGGCAGGTAGTGTTTGATCCATATTCACTATTGTTTATTAGAAGATGTTCATGCCTTGGAAACAAATTTAAACTTGATGGAATCCAGACATAGAGGCACTATTGTTATGTTATCTTATTGCCAAATAGTAACAATATGATTGAGATATCAACTGTGTGCTGTTTAAAATATGAGGCTTTGCACTTTGTTTTTAAAGTTGTTCCAGACCAGCCTCAAAACTTATCTTGTATACAGAAAGGAGAACATGGGACTGTGACCTGCACCTGGGACAGAGGACGAGACACCCATCTCTATACTGCATATACGTTACAGTGAGTGAGAGACCATTTTTGCAGCTGTTTTCTAGGTGCAATCTTAGACTACACTTAGAAATATCTAAAAGTTTTATTTTTATTGGAGAGAAGAAGCATTAGACACCTCTAGGTAATTTAGGTACTTAAAAAAAAAGTCTAGGGTTTATCAATTAAAATTGGTTCATTTCATCTACAGTGTGAGAACTAAGGTCTTGGATCTGAGCTCTAATTCGGAATTCTCTTCTGGGCATCTGCGGCCCATGTTATAGATGTCCCTCCCTGCCCTAATAGGGTTAAACAAGCTGCATTATATCCCTTCCCTGTTTTGCGGTTGCAGACTCTTGGGGTCAAAATGTATCAATAGACTCATCCTGTGGTAGTTTTCCATTAGCTTTGGAGGAGTTTCTTTTTAAAGCACCTTTGCCTGACTTGAAAGTCCACACAAAGGAGAGTTCTGGGAGAGTCTGTTCCCTGGAGTTGATCCTGTAATCCCATCCAAAGATCCAGCTCATTTGCCCTATGCCTAAGTGAGCAGGAAATGGGGGAAAGGAAGTGGAGCCCAGGGTTCCAGTCTGTACTAGAAACTGGCACTTCTGTGCAGAAAATGCCTAGGTGGCCTTGGGTGCTTTGTATAAAAATCAGATCTGCCCTGAGGAGCCAGGATGCCAGCCAGAGTTTTGGGAATATACCCAGTGTAGCTTTGGTTACTTATCTATATAAACATCAAAAAGTCTCAATCCTGCTGGAAAAGGGGAGAGGGGAGAAAATATGCTCCTACTTATGACCATAGAATACAAATATTCCCATAATGTATCACCTAGAAATAAGACTGACCTTCACAGAATGTCTAGAATTTTAAATATTTGAATATTCTATTCCTTTGTACTAGAAGGAGCAAGTAGCTCGTGAAGTATCTTGCTAAACACAATTGTCTTTTATTTACAGGTTAAATGGACCAAAAAATTTAACCTGGCAGAAGCAATGTAATGGTCATTTTTGTGACCATTTGGACCTTGGAGTCAACCTAACTCCTGAATTGCCTGAATCCAGCTACACAGCCAAGGTTACGGCTAACAACAGCCTTGGAAGTACTTCATCATTTCCATCCACATTTACGTTCTTGGACATAGGTACATTTTATTTCACTTTTTATAGGTATCCTTCATTGGTATATGAACGTTATTTTAAAAGTCACTTGAATGTTCTATATGTGATTGTTTCAAAAGGGACAGTGTCACAAAGAATAGATACTACTTTGATGCAAGTTAAAGTTATAAAGAACTTTATAGATAGAGATGGTAATACAAAACGGAATATTCAACATTATTCTGTTAGAGAAAAAAGAACCCAGTCCTATAGAGGCACTAGCTGCCAGTGATACCCATTCAACTGAGGAGAGGGTCCTGCAGGGTTATTCATGAAGCTCAGTGTAGGCACATCGTGGCAGAGGTATCTTTTTACCCCCCTGGGTACTCTACTGTTCTGAGATAGGCTACCGGTGGGCCTGCTGGGCCATAGCAGAGGTCCCAACTCTCGATAAAGTATATCGAGAGTTGCTCTGAAAGTACCTACTTCCATTCCTCTCATCACCTTGGGACCCAGACAGAGCCAATCCTAGCACATTTCTGAGCAAATATAATTAGCAGTTGAATCAGAGACCAATCTCAAGCACCCCCAAGTTCTGACTGTCCCAAGTAGGGCTGGGCTTCTGGCCTGCCTTAAGTTCTGGCCTTCTACATGCATGTCTCTTCTCTCTTCCCACAGCACCTCTTTGCTCACATAATGCTATGAGTCTTAACATAGGCATTTACTATACATTTTCCTATCATACTTCTCCCTATCTTACCTTTCATTTCTTCACATTGACCATTCCTCTGTAAGGCCCCTTCTTTCCTTCTTCCTCTTTTCCTGTGTTCTCTGTTCCTCTACCCCTTCCACATGACCTTTTCCTACCAGTGTTTCTTCCCTTTCTGAGAGGTGATCACCACTAGCCACCTCTGTCTTCTCAGCCATTGGGACTCTCAGGTTTGACACACTGGTTTTCTTGATATGTTGGATTAAATGCGGTCTATACTATCGCTAATGTTAGAGGTTGTTTATTTGGAAAAATAAGGGTAGATTAAGGAGAATTATTTTAATTATTTCATAGTGAATCAACCTTTTTCTTCTCTGAAAAGCCAAGGGTTTCTCTCTTCTATATTTCACCAACTTTGGTGGCCATGTATCTTGGAAATGAATTTTGCTCAAGTCTTTCTAGCTCATGTCAAAACAAAGGTTTGCGATTGTGGAGTCTGAATCACACTTTTTTGTTTGTCCCGATTACCAGTGAGGCCTCTTCCTCCATGGGACATCAGAATCAAATGTGTAAACGCTTCTGCGAGCAGATGTGTCCTTCGGTGGAGCGATGAGGGGCTGGTGCTGTTTAACCGACTCAGATATCGGCCCAACAGCAGTGGGTCCTGGGAAACGGTAATGGTTTTTAGATTCTCAATATCACTGCACAGATCTCTGTCTTTTCATTCCAGCAAATTATGGGGTTTAAAAATATGTAGCCCTAAAGTACACACTTGAGATACATCAGATGGTTATATACACCTCTATTTGTTAAGAAAGACCTTGAATTTTGATCACTGATTCTGAAATGTTTTTTATTTTTTATTGTTTTAAGATTTTATTTATTTATTTGACAGAGAGAGAGAGATCGCAAGTAGGCAGAGAGGCAGGCAGAGAGAGAGAGAGGGGGAAGCAGGCTCCCTGCTCAGCAGAGAGCCCAATGCAGAGCTTGATCCCAGGACCCTGAAGATCATGACCTGAGCCGAAGGCAGAGGCTTTAACCCACTGAGCCACCCAGGTGCCCCCTGAAATGTTTTTTTAAAGATTTTATTTATTTAATTGAGAGAGAGAGAACAAGCAGTATGGGGGGGAGGGGGAGTGGAGAGGCAGAAACAGAGGGAGAAGCAGGCTCCCTGCAGAGCAAGGAGCCCTATTCAAGGCTCTATTCCAGGACCCTGTGATCATGACCTGAGCCACCCAGGCATCCCTGATTCTGAAATTTTTTTAGCCGTAGGCTTCTATAAACCAATATTAATTTTCTGTGGTTTATTTCTAGTAAAGGATTCATTTCACTTTTTTATGCTACCCCTCCCTCTGTATTACTTTTTAGTAATTTTTAACATATTAGAAGGAGAAATATTAGGAAATGTCCATAGAGACTTATATGGAATTGAATACTCCAAAGATAAAGACCCACACTTTGATCCTCTACGCCTTCCACATGACCATAATTAAACATTAATTTTTTTACAATTAAAGTTAAGATTATAATACCTCCTAGTATTTTTGTAAAATATAATGACTAATAATAGTAATAAAAGGTAAGTTCCACATACAGCTAAAACTCAGGAGAAATATAGTAATTAATTTTTTAACATAAATAAAATTTTCTTTTTGAAGCCAGTTCTATTCTGTGTTAAAACCTGGGTGCTTCAGTCAGTTAAGCATCTGCCTTAAGTTCAGGTCACGATCTCAGGGTCCTGGGATTGAGCCCTTGGTCTCTACTCAGCAGGGAGTCTGCTTGTCCCTCTCCCTCTGTTCCTACCCCTGCTCATGCTTTCTCTCTCTCTCTCTCTATCTCTCTCAAATAAATAAAATATTTATTTTATTATTTTTTAAAGATTTTATTTATTTATTTGACAGAGAGAAACACAGTGAAAGAGAAAACACAAGCAGCGGGAGAGGGGGAAGGAGAAGCAAGCTCCCTGGAGCTCAAGGAGCCCTATGCAGGGCTTGATCCCAGGACCCTGGAATCATGACCTGAGCCAAAGGCAGATGCTTAATGACTGAGCCACCCAGGCACCCCAAATAAAATCAGTTTAAAGGAAACATTTGTTGCATTGTAATTGTGACTAAATAAAAAATCATCTCTAGAAAATTCTCCAAGTCTTTTCTGAAAATTGGTATTTTTCAGTTTGTTTCAGGATCCGCCTTGGGGCCTTTATAGATGGGTTCTTAGACCCCAGAGTTTGTTTTTATTGAGAAGCTAATTCAGATTAGCATCCTTTGTATTCAATAACCCTGTCATTGTCTTCTCAATGAATGATAGATCTAAAAAAAAAAATAGAGTTATCTACTCAAGTTTCTTACCTATGTGTGTCAAAATTCTTTAATTTAATTTAAATAGACCCCTTTAAAAAAGTCTTGTCTGATTCAAGGTCAATGCTACAAATGCCAAAGGAAGACATGATTTGCTGGATCTGAAACCATTTACAGAGTATGAATTTCAGATTTCCTCTAAACTACATCTATATAAAGGTAGTTGGAGTGATTGGAGTGAATCGTTGAGAACACAAACCCCAGAAGAAGGTATGTGTTTTAAAGAGCTGAGTGAGAGGAGAGGGAGGAGAAACAGGAGGGGGAGAGGAAGATAAAAGGATTTCCTTGGAATAGGATCTCTAAGTACTGGTACTAAACCAACAAGGTAATTTAATGCATTAATTAACAAGTAAATGAGTACATTAAGTAACAAGTTAGTTTTGACATTAGTGTAAATACTGTAACTGTCCAGGGCAATATGTTTAAATTGCTAGGAAATTTTAACATTCAGTAAGTCCTACTCTTGCTTGCCACATGTTGTCCTGTGGGTTACAAGCTGATGCTTCAGTGATGTTTGGTTATAACTCTATTTCTGTTTCACTTCTTATCTCAGGAACTCTCTCATTCCAGAAAGCCATAACCAGTAATTTCATTCCTTTATAAAAGTTAAAGCTTGATACATTTTACTTTCTGGGTTCTATGGAAATTAAAAGCTTGAAAGAAGATAGACTCTGGAGACATAACATTTTAAATAAAGTTTAACGTCTTACAATCCTCTCTCCTCTAAATACTATGGCACTGCCTTCACCATGCCTTTGATACTCACTGCTCAAATGAGGGCCACCAGACTGCCTATAGCTATGGAAAGGACATCAAATATAATTCTCAGTCTGATGGGATTTTCTTTTTGGCAATTATAGGAAAGTCAACTTATGAAAGTATAATCATTTTATTGGAGTAAAATTACCTGTATGAGCTTTATGTCAATATTAGCAAATCTTTGGATACACAAGAAGCAGCCATCTGAATATTAGCTTTTAAAAGCACTCATTTAGTGACAAACTATGCGACTTCTCTTAATCTGTATATTTGGCTCAGAAGAAAAATTATTGTCCTATAATCCATTATTTTATTATGTGGAAATTTTGAAGTATTCATGTGAGAAAATCTAAGTACTTATTTGTAAATTTATGGATATGTGTGCCTATAAGTTAGTCTCATGATACAAGTTACATTCATTTTCTGTGAGCTGCTAATGACCTTTGAGACCTGATGGCACTTAGCAGTGATACCCAGTGACTTTCAAGGACTCTCAGGGTCTATGGATAAGATAAAATACCTAATATATAAATTGTAGAATAATTATGTATTCTTCCTTTCTTCTTATATTAATTACATTTCTGTATTTTAAAAAATATTTTAAAATAAATCCACCCGGGCGCCTGGATGGCTCAGTTGGTTGGGCGACTGCCTTCAGCTCAGGTCATGATCCCAGAGTCCCCGGGATCGAGTCGCATATCGGACTCCCGGCTCTGCGGGAAGTCTGCTTCTCCCTCTGACCTTCTCCCCTCTCATTCTCAGTCTCTCTCTCTCTCTAATAAATAAATAAAAAATCTTTAAAAAATAAAAATAAAAAAAAATAAATCCACCCAACAAATTCTAATTTATTCCCTCTCATTTTATGATACAAATCTCTTAATGTTGAGCCACTTGTTCTCCATTTAAATGTTTGTCATTTTTATGATCCAGAGCTTACTCTTTTTATTCTTTTATTACACATAATTAAAGTAATGCATTTTTTAAAAACCTCCTGTTTTAGACTTTGTTTTATGCCCTACAGATAAAATTTTTGAAAATGGGCCATATTTTATGTCCAAGGCCAAGGTAGTAAATAGGCTGAGAAGCTTTTAAGTTCTATCATATTAGGCTTAACTATAAACCAGGGAAACTGGGCTTGTGAATTCTTGTCATTCTTACTGACATTTAATAATGACCTGTTTGGAGATGTGTGCAAGGATTTTGGTTTTTTTTTTAAGTGTCTATGTGTTGAATTAAAAACACTCCAAGGTAGAATAGTAACTTTCTCATAGCCCCTAAAATAAACCACTATCATAACAATGAGTGCAGCAGCTTGTTATGGTTGTGAACTCATGGACAGTTATGAATTGAACCAAGGAACTGGCTTGTTCAGAGTAATCACAGGCGTTTGTGAAGAAACCCATCGTCTGAGATACCACGTTTACCGAGCTCTGCTGGCTTCCTTTCAGTGTCTGCATTTCCCTTGGCTGTATTTGATCTTTCTGTGGGTTGATGCAAGACCTCTTCCCTCTTACTCTGAGCGGCATGGTTTTCACCCCTTACCACTCTTTCTGTCATCAGTTTCTTTATGAAACACCAACTGATATCATTTAAAAGGTGTGAATTTTTTTTTTTGGACTTCTTCCTTTTCCGCCTTTGACTGTGTACTCATATGTAACCTGGCATTTAAAAAAATTACTAGTAAGCTTTTCTCTCTCTTTCTCTCTCTCTCTCTCTTTTTTTTTTTTTTTTTTTTTTTTTAGTTTTTAAAACTGTGAATGACCTTACGATAGAGCTCTTTGCAGCCTTTGCTGCTCAAAACTCAGAGCAATGTTATCCCCTGGTGGATTGGGCAGTTATTTAGATCACGTCAGCAGAGAAGGAGGGTTTTGTTTACTCCATATGGCCCTTTCCGATGTCCTTAAATCCAACTCCTGTCATGGTCCTCCATGAAAAACACTTTTTAAATGGCCGCTCAATAAGGAATAGGAGGAAAGAACTTGCTTTCCTCTTGTTGAGGAAGACAGTCCCTCAGTCGTTATTGGTCAAAAGCAGGCCTGATACTGGAACTGAGCAACCATATTTAGACTGTAGTGGAAAACATTCTTGAGTTTGGCTGCATGGCCTCCAAACATGCCTGAGAATATGCCCAGATGTTGGGGAGAAGTGATTCCCTCACCACTCAGAACACCCAGGAGGAGACTCCAAAATAAAGATGAACAAGCCATTCCTCAGAGCTGTAGTATCAGTTAGGTGTTTTGTCTGCTCATACACCATTTTTTAAAGTCATTTACATGTTCTGTAATTTATACTCTACTATGGACAATTAATAAAGAAAACGCTATATGCTCAAACTCATGCCGGAGAGGTAAAGGAGTAACCCTTCCCCAGCATAGGTGACGGCATGGGTGATTGGTGAGAGACCCCCAGAGCGGAGAAAATGCAGGGTTACCCGTTGCAACCACCCCTTCTCAAGTTGAGACGCTAGGTAATTCATTTATTCATTTGTAATTCTGAAATATTGCCAAGATGGGTGAATTTAAATGAAGAGAAGAGCCCTGACCCGTGGTAAGCATTCAGTAAATTTAGCTATTGTTTTCTTCATTTGGGAAGAAGCTTATTCAAGGTTCCAGAACTAGTAGGCAGAGAAGCCAGGTTTTGAACACTGTTCTGTTCATTGCATAGCCCGAGCTCTTTCCTCTGCATCCTTCCATTACCTTGGCCCAAAAAGGCCAATTAAATAGTAAAGATTATTTTACCATGTTGGTTAGCAAGTACTTTATAACAGTCTAGCTTAGGGGTCAGCAAAATTTTCTGTAAAGTTCCAGACAGTAAATATTTTCTGCTTTGCAGACCATATCTCTGTCACAAGTACTAAAATTTGCTATTACAGAGTGCAAGCAGCCAATGACAGCGTATAAATATGTAGACAAAGCTATGTTCCAATAAAACCTTATTTATGGATACTGAAATTTGAATTTTATGTGATTTTCACATGTCACGAAAAGCTATTCTTCTATTTTCAACCAGTTAAAAATGTAAAAACAAAACAAAACAAAAAGTAAAAACCATTGTTAGTCCACAGGCTGTAACAAAACAGGGATCAGATTTGGCCAGGAGGCCATAATTTGCTGACTCCTAAACTAGCTAAACTTGAATGTATCGTACTTGTGTCTTCCTGCCTAAGACTTGAGAAAATGAGAAGAAAAGGTTCCTAGTCTTTGAAAGAGACTTACATGCAAACATTTTCATTAGAAGGAAAATGTTGCCTGGGATCTAATGACAGTCTCTGCCCTCTTTTCTTTTTTTGGTCCCCTCTAAGCTCAACACCTATCCTGGAAGAAATCAATGTCTGGGTTCAATTATTTGATAAGATGGTGATTATCCCAAAGGAAGAAATGCCTTCCCTATAGCCTTCCAAACAGAAACCAATGAAAAATATATGCTTCTCTGGCTGATCTGTGAGGAAGGTGTTTATGTATCAGGAACTATGCCAAGTGCTGGGATACAATGATAACCAGTCAGATCCTCAGACTCAAGGGCTTATAGTCTATTTTGGAACATTAGGGAAAGATTCCTGGAGGATACGACCAAGAAGAAATGCAAAGTTCCAAGGGAATCTTGTGGCCTTCCCTCACCTGAAACATATGGCTTCCAAGGTCATTGCAGTAGGAGAAGGGAGCTAGTTTCTCCTTGAAGTGCTAGATTCTTTTGAATTCTGTGAGATCTCATATTCCTGGATTTTATTTTGCTCTATTGGCCAATTCTTCTTGGTCTCTTGCTGGTCATTTTTCTCTTCTCAGTGTCAATCCCTGGGGCTCCCTTGTTTTCCCACGTGACTTTATCCTCTGCCATGGCTCTAAAACTAGACGAATGATAGATAGAGAGATAGAGAGATAGACAGACAGACAGATAGACAGATAGATAGAATATATAGTTTCAGTCTTGGACTTCCTCCAGAACTTCAGATTTGTGCTCTGGTAGCCTATTCCATATCTTTACCTAGATATCAACAGACATTCTGAACCCCACATAGCCTAGACAAAAACTTTTTCTCTCTAAAACAAAATGTTTCTAAAATACTTTGGTTTCAATATTTTACTTTAGTAAGCAACACCACCATCTTCCTAGTTAGTGAAGTCAGTAACCAAGAAATTTTCTTAAATTCTCCTTTTAAAAAAAACTCTCCTTTTCCCCCACTCCCCTATATCAGTATTTGACTCTCCTGAACATATTCAAAATCTGTTCATTCCTTCTGTTGCCACTATGATTATCCTAGTTTAAGCTACTTTCTCCTTGCAAAGGATAACAACAAAATGAGCAGTTATGAACCCACCATTCAACTTAAATACTATAAAATTACCAATATATTCTTACCCCTGTCATGCTTCCCCGAAGGTAACTATTATCCTGTACATTTATCAGTACTTTTCTCATAGGTTTCAGAAAGGTATGTCTCTCTAAACAATAATTAGTTTTGCTTGTTTCTGAACTTAATCAAAATTATGTACTGTAATACGACTTGCTTTGTTTCCCATCAGCACTCTGGCACAATGCCTCCGTTAATTTTAGTGATGAAACCTCCCTGCTTCTATCAAGAAACAAGCTCTTCAATTGTGACCTGGATGTTAAAAATGTTAAAAGCTTGGGGCAGTTGGGTGGCTCAGTTGGTTAAGCATCTGATGTTTGATTTCAACTCAGGTCATGATCTTACAGTCATGGTCTTGGGGACATGAGATTAAACCCCACGTTGGGCTCTGCATTCAGCGGAGGGTCCATTTGGGACTCTTTCCCTCTCTCTCTCTTCCCCTCTCTCGCAAATAAATAAATCTTTTTAAAAATGTTAAAAGGTTATATTTCTTAAAAAAAAAAAAAAAAAAGGAGAAGGTCCCCAACTATGTCAAATGCTGCTGAGCAGTCCAATGACATAAGAACAAAGAAGTGACTCTTAGATTTGGCAACACAGATTCACTGCACCAGAGGCAGTGTCAGTAGAATGATAGGGAGACAATCTCAGATGCTGTACGTTGAGAGTGAGTGTGAGGTGAGGGAACAAAGACAGGACAATTCACAGCTCTTCAAGAAGTTCTACGAAGGAGAGCAGAGATGCAGGGCAGTAACTGGAGCAGGATGAGATATCAGGAAACGCTTTACCTGATTTTGTTTTTAGGATCAGAGAAAATGTAGTGATTTTCAAGGTAATGATAAGGTCCCAGCAGAGAGGGGGAATTAATGATACATAAGAAGTGGAGGAGAGGTCCTTGATAAAGCAAGAGAGGATGGGATCCAGCACTCAGGTTAAGGGTTTGAAATTTAATGGAAGTAGGAGTGCTATGTTTGAGAATTGATGGTGAATTTTGGAGTTTTCCATGGTGGAAAGATGAGGGAACCCCTGCCTGATTACTTCCTTTTGCCCAGTGAAGTATGAAACAAAAGCATCATTGGAGAGAAACATATCATTAGAAGTGGGCAGGTGGAGGGAATGATGGTACCAGCTACTGGGAAGGAACAACCTGTGGATGGTGGCCCTTCATGACTAGTAAAAGAGGTAACAAAGAGGTGAAAAGAGAGAGCGAATCAAGTGTTAAACATCATTAATCAAGAAGGAAGAGGAATGGGGGAGTTTGTATAGGGCATCTCGTGCAGGCATAGCAGGTGATAACATCTGAAAGTATGTTTGTTTAATCAAACAATAAAAAAATTGTTTAATCAAACATTACTTGTTTAATCAAGTAGGTACTTGTAAGATCTGTTTGAATCTGATTGTTTAAAACTAGATTTTAAATAAATGTGTCATCCCCAAAAAGTGCACATTGAGGAACCAGGGCAACAAATAACTTATCTCTGCCTTGCCCTGCTTGGAGCATGACTTCGACCAAAAAAATCTCAGGTGTTGTATTTAGTCCACTACCTGAAACCTCCCAAGGTAATGCTTTTTCCATATTCTCTTTGTGTTAAATTCTCCCAAGATAATGCCTTTTCCATATTCTCTTTGTGGTAAATTTTCCACTTTCACTGTTCTTAGAAATCTTTATACTCCTCCTCACTGCCTGTGAAAACCTCTGTCGAGGGATTGCTTTCCACCTCCGATTCAGTTGCCCTTGTCCACATCCCTGCACTTGCCTGGCTTTAGATATGGATGTTCATCTCAGAAGCACATGGATTGACTCTGATTTGTTTGCCACACATACTGTTTCACAGAAACCCAAAATCTTGGGATTTTCGAGTTGAAAGCACCCTCGTGGTCATTTAGGCCAATCTCCTGCTTAATTTAAGATCTTTGCTTTTTTTCATGCTGGTGACTCTATTCAACCCTATGGTTGCCCCATTTATTATAAGGAGGTAGTTTCATCTCAGGAGACCTGACTTCTATTTCTCAATTTGTATTTTTAATCATTTGTGCCCATTTGTTTTGTAATCACTTGGACATTGGCCTTTGACTTTCCTTTTCTGGTCTGCCTATAATAGTTTTATCTGCTTTTGTTAGATAACACTGAGGTTAGAACTTCAAGTGATTTTGTGTCAGTTGAATGTCAAAGATTCTCTTTAATATTAGCTCTTATGTTGCTTTAAGCAGCAGTGGTTTAACACCCCTGGTCATGAAATTTTACACTTTGGAATTCACACAGATTCAACTAATGATTTCTCTCCCCTAGAGGCTAACACTGTAGGTGGGCACCATTAAAATTTCAGTTTCACTTGCAATTTTTCCTTTGAAGAGGCTGTGATTCTAGAATTCAATTCTTAGCTCCATAGTAATCTGGTAGGTTGTAGATCTTTAATGAAGCAATGAGTGTTCCTTTAAATTTCTTACCAAAATGTAATTAACTGGAAACATTAGCAATGACAAGTCAACTGGCTTTGACATTGAGTACACCCAAGTTTCCGAATCCTGATTATGTAGTCAATGTCTGGATTATCTATTTTGTTCAGATCTTTGTTTATTGTAGTAAACTGTAATGGAAAAACAGGGTCTTTGGAATCAGTGGAACCCAGGCTCAGCTCCTGGCTTTGCCATTTACCAGCCCCAAGTGTTCTGTAGATCATTTAACCTTAGTCAACCTCCTTGTCCTCAGCTCTAAAACAGGTGTAGCTACAAGCAGCCCCTGCATTGTGTGAAGATTAAATGAGATGATGTACAGTATACAAAGTGTCCAAATGTTCCTGGAACTGAGTAGGTGGTTGATAACTGTCAGGTCCCCTTTCCTTTTGTTGCCTGTTTTTGTTTTTTTTTTTTTTTTCCTTTTTGCATCTGGACTAGTAGGAAAAAAAGTCCTAGGCTTGATTTCTGAGTCTCTGTTCATAATCCTGAAGGATGGAGAGCATTTTCAGAATGTTTTAAGTAAACATTTATCTCTAGGTCCTCACTGCAAGGGTATAAGTTACCACTAGTGGGAAGAGAGGGGAAGAAAATAAGTGAATAAAGTTTAAAAAAAAAAAAAAAACAGAGAAGAGGGTGAGAGAGGCAGGAAAAGGAAGTGACAAAGGAAGAGAGTAGAACATGAAAGCACCTGTTGGTGGTGGAAGTACTGTAGAGAAATTGTAAGCCTTCTCAGAGCCAGGTGACTGCAGGGTGCAGAGCAAGGAGCTCGGGCTATGAGATGAAACAGACCAGCGTTCAAAACCTGGCTTCTTCACTTACTAGTTCTGGGACCTTGAACAAGCTCCTTTAGCGCTCAGCACTTCATTTTCCAAAACAGCAACAGCTAAATTTACTGAGTGCTTAACACGGGTCAGGATTCTTCTATTCATTTAATTCTCACAACAGCCCCATGTGACACATAGACTACGACACTCATTCTACAGATGAGGAAACTGGCTTAAGGACGTGGTTAACATTTGTTCAGGATCACAGAGCTGGGATTTGCCCATAGATGGTCTATGGAGCTCACACTCTAACCACAGCACTAGAGTTGCGTACATCGTGGGCGGAAGGGGACAGGGGAGATAACTGTGAGTGGGCCCCCACAGGACCTGCCCATAATGTGTGCAGGTGCATGTGCTCCCTACCTTTCCCTCTGTCTCTTCTACTCTCTCTGGCTGCTTGTCCTCTGTTTTCCTGCTTGGACTTAATGTTCTGGAAACTTCCATCTGATTAAATGGAAATTGCCACTTGAAAAGGAACTCCTATCTCGCTTCATCTTAATATACTCCTAAGTGTCAGTGATAAACAAATTACATTGCTGCAGTCAAAGACTGTTTTCAGGGACTCCTTCTGTGGATTCTACCCCTGACTGTAAATCAAAACAAATCTGATAATGGGAGAAGTAAACTATTTCACCCACTCACATGTGCACACACACTGTCTTTCTCTTATACACACAGGAGTTGATTGTTTGGTTTCTTTTCTAATCTTTTTGATTGACTTTTTTTTAATTAAATTAGGTCATATTTGACCATTATCTAATGGATTGGTGGTTATTCCTTCTATCAGTTCAGCCTGTGTTTTAGCATCAAGTAGCTAATATTGCCTGAATTATCCGTTTGCTCATTTATCACCTTAAAAAGAGTTTTTGGGAGCCTCTTACATTCTAAGTACTACATAGGTATAAGGGATATTAAGATGAATGAGATAGGCCTTCCTATCAAGTAGATCATTGCCTAATGATCATAAAACTAAGTAATTATGCCACAACATGGTAAGTTCAGGAATGGAAGTGAACACAGTTTATCATTTATATTTTGCATTTTTACAGGATCAGAAAATATGTTCCTAATTATTTATGGTTTTATTTTTCTGCTGAGAATTCTTTCTGCATTTCAACAAAAAAGAAAAAACCGTACATACTTTCTTTGAGTTATTTTATCAATGCATAGTTTAAGAGTACATTAGGAATCTAATTTCCTCATCGTCATTTTTAAAAATTTGTTTTTAAGGTAACCTTGTATTTTCTATGGCCAATAATATACATGTTCATTGTTTAACAAAAAGAAAGCAATATTGGGGCACAGAGAAAATTGAAATTGTCCTATAATCCTACTCTCCCAGGGTTATTTATTAAATGAGTAATTGCCTTTGAAAGGTTTTATATTGTGCATCTGTGGATGTGTGTGTGTGTGTGTGTGTATAATACAAAAAAATATATGTTTTTTCCTCTTCAAAACAGAGCCTACAGGGACATTGGATGTCTGGTACATGAAACAGCACATTGATTACAGTAGACAACAGATTTCTCTTTTCTGGAAGGTAAGTTTTCAGTATCAGTGTAAAATTCAAGAGAATTATATATTTAATTGTTTTGTCTTATTTTGTTTTTATTGAAATATAATTGTTATATAAAAAGAACTATATATTTGAACAATGTCTCAAGGCCAAAAAATAAGTTTTATTTCCGTAATGCCTTTATATGAGGCTTCAGAGACTTAGTTGGAGCTCATTTTCTCAACAACATCCTCATGACACTTGACTCAATGTCATTTATTTTTGCCGGGTAAAGGTGAGAGCTCTGACTGAATTCTCTCCTCCACATAACCACGTCATTTCCTCAGCCACTTCCATCCCTTCCCATCCCCAGGCCTGTCCACCCTCTGACCCCACTGCAGCATTTCTGCTGACAGTTGCCCCTCCTAGCCCCTCCCTACAGACCCCATGTCCAGGAGTGACTGTGTCACCTTACTTATTCACTTTTTTTGGAAATTAAAGATAAGAAGTGTGTGGATATGGATATTCAGGAATATGTTTCCTATAGACACCAAAAAGGTAGAGGGTGGAAAGAAGACTGCTCTACATCAAGAACTCAAGTAATAGTAGAAAATAATGTGAACAGGAACGGAAAGCAGCTCTTCATCAGGAATAGGAGTAAAATAGTAGCGACTTTGAACAACCTTCCAGAAAACAGTAAGACCTAATGTTATGACAGGATGTGAGAGTTTCACACGGTGCTGAAATCTGGGGCGGTTGTTTCACGAAATCCCTTAAAAACCCTGTGAGGTAGGTACTAGGTATCCCCACTTAACAAATGGAAAACCAGAGAGAGGATGTTCTTCCTACAGTTACCCAGCTACTAAGTGCAGGACTGAGACTGAAACCCCATCCAGACCTCTTTCTGCTACATCACGACTCATCTTTATGAAAAGAAAATACTATTTGAATTGAGCTCCTGATTGGTATGTTCATAAGAGGTTTTCAGGAGAGCTATACTTCTCTTTACTTCCCCAAGCCTGCATCCCTCTCACTATACCTCTTCCAGTTAAGGGTAAACCAACAGTTTTGGAATTAGGAAGCTGATGAGCATGAAACCTGAACAGTAAGAGAAATGAATATGAAGTCCTCTGATGGGGTTAACATGATAGATTTTGATAATTGCAGTCTTCTTCAGTTTAAAGAAATGAGCCAGGCGAGAAATGAGCTCTTTCTCCCTCTTTTCATCTCTCTCACACGCACACAAAATGTCTGGTATGAGACTACTATAAATAGCTTGGTGAGTCATAATCAAGCTCTTCACTCTGAAACTAAAACTGCAGCTTAAAATTTATTTTAAAATAAAGCCATGTTTAAGAGCAAGACAATTCTCAAAGCAAGACATTTAGAGCAGCCATAATTTGTGAATATTATAGAAGAACCCAGTCCAATTCTTGGCTGTTGGTTTTCATTTTCACAAGTAAGCAACTGGTTAAAACCAAAATTCCTCCTTCCATAAAGATTCCTTCTCCCCAAATGTCCTCAGCAGTGATCTGAAAAGATATACTGCTTTATTCCAATAAACATGTGTTAGCCACAGGTAGGGCCAAGCCAACGTGTATATGCAAATTCTTCTCTGCTTCTCATTTTAATCTTGCCCCAACTCCTGGAAAAGCCTAAATTCTAAAGTGAGGTCTTAGAATTCAAAAAGACTTCAGTTCTCTTCTAGTCCAACCTTCCCGTCATAAATATTGCTCCCACTCCACCCAGGACAGACAGATGCCTCTGCTGGGACCATCTGGGACAGGGAGAATTCCACTTTGTAAGCAGTCCATGCTGTGGTGGGCATCTCTTATTGTTAGAAAAATTTCTCTTTGGGGGCACCTGGGTGGCTCAGTCTGTTAAGGAGTTGACTGTTGGTTTCAACTCAGGTCATTATCCCAGAGCCCTGGGATTGAGCCTTGCGTTGGGCTCCCTGCTCAGCAGGGAGTCTGCTTGAGGATTCACTCTCCTTGTCCCTCGGCTCCTTCCCCAACTGTGCACCTGTGCGCTCACTAAAATAAATAAATAAAACTTAAAAAAAATTTTTCCCCTTTTGTGGAGCCGGAATTGTGGGTGCTGGACTGGAATTGATTTGAATAGGAAACCAGAAATGTAAATACTAGAAACTTCTACAACTTGGCACCCGATGGTTGTCAAGACAGGGCACCTTCAAAAGCTTCGGTGACTATCCAGCCTGAGGGGCTCCTTAAGGAGTGTTGGATCTGGTCCTCAGTTTTGCAGGGCCATTACAGGATTAAGTCCTTTTCTGCAAAATCCTGGGCTCTTGAAGGGGCCCCAAGTAGGCCCCTTCCCTGGGAGTGGGAGTCAAAGATTGACCTGAGTTACTGAGATGAGCAGGCCAGCTTTAGAGGACAGAACTACAGAGCCCAAGAGCCAGAGGGAATGAAAGCAGCGTGCAGTCCCACCACTCACTTTACAAACACAGAAACAGGTCTAGGGAGATGAAGTGAGTCCAAAGGAGGATTTCAGGTACTATGGTGCTTGCTGCTGGGAGGCTTCCCTGATCAGAAAACACTGCTCCTTCTATCTGGAGCCCCTTCTGCCCCACTCATCCTTATGCTACTCTCAGGCAGGTTTGAGAATTTGATGGGATGGTGCCGTGACAGAGGGACTCAGCTAAATGACAGACTAGGAAGAAATGCTGCAGCCAGATCAGGTATTCAGTGGTGGGGCCCATATCAGACTTCACTGGGGAAAGGAAGCAAAGACGTATGTGTGTGGTGGCTTTTTTTTTTTTTTCCACTTTGATCAGTACTGGGAAACCCAATGAGAGGGACACCCTGCCACTGCGGAGAGGGGGATTTTAGGTCTTGGTACCAAAGGAAGCCCCAGGTAAAACCCCATTAGTCTATGAACAAAGTGAGAACATGTTTCTCTTGCAACTGGGGAAATGTGAGATGACCTTTCATTTTTATAGGATGTTTACATCAGAAGTGAACCACTTGGTGCTGAATGGGTGTAGCCCGTGTGTGTGAGGGTGTGAAGTATGAATGTAGGTGAGTGTGAGTATGTGTGGTGAGTGTGCATCTATGTGAATGATGTGTATGCATGTGTGTTGTGGATGTGTGTGAGAGCAAAGGGTAAGTGTGAATGGGTGTGAGTTTTTTATGTGTATGTGGGGTGTGAGTGTGGGTATTTAAATATATGTGTCAGTGTGGGTGCATATAGGTGAATATCTTAGTCCATGTGGGTGCTATAACAAAATACCATAGACAGGTGACTTATACACAACAGAAATCTATTCCTTATGGTTATGGAGGCTGGAAGTCCAAAATCAGGTGTCATCATAGTTAGGTGAGGAGCCTCTTCTGGGTTGCAGACTTCTCGTTATATTACATGGCAGAAGGGGCTAGTGAGGGGCGCCAGGGTGGCTCAGTGGGTTAAGCGTCTGCCTTTGGTGAAGGTCATGATCCCAGGATCCTGGAATCAACCCCCACGTCGGGCTCCCTGCTCAGTGAGCAGGGAGTCTACTTCTCCCTCTGCCCCTCCTCCAGCTCGTGCTTGTGCTCTCTCTCTCTGAAATAAATAGATAAAATCTTGAAAAGAAGAAGGGGCTAGTGAGCTCTGTGGGGTCTCTTTTACAAGGGCACTAATCCCATTCATGAAGCTTCCACCTTCATGACCTAATCACCTCCTAGAGGCCTTACCTCCTAATCCCATCACACTGGGCATTAGGACTGCTCCATAAATGTGAATCTTGAGGACACAAAAACATTCAGACTACACCAGTGACGGAATATGAGTGTGTGGAGGGGAGGTGTGTGGGTGTGAGTGTGGGTGTGTTTGCGAATATGTGTGTATGTGAATGTGAGTGCGGCAGTGTGTTGAGAGTGAAGGAAACCTTTGCTTTTTTTGTTGTGGTTCTTACCTATTTACTCCAGGTTTCTCCTAAAAGATTTCTTCCAAAAGTTCTATTTCCTCAAAAATATGTTGTACTTTTGTATTTTTTTTGCCATAGCTATTTTTAAGACAGAAATTCGTTCTGTGTTGAAGCCAAAAAGTACAACTTAATCTATGAAATAAAACAAAAATGCCAAGGTATTGTTAATAAATGCAATGACAAGTAGAAAGTGTTGCTCTGTCACAAAGAGCCCCAGTGTGATGTTAGAGTCCTTTACAGAGGGCTTTTAGCCTCCTCTCCCTCAGATTCCCTGTGTCTTCCTTCTGTGCAAAGTTTCATATTCTTTCCTGTGCTTTGATTAAGCATTTCAACCCATAATTCCAAAATACCTTTCTTCCAGTTAATACAACATGTATTCTTTTAGAAGAAAATCACCTGATAGATGATAGATAGATAGATAGATAGATAGATAGATAGATAATGTATGAAAAGATATGCCAATGGGTTTAAACCACATTAACCTTTCTGGTTTCCTCTGTTAATTTCTTAATCGTGGCAGATCATAAACTTTCTGAAATTGTGGTTGAGGTCTGGATCTGGAAGAAAAATATGTGTTTATAAAGGAAGCCAGCTTCACTTTATTTATCATCCATTCACTCAAACAGACAAACATATTAAAGCTTCTCTTTACTACTGGGCACTGTTGCATGCCAGGGATATGGAAGTGAATAAGACAAGTGCTGTCTTCAGGTGCTTGAATTCAGAATAGCAGGACAGAAATGGGGTGATGAGGGCACTTAGGTGTTAAGGAGCAGTTCAAGACTCAGCTAGGGGGATGATGATCAGGGACAGCAAGGAGAGCAGGGGAATGGATGAGGAGTCACAGAAGACCTCTGGCAAGATAATAGTGGGACTGACCCGAGAAGAACATATTAGCTGGGACAAGGGTGGGAGAACATTTGGTAGGATGTAAAGGATGTAAAGGATATGAAGGATCACTCTAGTGAAGCACTATCCCATAGAAATATAAAGCAAACCACAAATGAGAGCCACATGGATCATATAAAATTTTCTTGTAGCCACATTTAAAAAACAAAAAGGTGGAATTAATTTTAATAATTTTATTTAGCCCAAATATGTCTGGAATATTATCGCCTCAACATGTAATCATATTTAAAAATTATTGATTAGCTATTTTACATTCTCCTTATCCTACTAAGTCTTGAAAAACTGGCATGTGTCCTAAGAGCCTGTGGGTACAGCGACTAAGAGCTCCCCCTCCAGAGAGCAGCACATCTCAGTCACGCTTCAGGAGCTCCGTGGCTGCGTGCGGCCGGCGGCTCCCTCCTGTAATGAGCAGGGCCCTTCACAAGCAGTGGAAAAGAGAGTTAGGCAAACTTGGTTCCAAAAGTGGGGGAAATATTTGGTGGGTTTTACTCATTTGCTAAATGAAGTAGCTCATTTGGATAAACAGCTACCCTCAAACCACAGAAATCGAGAAGAAAGAGAAAGTAACAAGCCTCGTACAGCAGCTCACAGTGGAACCTCAGAAAGGCCGCTGTGGCCAGAGTCAGCCTCATTGGCACATTCCCCTTGTATCTTTCTCCCTGTATCTCTCTGGGTTGTATGAAGACTATTCCAATCCATATCACATTGCACGGAGGGGATGTGTCCTTTGGCCTCCTCATATGAAAGAAATCCAGTAACTGTAGGAAAGTATTACTTGTAATCTGATTTATATTGATGTAGAACAAAGGTCTGTCATAAATCCACAGGGAAGATTGGCTATCGGGAGCCTGAGGCCTTTATATAATTAGAGGAGGCATCTAATCTCAGAATCGATATTTAAATACAAAGGCAGCAAATGGGAAGATTTTGATAGTTTTGTTGTAATATTCAACTCTGTCTCCTTCCCTTTCCCAGCAGGCTGGCACAGCATTTCTGAAGGTATTTTTGGAAAGAACAGGTTGTTTGCCTTCCTTACTAGTCATACATATACTAGCTGTTATGTAGAGAATTTCAGTTGGATGAGAGAATGTGGTCAATGACAAAGATAAGAAAGTGGGTAGCAGAGAAGAATTAACAGAAGATAGAAAACAGAGATGGAAGGGGAATTCAAGTTTTGCTATGACAGAGTTTCTATTATTTTGCTTTTTTTTCTGCTGCAAAATAAGGTTGAAATAATTATGTCAGGGTAACTAGCATGAGGTATTAGTATCCGTTAAACAGGTTCAGGTTAGCAAAACCCCTGGGCCTATCTACTGAGTGCGAACACAACAACGGTTAAGAGTTCATCCTCTAGGTAGAGCTGTGCTACCTGTGTTCAAGTAGTAGCTTCACCATTTACTGGCTGTGTGTTCTTCTGCAAGGTACTTTTCCTCTCTGTGCCTTCCTTTGCTTGCAAGTAAAGTGCAGACAGTAACAGAATTTACCACGTGAGGTGGTTGCAAAGATTAATGAGAGAATCATGAAAAGTGTTTGCTAAGTCCCTAGAAGGCAAACATGGTGCAGGACACCGAGGAGGCAAAGATGGATTGACAGGCTAGTGGGAGGACAGATCCACAGATAGATCTTTTCAATACAGTGATTTCTTCAGTTTGGACTGGAATTGCTGAAAGCAGTCATGAGTTCTGAAATCAAGGTACCCAGGCTTAAACCCACAAATTATATGTACTTTGTAACCAACTGTATGACATTGGTGAGACTTTCATACAGAGCTATGGTGGGAGCGAATCAAGATGGCTGGGATTTCCATAGATTGGTAGAAGAGTCATATGATTACAATGGGGAAAAGTGCCAATTATGATGATTTTTATATCAAAGTAACCAAGACCAGGGAACTCACCAAGTGGCAGACATCTACCATGCACCAAGCACTCTTTGAAACCATTTGCCTCCCTCAACCCATTGCATCCTCCGGTAAGACTAATCTGTACATAGAATTATCCTCATTTTACAGATAAGTAAATTGAGCCTCAGAGAGGTAAAATAATTTGCTCAAGGTCACACAGCTGCTATGTGCTGGAGCAGGAAAGTGAACGATCTGCCTTAATACTCCCCAAAAAGTCTTCATAGACAAAACTGTGATGTATTCAAATTCCCCAACTTTCTTTTTTTATTATTATTAACATATAATGTATTATTTGCCCCAGGGTACATGTCTGTGAATCATCAGGCTTACACATTTCACAGCACTTACCATAGCACATACCCTCCCCAATGTCCATAACCCAGCCACCCTATCCCTACCTCCAAACCCCTGGCAACCCTCAGTTTGTTTCGTGAGTTTAGGAGTCTCTTATAGTTTGTCTCCTTCCTAATCCTGTCTTATTTCATTTCCCCCACACACACCCCATGATCCCCCACCCTGCCTCTCAAATTCTTCATATCAGAGAGATCATATGAAAATTGTCTTTCTCTGATTGAGTTATTTCGCTTAGCATAATACCCTCTAGTACCATCCACATCGTTGCAAATGGCAAGATTTCATTTCTCTTGATGGCTGCATAGTATTCCATTATATATATATATATATATATATATATATATATATATATATATATATACACACACCCCATCTTCTTTATCCATTCATCTGTTAATGGACATCTAGGTTCTTTCCATAGTTTGGCTGTTGTGGACATTGCTGCTATAAACATTTGGGTGCATGTGTCCCCTCGGGTCACTACATTTGTATCTTTAAGGCAAATACCCAGTAGTGTGATTACTGGGTTGTAGGGTAGCTCTATTTTCAACATTTTGAGGAACCTCCATACTGTTTTCCAGAGTAGCTGTACCAGCTTGCATTCCCACCAACGGTGTAGGAGGGTTCCCCTTTCTCTGCATCCTCGCCAACATCTGTTGTTTCCTGACTTGTTAATTTTAGCCATTCTGACTGGTGTGAGGTGGTATCTCACTGTGGTTTTGATTTGTATTTCTCTGATGTCAAGTGATGTTGAGCACTTTTTCATGTGTCTGTTGGCCATTTGGATGTTCTCTCTGCAGAAATATCTGTTCATATCCTCTGTGTATTTCTTGATTGGATTATTTGTTCTTTGGGTGTTGAGTTTGAGAAGTTCTTTATAGATTTTGGATACTAGCCCTTTATCTGATATATCATTTGCGAATATCTTCTCCCATTCTGTCAGTTGTCTTTTGGTTTTGTTGACTGTTTCCTTTGCTGTGCAAAAGCTTTTGATCTTGATGAAGTCCCAATAATTCATTTCTGCCCTTGCTTCCCTTACCTTCAGTGATATTTCTAGGAAGAAGTTGCTGTGGCTGAGGTTGAAGAGGTTGCTCCCTGTGTTCTCAGGGATTTTGATGGATTCCTGTCTCACACTGAGGTCTTTCATCCATTTGAGTCTATTTTTTGTGTGTGGTGTAAGGAAATGGTCCAGTTTCATTCTTCTGAATGTGGTTGTCCAATTTTCCCAACACCATTTGTTGAAGAGACTGTCTTTTTTCCATTGAATTGTAAATGGGATTGACTCCTTAATTTCTCTTTTCTACTATCTTGCTGTTGGTATATAGAAATGCAACTGATTTCTGTGCATTGATTTTATATCCTGACACTTGATTGAATTCCTGTATGAGTTCTAGCAGTCTTGGAGTGGAGTCTTTTGGGTTTTCCACATAAAATATCATATCATCTACAAAGAGTGAGATTTTGACTTCTTCTTTGCCAATTTGGATGCCTTTTATTTCTTTCTGTTGTCTGATTGCTGAGGCTAGGACTTCTAGTACTATGTTGAATAGCAGTGGAGATAGTAGACATCTCTGCCGTGTTCCTGATCTTAGGGGAAAGCTCTCAGTTTTTCCCCATTGAGAATGATATTCACTGTGGGTTTTTCACAGATGGCTCTGATGATGTTAAGGAATGTCCCTCTATGCCTACACTGTGGAGAGTTTTGATCAAGAAAGGATACTGTACCTTGTCAAATGCTTTTTCAGCATCAATTGAGAGTATCATATGGTTCTTGTTCTTTCTTTTATTAATGTATTGTGTCACATTGATTGATTTGTGGATGTTGAACCAACCTTGCAGCCCATCCCCAGCTTTCTAAGAGTCCTTGATTACAAACTCTCTTCTTTGATGTAGGCTTAGTTCTGACAGATTTGCATGTGTGTTTTTGTTTGCATCAGGGGAATTTCAGAATAAAATATCATTTTATGACAAGTATAGTAGTTTTTTTCTTCAAGTCCTAAGAAGAAATGATTTATCAATTCACAGAAACACCCTTCCTCTGATATACTTAAAAACAAAACAGGGGCGCCAGACTGGCTCAGTCAGTGGAGCGTGTGACTCTTGATCTCAGCGTTGTGAGTTTGAGCCCCATGTTGAGTGTAGAGATTACTTTAAAAAAATAAAAATTTAAAAACAAAACAAAACACAGAGACCTTTCCTTCTGACATGGACCAGATTTTATCCTATCATGTCCTATATTCACTATGTAATTTTTGATGCTGAAAGACTTTTCAGTCAGCAGAACTCTCACAATAGTTTTATAAGGGAGCTGCTCACTCTTTGCTTCTTAGACAAACCTAAGTCAGAAAAGCTACGTTTACTAAGTTAAAATCATTTCTCACACACAGAGAAAAAAGAAAACTGAAGAAGGCAATAAGACAGATTTTCCTGTTTATCACACCTTTACCAGTAGGAGAGGGTGACAATGACAGGAACACTGGCTTGACACCCCTTTCAGCACTGCCCATAAAGGTACAAGAAGTACCAAGGACACCAGACACATTCAGGAATCACCTTCCTCTCCCATGCCCACAAGGGGGCGCACTAAAATCTCCCCATACTTTTCTGTGGAGACTAGTCAGTTTCTTAACCTTAGGACAGGGAGATATAAGGACTAAATGGGACAGTAGATGCAGAGCTTCTGACTCATGGTATGGCCCAATAAAGATAGTTTCTCCCTATCACCCACCCAAATGTATAAACATTAGAGTAAAATAAGTTCATCAAAAAGACCCAGCTGGCTCCTCAGGTGGTAGTTTTTCTGGGTTCACAGCTAGTCTCCTTGTGACCTAAGGCCTCTTGACTCTGGAAAAAAAGAGTTCTGGATCTCCGCTTTCCCAAAATTACTGACCTGATGTGTGCTGTTGATGCTCCACATCAGAATGTACCACAACCTCACAGTTAGACAAGCCGCTTTCCAACTTTGGGCCAGAAGGGTGACTGGGGATTCCAACTATGAAACATAGCACCCTATAGTGACCGATTCATTATCTCAGGCTTGCCAACGTAAGGAGCAGCACATCAGAGTAGAGGGATCGGTAGTCTCAAAGTCAGGAGCCCTGGCTTCCACTCTCAGCTGCTCCATCTGTTCCTGGAGTGGCCTTAAGCAAGTCATTTCATGTCCTGGACTTATTTCCCTATTGATAAAATGAAATGTTGAATCAATTGTTAAACTATAGAATCCTTTCTGGTTCTGTGGTTCTGTGATGATATTCCATTACATCAGGGCCAATATAATCCAGAGGTGATGGATTAACATGCATTATTTGCAAACTTTATGTTGCTATTTTTTTTAAACCAAATTAAACTCATTTCAGTTGCTTCAGGACACTATGCCCAGCTGAATAAATACCTGCTTTCCTATTGACTAATTGGATTTTTTGTTCCATGGACCATATTGGACAAGTTAGGCCCATTTTCAAATTGGTGAAATGTTAACTTTTATCCCAAAATTTGAGCTGGATATTTTACACAAGCATAACTCATGAGATACCATAGTTATTTCTCTAACTACCTTAACTCCACCTTTACCTTCTCAATGATATTTTCAAGTCTGAAATATGAGATGTGGAAGAGAAAATGCAAGGGTTTGGGTCCAGGCCCTTCGCTACCCTTTAGGAGCCTTTTGTAGTGTGTGGTGTGTGAAAATCAGCTAGATTTCCACAGCAGTCACGAGGCAAGTTCATTGGATCAAAGATGACCTACATTCCCCATTCTTCCAGTACTCTACCATAGGATTGGTTGGGATTGCTGAGGTGTTTATAAAGGAGAATGAGGGGAAGGTAATAAGAGCTGATTTATAAGGTGTTTTGTTTTGTTTTGTTTTGTTTTCAATTAGGGCTCTGGTCCCTCAGTTGTCAGAGTAAGACTGAAGGCCTTTGAGTTCCTGGCAAAAATGGGGAGCTTTGTGAGCTCAGTTAACTCTTGAGGCGTGCCTTAAGGAGAGAGTGCATGGTGTGGGGGTGAAACAATAGTCCTATATCTGGACCTACAGAGGAAACAGGGAAGGATGGATTGAGAAAGAGCTGAGGGAATGGTCTTCCCTAGCCAGCTTTTGCTTTAATTTATCTTGTTTTTCTCATGTGACGAACAGCATATTTATTAATAACAGGTCACAACACAACAGTTTCAAAAGCAGACACTTACTTTAATCCACACAACAGGCCTTTAAAATTGACTGTGATGGACAATTAAAATGTTAACTACCTTGGTTCCTGTGAGAACACAAAGATGCCTTCTAGGGAAAGGCAGAATATGCACCCAAAAGAGTCCTCAGCAACATGGCATTCACCTGGTGCATTGACCATGGTTTAAGATCCAGTCCTGGACTTTGTGGATCCAGAGGGTATCTGGGATAGGACCTGCATTAATGAAGTTCCCAGAGACTGAAATATAAAAAGCTAGATGTTCATGGATTAATTTACAGTGAGGAATGCAGCTGTTGGACTACCCAGAAGGCTTGTGTCAGCAGATAGGAACATTCTCTCTCAGCATGCTAATTATTTCAGAAGCCAAATTATCATCAGAAGGCCAATTTATTCACTTAAAGTGAAAAATACAAATTTTAAGTGAACCAGATGTCACGTTATCCCAGGCTTTCCTGACAGATTATTAGAAGATTGCTTAAGGGGTAGAGAATCAGAGAAAGGGGCATTTGCCAGTCCTAATGTGTGTCTTTCAGCACCTGAACCCATAGAAGGAATAGCCTTGCCAAGAAAACCATCATGCTTAAGTCTAGCAAGCTAAACCTTCCTCTCCGTGCACAAGGCAAGGACGGGCACTGCCAGAGCTGCCCTTGGCCCCTCTCCATTTTCATTGCTTCTATTACCCATGGTCCTTATCCAAACAGGGTTACAATACAAATAATTAGTTTTCTGCTTGCTTTCTGGGATTGCTCCCAAATGATCTCAATTGGAATTTTTGCAGTTCCAAAACTCATTAGTCACACATTTATAAACAGTGTCTTACTTTCCTAGCACAGATGGCTAATCCAGCTCCCTAAGTATGGATTTTACGAGTTTAGTTCTTAAAAATCTCATTTTTGATTTAATGAGCAGCATTACACTTTCTATATGAAAAGGGGTGTGTGTGTGTGTGTGTGTGTGTGTGTGTGTGTGTGTGTGTGTGTATGGGTATGTTTCACAGATTGAGAAATGGAGATTCAGAGAGGTTGAGTGCCTTGCTCTGGGTCACACAGCTAGTGGTGACTGGTAGAGATAGAACTGAAACCCCTGTGATCTGAGTTCAGATTCCACTCTTGTTCCATCAGATGTAATTGAGGTTTCTACTGTTAGGACGTTTTATTTTGAAGCGTCTTCAAATCAATGAAGAAATCAATGTGTCTTTAAGAATTAGGTTTAAAAAATGTTAACTGATTTTTTTTTTCCTGAATGGTGGGCTTGGGTGGAGGCATAAAAATATGCAGTGGAGGGGCGCCTGGGTGGCTCAGCTGAAAGCCTCTGCCTTCAGCTCGGGTCATGATCTCGGGGTCTTGGGATCGAGCCCCACATCGGGCTTTCTGCTCAGTGGGGAGCCTGCTTCCTCCTCTCTCTCTGTGCCTGCCTCTCTGCCTACCTGTGATCTCTCTCCTCTCTGTCAAATAAATAAAATCTTAAAAAAAAAAATGCAGTGGAGGAGATGAGAAGATATAAATAAAAAGGTCACTCATGTTACCTACCGCTGCAGGGACCATCAGGTCCAGCCACAAAGCATCCAGCGACCTTGTCTGGGACTACACAAGTAAGTGAATGTGTTTCATTGCAGAATATGACTGTGTCCGAGGCAAGAGGAAAAATCCTCCACTATCACGTGACCTTGCAGGAGGTGGCAGGGGGGAAAGTCACACTACAGAACATCACAGAACACACCTCCTGGATGTGGGTCGTTCCTAGAACTGGTAATTGGGTTGTGACTGTGTCTGCAGCTAACTCAAAAGGCATTTCCCTGCCCACTCGTATTAACATAACGGACCTGTGCGGGACAGGTAAGTACCAACTTTCCTTTAATATCGTCTATGGTAAACTGTGTTTTACTTATCTCTTATCTCCCATAGGCTCAGCCCAGGGCCTGGCATGAGTAGCACAGGAGTTTAGAATTTGGAGCCAATAGCCTTCAGAGGCTCTTTTGCGCTTAGCCTGTGAGTGGCTTTGGACAAGTGAATTAACACCTCTGAGTTTCAATTTCCCCCTCTTTAAAGTAGGGTTTATATTATCTGTTTTTCAGGTCATTGTGAGATTAAATACAGAGACTAATACATAGCAGGTGCTTGAGAAATGTTAGTTACATTAAATTGAATACTAATATCTGGCTAGTTTTTCTAGGTACAAGAATAGTATGTGTTGTCAAGTTCTAGGAAAAAACATTCTACACTTAGAGTCAAAACATATTTTAAAACCAATAGTATTAAAATGAAATTCTGGCTGTGATGAAACTGCAGCAAAATTTTTCTATACTACAGCTCTTTATTACACAAATTTAGATATTTATCCAATTATCTACATTAAAATCTCCCAACCAGCTATACATATTTTATAGTTGCTTGCTCTGAAAACTCATTTCTCAAGATAAAAGCCTATGATTAGTCAACAAAGTGGATATAAGTGCTTGACAATAATGTCAAGATCATTGACCTAATTTTTCCAAAAATGCCTAATAAAACTATAATTAAATCTTTTCTTAAAATTCAGTGGAACAATTTTATCTACATATGAGTCTAGCAATCATCATTTGAAAGAAGC
>CM052798.1:49150476-49178469 GCA_028533885.1 Nasua narica
CTGGACTGAAAAACCAGTCCACCTGTCTTAGGTGGGCATGTATTCCAAATACTGTATGAATTGTATAACTCTGTTCAGAAGCTCTCAGGAGAAAAGGAGATAGGAAGCTGAATGATTGAGGCTAAAGGAATAGTTTCGAAAAGTGATAGAAAGAATGTGAGTTGTCAGCAGAGTTCTGAAAGAGAGAACGTGCCCTGGCAAACATTATGGGAAAGAAATTCAGGCTGGTTCCTGATAAATATGATGACTCAGACAGAGCAGTGCCAAGCTGATTTGCTTATTAGCTCATTCCAAAGAAAGCAGTGGTCAGAAGGGCTCTTTAGCTATTTTAGCCCATCACCTGCCAAAGGGTACTAGAACCAGTAGGTGCTCAATAAATACTAAATGAATGCATTCCATTCTCAAAAAAAAAAAAAAAAAATCTTTTGGCATAGCCAGGACATCTAATACCAAGGCAAATGAATATAAGGGAACCCCTACTGGGGAATTCCAGCCCCTGGCAAAATAGCCAATGCACAAGTTACAGGTCCTCACCACCAAGCACAGGAGGCCACAGGAGGGACAGGATAAACGGCTGAGCGCAGTGGGGAATAGTGATAAGGGGGAGCACTAAGGTAGCACTTTCTGGTTTTCCTCCTTCTTCTAGCTCATGTTGCCCTGATAGTGATCATCTTTGGACATTTCTACTATGGAGCAGGGAAGTCTAGAGAGCAGAACGAGTAACTTCAAGGAAGCCCCAACACCTAACCATGGAGAAGGACTAAAAGCAGAGTACCTGTGAGGTGGCTGGCTCTTGAGATTTATCCTTCCATCTACTCCATGTGCCTGGCAATTACAAAAGAGAGTAACAGCCTCAAATCCCCGTGAAGAGCAGTGCCAGCCATGGTGGCATGGGTAGGTTCTAGACATAGCAGATAGACCTCGGGGGAACCTGAGGACAGGTAGAGCTCAGGCTGCATCACTGTAGGCTCTCTGGCCCCGAGCTTTCCACCCTAAACAGCTCCTCCTCCCCACCTGAACTTGCCTGGAGAAGCCCAAGCTAAGGGAAACTTTTCACTCTCCCCTCCCCCCCCCCAACAGAAAGATAAAGGCCAAGGCTGCTGAGCAATCCAAGAAAATAACACAAGATCCCAAAGGAGAAAATTAGGAGAAATCTGAGAGGCACACATTCTGGGAAAGGTAACCTGTGTCATAGGAAATCTCACTAATGCAACAGAAAGAATGAGAGTTTAGAATAAGCATAACAGGTATCCTTAGACTAGAGAGGATGCTAGAAACATGACTCAGAAATAGGTGGTTGTGAAGAAGCCCCAAATAAAGAGATTCAGTATGGAAAGTTAGTTTTAAAATCAAGAATACAGCCAACAGGTTAGATAGCAGAAAGGACTCCTCTGAAGACTGAATGAGTGAGCAGAAGATTGGGTGAGAGACTCGTCCAATGGCCATCCAAAACGGGGAAAGACGTCAAAACATGAGAAAGGTTAAAACATGGAAAGAATAGAAAGAGAAGTAATGACAACTACTTGAAAGGAGTCCCAGTAACAGAAAAACTAAATGAAGGGGGAAAGTACTTAAAAATATTTATAAAAAATCTTTTGGTGGCGTATGCCACAATGGGGTGCCGCGCTGGTGTGGGACATCAGCTGTGGGGCAGGCTGTCCCCATGTGGGGGTGGGGAGGATACGGAAAACCTTGGCACCTTCCACTCACGCTGCTATGAACTTAATACTTTTCTAAAGCATAAAATCTGCTTTTAAAAAGTCTCTACCAAAAAAAAAAAAAATAGCAGGGGGAAGGGAGGTGGAGAAAGGAAAACAAGTTAGTGCAGAATGATCAACAGGATTGACCCCAAGAATACAAAGATGGATCAACATCAGAAAAAGGTATTAATGTAATTCATCACAAAAATTAAAAAAAAGAGAGAAAAGGGATATGTTTTTAACAGATGTAGACAAGTATTTGGTGAAAAAGAATTTTTAGTAAATAAGCAGTATTTTATAAAAATAAACCTATCTGAAAACTATGAAGAAAAAGAAAACTTTTTAGTTTTTGAAGACTTTCTACCAAAAACCTATAACAAATTTCACCCTAATAAAGATAGGTAGGAACATTCTCTTTAAAATTGAAACAAGATAAAAACAAAATAAGAAGTAAGAGATTTAATTTAAAGATTGGAAGGAGAAGATATTTCACATGTGCACCTAATAAGATTACTACATGGAAAATTCAACAAGGGTAATAGACAAATTACTAGAACTAATTGGAAATTTTAGCAGGTTTGCCAGAAGTAATAATACCCACAAATTAATGGTAGAATAAATGGTAGAAAATAAGATACCATTTAAAGAGCAAAGTCAAAGTATAAAGTGTCTAGGAATTTGCCTGTAACAAAGAATGCATAAAAGCCTTACCTCCATTAAGAAGGAGTTGGGGCTTTTAAAGAGGAGCTGAATAATTTCAGTGGAACAGCATATTTATGAATGGAACAATTTAACTTAATTCCAATAAAAAGTACCAGCTGGAATTTCTGGGACTCTGAGACACTGATTCTAAAAGCTAAAAGGAAGAATAAAGTGTCATGAAAATCCAGGACCACTTTGAAAAATGAAGGGCAAAATGGAAAGGACTTTACCAACCAGAAAATCAGACATCACAATGCCTAGTAATGTGAACAGTGTGTTCTGGCAAAGAAGTTGACTGCAGAAACAGACCTATGAATATATGGAACTTGATATATGTTAGGGGTGGTATCACATTTGGAAAAATTGACTCACAGTATGGAAAAATATAATAAAATCTATTCCCTTTATAAAAACAAAAAGCCTTTTTGCTATATTTGAATTAAAAACTTAAATGGGGAAGATAAAACCAAAAGCCAATAGGAGAAAATGTAGTTGAGTATCTTCATGATCCCAGGATGGAAGAAATTCATAAACAAGATGCAAAATGAACAAGCCGTAGATAAATTTACCTACATCAAAGTAAATATTTATGTGCAACAAACACATCATAAAGTTATCAGAGAGTTGAAAGACTGGAGTATATTTCTACCCTTGGAAACTAACAAATGATATCTAGCATATGAAACCTATTTGTGTAAATCAGGGAGAAGACAGGAAACTCAACAGAAAACACGAGTTAAGTATATGAGCAGGGAGTTTACAGAGTGGGAAGTCAGATTGCTAGTTATATATAAAGAGAAGCTCAGCTTCGCAAGAAATTGGAAAACGATTTATTAAAGAAAAAATCGAAAAAGCAAAATAAAACCAGAGTAAAATGCCCCCTTGCATGTACTAGATGGGCAGAAATTTGAAAGTCAGAGAATTTCAAGTGTGAGTGGGGAAATAAGAATCCTCATGCCTTTTCTTATCGAAGTGTCAACTGATTTGCTCTTTTAAAGTTCACTCTGGCTGTGTTTGATGAAATAATGTGTGGATTTACTCTATAATTGAGCAGCTCTGTGCAGATATATCCAGAGACATTCTTGCACAGGCACACATGAGGACATGCCAGAGAATGTTCATTGCATCCTTGTTTGTGTTAGCCAAGAATTGGAAGGAACCTCCTAATCGTCACTTGGAGACTGGACAGAAAGAGGCTTAAGGTAGCAGTTGGAAGGAATGAGCTGGGTTTACATATAGCAGCAGGATGGATATATTCCAGAAATATAATATTGAGTGGGAAAGAAAAAGTAAGAAAAAACATTAAATTTACTCTCAGCCTGTTTCGTGAACATACAGAACACAAGCACAAAGCTGCACTAACTTTCAAGGATACATAGATATCTAAATAAACATCTGGGAGGTAGCTTAGAAGGATGCATATATCACTACAGCAGGTACCTTTGAGGACACAGAAGTGAAAGATGAAGGGAAAGTAATTCTACCAATTACCTGCACAGGGTTCTTGCATTAATAAGAACAAATCTGAAGTTCTTAACAAGAAATGGCTTCTTCCTAACGCTTTGCTGGGATGAATTGTTTTTTATATCTTTGTCCACCTGTGATTTTGTTTTTGTGCTTCCTCCTTTATCCCCCAAAAGGGTTGCTGGCTCCTCGCCGGGTCTCTGCAAATTCAGAGGGTGTGGACAACATTATGGTGACGTGGGAGCCTCCTGGGAAAGCTGCACCTGCTGTCCAGGAGTATGTGGTGGAATGGAGGGGGCCCCATCCCAGGGGAGGCACGCAGCCCCCTCTAAACTGGCTACGGCGTACACCCTCCAGTGTGTCGGCTCTGATTTCAGGTATTCAGTTGTTCACCTTCCTCTTCAAAACCAACTATGTTCACTTTTTTTTTTTTTTTTAAGGAATCACAGGTGGGAACCCAGAACCTTCCTCAATTACAGGCAGCTGCATAAGAGGGACAGTGATGACCTTGAGTCCCTCAGAACACTACCTCAGAATACAGCACTGCAGCCATGGAAGACCAACTGACCAAAACCTCTAGTATTTATGCAAAGTTCGTGGCCCTGGCACAGAGCCATGTAAGACAAATGCATCATTGAACCACACAGGCATGGCTGAAAGCTAGGTAGTAACCAGTCAGTGTGACGGGCACCTCTCACAGTAATTTATGTAATTCTCAGAACAATCAGGCGCAGGAACTATACCCATTAACTATACGCATTGTACAGATGAGGAAACCAGGAGATCTTTCATTCCCAATTCTGCTGCATATTATTTGTGTGATAATAAATCCAGAATTATCTATAGGATAATTGGCATCTCAGTCCTCAAATCCAAATCTGTCAGTGGTTTCTATCAAGTGATAGAAAGCATCCAAAAAGATATTAAAATGATCGGACAGAACTTCGTCAATGTCACTTTTAGGAATAAGCTCAGTGTAGTAAAGAGTGCAGGTTCTACAGCCAGACTCTCTGGGTTTAAGCGCTGGCTCTGTCACTTACTAGATTGTGTGACGTAGGGCAAATTATTTAACTTGTCTCTGCCTCAGTTTCCTTATCTGTCAAATGAGGAAAATAATAATACCTACCTCATTGGGTTATTGTGAGGACTAACTGCATTAATATAGAGAAAACATTGTGAACAATGCTTCACGCATTTTAAGTACTTGATAATTTAGCTGTTACTATTATATGTGACAGGGCTAAGATTCTCATAGGTTTTCAAGCTCTGAATTCTATAATATTTTTGTTACACCGTGGCCATCATTACATCTGCATGAGAGGATACACATGTCCTGCCAATGGAGACAAGACAAATGAAATACCAGAGCATACCACCAAACAGTATGTGAGCTAGTCCTTAACTGGGGGCCTCTTGTCCAGGTTAGCTGTTCAAACTTCTAGTGGGTTGTATTCAGTTATAATCACTACACCTAAAGACGGTGGTGTCTAGATAACCCAAAGAACATCAGAAGAAGATGAACAAGTCATTGGGGGTCTGGAACTTTTAATGTGGGAACCATTTAGAGGCGCCTGCGTGACTCAGTTGGTTAAGCATCTGACTCTTGATCTCAGCTCAGGTCTTGCCCTCAGGGTTATGAGTTCAAGCCCCGCACTGGGCTCCATGCTGGGTGTAGAGCCTACTTTAAAGTAATAGTAATAATACTAGTAGTAGTAATAATGTGGGAACCACTTAGCCCATAGAAGAGAATTCTAAATATGGGTGGCAGTTTGATGGCAGTTGCTGGCTTTGATGTACATGTGAGAAAGAGTATGTGTCCTTTGTTGCTCTGGAGAACAAAACTAAGTCCTCTACATAGAAGTTATAAGGCAGGTATCAGCTCAATTTTGAGAAAGAAATTGCCTTACATGTGATAGTCTCTAAGAGTACAATCAGTTGGCCCTCAGGACAATGCGTTCCTGTCCATAGAGCTGTTGCAGTAGAACCAACTTCCCTTTAGCGCTATTATGGCCATCAGATCAAATGAAACAGTGATAGAAAAGATATTTACTGAATTCCAAACTGCTACAAAATTGTAAACGCTTATTATAAACTGTGTTAGGATTGACCTCTGTGGGATAGTTTGGGCCCTGTGGCCCCTACAGTTTCTTCCTTTTAGAATTTCTATAATACTACCCAAATACCATAAAGGAGATGACAAGAGAGAATGTTTTGGATATTTAAGGAACTAAAATATTTTTAAGCACTTTAGAAATACTCATTTGAATGAAATCAGGATAATAGTGGGTAAAATAACTTTATTAATTAAAGTTGTTCCCCTGCTTGAAAACACTTGCTTGGCTATTAGTGGTGATGTTACATTAATAACACTTAAAAAATTAAGTAATTCATACTTAGGAATTCAGTATGGCACTCTGCAGTCAGTAAGATGACTCCTTGCCATCAGATCCTTTTCCAGCTTTTTCCCAGCATCGGGCTGGGGCAGCACTGGTGTTTTGGAGTACATTCTGGAAGCCAGAACACAGTCCAGCTCTTGGGTTATAGGTTGGTTATAGGCTAGAGACCATCAGTACTGTCTTTTGTGGGTAAAAATGATTCTGACCGTATAAAGCCACTCCTTTTACAAATATGTCAAAATCTAGGTATCTAGAAATGCCTTCCCTGATGCCTAGGCTTCTGCATGCTCCCACTGTATCTCCTCTGTGATCACTCCTCATTATTGATCATTTAATGTTTGTCTTCTCCCATACTTAATAGGTGAAAACAGCTTTCTGCAAAAAATCCACCAAAGAGCTAGTTTGTAAACATGGAGTCAGAGCCTTTTCCCAAGGATGAGAGGTATATATGTATGCACAGGAGTAGTGGGAAATGAGCTTGGAAGTTGGGGCCAGACTATAGAAAGAAAGAAAAATCTTAGGAATGTGGACGTTGTACACTGAACAGCAAAGCTAAGAACTTTTTGAGGTGAAATTTTTTTTAAAGATTTTATTTATTTATTTATTTGACAGAGAGACAGAGATCACAAGTAGGCAGAGAGGCAGGCAGAGAGAGGGGGGGAAGCAGGCTCCCTGCTGGGCAGAGAGCCTGATGAGGGGCTTGCTCCCAGGACCCTGAGATCATGACCCTAGCCTAAGGCAGAGGCTTTTTTTTCTTTTTTTTTTTTTTAAGAGAGAGTGAGAGAGAGCATGAGAAGGGAGAAGGTCAGAGTGAGAAGCGGACTCCCCATGGAGCTGGGAGCCCAATGTGGGACTCGATCTCAGGACTCTGGGATCATGACCTGAGCCGAAGGCAGTTGCTTAACCAACTGAGCCACCCAAGCGCCCCAAGGCAGAGGCTTTAACCCACTGAGGCACCCAGACATCTTCTTGAGGTGAATTTTTGAAAGCTAATGATTAGGGCATGCTCGTGTAAGAAGTAGCCAATAAAACAGGATCCCTAAGGTCCAAACAAGGGAACAAGATTTTTAGGGCTCTCCTCTTCATGCAAATGGAAATATCAGCTAAGTTATGGAGCCACACTTTCTTCCCTTCTCCACTAAGGGTAGGCTGTTCACAGGAAGCCCACAGCTTCTGATGCAGCACTCCCAAGGCCTCTTCCCTGAATGCATGTTTTGCATGGCAAAATGCAATGATACTATTTGCTTAATGAGCTCCTCTGGAATTCCCACACCTGCACATGGCAGGGTGGGGTGGCTGGCTGCTTCCAGGACTGGAGACAGCAGCCAGGCCCCACCCTCTCCCAAATGCGATTCTGTATTCTGTGTTGCCCTTTCGGCTTCTGGGTCTGCCTGCCACAGTGAAGAATCTTTGGATGACTGAACTAAGCTGACTGTGTCCTTTTCTCCATATCACTTGGTTCATGAATACAAATGGGAACTCACTGTGGCATGAGTTTGGATCTCCTCCTGGTCTCTTGTGACAGTACTTGTTGCACATCTGAGCTTAATGTGGTACTTGCTGGGATAGTTAAGAGACAATGGATTTTCATATAAAATACACATTATTTAGTAAAGTATTCTGTGATACAAAATTCCTCTTTCTCGGGGCACCTGGGTGGCTCAGTGGTTAAGCAACTGCCTTCGGCTCAGGTCGTGATCCCGGAGTCCCAGATCGAGTCCCGCATTGGGCTCCCAGCTCCACGGGGAGTCTGCTTCTCCCTCTGACCTTCTCACCTCTCATGCTCTCTCTCACTCTCTCTCTCTCTCAGATAAATAAATAAAATCTTTAAAAAAATTCCTCTTTCTTGAAAATAAAATGTTATGCCCTAATCAATTGTCAGTGGAGGGGACTAGATCTGTCTTCGGCAGGGCATTAAACACTGTGGGAGAGAGTGCTTACTCTGACCATGTGACCCTTTTGTTGCCTGGTAGGGATTCTCTCGCGTTTTCCTTTAAACTTCCTTGGGAATTTAAAGATATGTTATGTGCAGTACCTATGAAAAGGGCATTTTATTTTTTTTTTTCTTTTAAAGATTTTATTTATTTATTTGACAGACAGAGACACAGCAAGAAAGGAAACACAAGCAGGGGCGTGGGAGAGGGAGAAGCAGGCTTCCTGCTGACCAGGGAGCCAGATAAGGGGCTCCATTTCAGGATCCTAGGATCATGACTGGAGCCAAAGGCATAACCACATAATGACTGAGCCACTCAGGTGCCCCCAAAAGGGCCTTTTCTTTACAGGAAGTAGAATCTGAAATTCATGGAAATAAGGAGTTTTGACAGGAAAGAGCAACTTGCCAGCCAACTTCATGACTGACACAAAATTGCAAAGTGTGGCATTTTAAAAGCTAGGAAGTAGTATTATATTCTCAGGTATCCTGCTAATCTCCAGGCTGTGAAGCAAGGGAAATCTGACTGGAGCTCAGACGGGGGCGCGGGGGAGGAGGGCAGCAGGAGAGGTTGGGCTGCCCTGAGCTGCCCCAGTGCGACCCAGCCGCATGGGACAGATCCCCATAAGCGTCTCCAGAGTGAGAAGGGCTGTCCAGGTTCTGTGCCGGAAAACACCAGCCGCACTTCTCTGGAAATAGCAAATGATCGGTTTGTAGAAATCCTTGGGTTTTTTGCTTTGTTTTGTTTTTTCTTGAAAGTGAGTTCTATTTCACAAGCAGTCTGTGTGGTTATATTTAAATCTTTGTTGAAAGTGGAATAGGTTTTGTCTCCTTGATTGTGATGACCCTGAAAAGACACTTCAAGTTAGCCTATCTGTTCACCATGAGGTGAACTTGGGCTTGGCGGTAGGAGCAGTGGCTTCCAGAAGCCATTGATGTGGCAAACAGTTTGCTGAGATTTCATGACTTAGGTCATCCCTTCACCCTCAGCCCCGACTGTCCTTGAACTATCTTCAAACAAAGAAGAGCAAAGGAGTGCCTTGAATGCATCCATATCAGATACTTAAATGTCTCCCTTCAGTGACTCACATGTGATGCCAAACCTGTTGTAAGAACTCCCTTTTCCCCGCAGAGAACATAAAACCCTACAGCTGTTATGAGATCAGCGTGTGTGCGCTGTCGGGGGACCAGAGAGGGTGCCGCTCCATCCGGGGTAACACGAAGCACAAACGTGAGTCTTGGGACCTTTTGCCAAATTTTGCTTTCATTCAACAGTTTGGCTTTGGAGGGTGACAAGAGCGTCCTGTGTTCTCCTCTGCAGCACCACGGAGTGGTCCCCACATTAATGCCATCTCAGAGGAAAAGGGGAGTGTGGTAATTTCGTGGAAAGAAATTCCGACCCAGGAGCAAATGGGCTGCCTCCTCCATTACAGGATATACTGGAAGGAACGGGACTCCAATTCCCAGCCTCAACTCTGTGGTATGTGGCAGGGACAATGGAACTTTCTTATTTAGGTGTCGGGGACACGTAACTACATGCACAAGCATACTTACAGGTGCTAGCTCCGGGAGTGGCACATAGTAGTTGCTCATTAAATATCCGTGAAGTTAATTGAATGATGAAGAAAAACAGAAGATCTTAAGGCACACACGCACACAGAGTTACCGAATATGTTATGTGCCCAGCAAATAGAAGAAGTGGAGGTGAAGGACTGGGCTCTCGGGAATGGCTCACATGGGGAGAGAGCATTTGAAAAAGCGGTAACAGCACTGGAATACTATTATGTAGACCCTTGAGGTTTGCAAGGGACGAGCTGAGAGAAATTTTGAATCCTCACATTTGCAAATACTATCATAGCATATTATTTTCTCCTTAAAAATGAGTAAAATACAATAGAGTGTAACTTCTTATGACCCGTAATTATTCTATAACTCTAAACGAAAACAATTAAATTCTGGCTGGGACATTATCTCAGATGATTTCATCTCTCATTTATGTAGCAGCTCCAAGTCACTTGCCAGATTTGATGTTCTAATCTTTGGTTTATTCAGAGTCGTGTTTTTTTTTTTTCCTTGCTTGACCTTCTTTTTATTTCATAAGCAAGCTGGCTTTCTTTCAGGAGCATTTATCATAAAGAAGCAATAGTTTTATTCCTTCGTGAGAGCTGTTAGGTCCAGGAAGAATGCAGCAAAGCCACCCTGAGATGCGGGTGCCAGAGAGCTGTCTGCAGGAGGGACTTTTACCTGGGAAGCTGTACAGGATGGTCCTTTCTCTTGCCCGTAGCAGATCTTCAATATTGATTTTCTGAAAGTTATGACTCTTGATGCTAGTTCATTTTTATTGTATAAATAGCCCTTGCACATGGTAAAAACATTCCAGTAGTTCAGAAAGCCATACAATGTAAATGATCCCTTCCTCCATTCTTAAGCTATAGCAGTGCTTCACATGTTCTTCCAGAAAAAAACGTAATGCACATAAAAGCATATACTTGGGATCATTCATCATCTGTATTCTGACCTATACCTTGCTCTTACCTCTCAATAATACATCAGTACACATCGGTCTGTATGGATTTGCATCACTCTTTTTTAACAGCTCTATAGAATTCTGTTATAAAGCCTCGCAAGCAGTCACTTACCTAATCCACCATTGATAAGTAAACCTGTCACTGAACAAAGCTGCTTTCTACGGGGCCTGTCAGGCTAAGTCAGTTCAGAAATGAACCGCAGAACCTGATGACTTCACTGACCTCTTTGTGGGTCATTTGGAATTCTCCATGTGAAATGTGCTCCTTCCTCCCATTCCCAATTGTCCTTTTAGCAGAATTTAAACCATGATGCCTATTAACAATCAACACAGTCAGTTGGTTCTTAAAGCTACTCTTGCACATGTTAAAAGAAAATCTCTACCTTATTTTACCACAAATCTGATGAATCTAAAGTCTATGTAAGGGCATCTTAGGTTTTATTTATTTACTTTTTTTGTAATCTCTACACCCAACTCAAGACCCTGAGATCAAGAATCAAACACTCCACGGACTGAGCCAGCCAGGCAACCCCTCTGTAAGGGCATTTTCAAATAAGTTGAAAGGAGGTGGAGATTCAAAGTCCTACTTCACACCAGTTTAAAATAAGGTTTCCTTTTGTTCAGGAAGCACTTAGTGATGATTTAGACCTGTGCCCTATCTTCCGAGAGTTCTGAGTCTATGGAGGGAGATGGAGAAGTCCACAAAAGTGATATTAACTGCTATAATCAAGGACGGACAGCTCCCTATTTTTTGACAACCAGCAGTCATTGGCAGACCCACAAGTACAGTTTCTAGAGACTGGTAGAGGGCAGTAGGTTGAGGACGAGGGAGAAAGACGCCCAACAGCCATCACAAACAAAAGAGGAAGATGGAGCACCAAGGACGAAGGGGCCCTGTCCTCTGTCTTTGGACGCTGCTACCCAGGCAGCAGCACGAAGGGCTCCTGGGGAGGGCAGTAGGAGCACATAATCCTGCCTGAGCCCAAAGAAGGGGTGCAGCTGGCGGGGGCATCTGCATGTTAGTACCTTGCCCAGGGGATTCTGGTGCACAGCCACTCCCTGGAAATGGGCCGGCACTGCCTTGGGCACCTGTGCGCACACTGTGCTTTGTTACTTCTTGGCTGCTTTTGTCAACAGTCTCAAAGCCTCGAGAAGGGAAGGGAGAAGCCGTAGCGGTTTGCTCCCCGTTGTCTCCCCGTACCTACAGTACCGCCAGGCATACAGGAGGTGCTTCTTAAAAACAGTATTTGTTGACTGACACATGAGTGAACACTGCCCCACGCTTTGTTAAACCCATGGAGACTGTCAGGTCAGAACTAGTTTCCAGGAACTGCAGCTAAGTTTTGTCCGGGAGCACTTGACCTTCCTACCTGCAGCCTTTCAAAAGATTGGCAACTATCCCGTCTTCCTAAGCTGGTGTCTCCGCGCTTCACCACCTGAGACCCAAAACGTCAGACCCGCATGGATTGAATGCCCCCCTTTATCTCTGCTGGAGATCACAGTCGGGACCAGGCGGCAGAACCAGTATTTCTGGCATGGCTTCTCTCTCCCATTACTCAACACAAACTCTTTGGCTAGCCAAACCACTGGCTCCATTAACCGCCTCACTGCTCCCTCCACAGAGTTACGATTTTTGTTCTTCAAATATGTGTGTGTGTGTGTGTGTTTACATGTAAACTTCTTTGGCTCAACAAACCATTCAAACCCCTTCCCTTCTGTTCTGAGGTCTCATTTCACTCTCGGAGCTGAAGATGTCTTCACGCAGCCGGACAGTAGACGCTGATGCTCACTGATGCTTTGCTGTAGCAAGATGAGCAGAAGGTCCCTCCAAAATAAATTTTTTAATCCCCTGCCTTAGGAATAAGGAAAGAGATTTTCGAGTTTGGTCATACTGGTTAAGTCTGTGCTTGCAATTTCCACATGGTACTTTTTTCTCAACAGGATGTTGAATATAGAAAGTGCTCCGATGGTCACAGCTGTTAAGTGATCTGCTCAGCCCTCACCCCCTTTGGTGGAGTGGCCATGATATTACCGGACTCCTTCTTTCTGGTTACCCATAGTAAACAGGGGTGTGGGGCACAAGAGGTCTGTTTTCCCCACTAGATGGTGAACTCTTTGAGGCAGATTCTGTGCCTTTGTATATGTGGTGACCTGGCCAGAGCACAAGCTCAGTAAATATTGGTGACTATTGAAATAAGTTTAGCAAACAGGAGCGCTGTCTGACCCGCCCTGGGGTTTATGAGCTGGTAACTGATGTCGAGGCTCAAGGTGCTGCATTCTCGTTTCCACTTTGATCACCAGCACAGGCACATCTGCCAAACAAGCCAACAAGTCACTCCTGCCAAAGTTCTGCCCTTGATCCTGTAGCCCTCCTGCCCCCGCATCCTCAGCTTTTGAGAAGTCGCTCCAAAACCCACACCCAGCAGATCGCTGGAAAAGATTGCCAGTGTACTATAGGAGGAGAAAAACAACATCAGTGCATTGCCCCAAAAACACATCTTCCTTGCTGAGACTCTATAGGAGTATTGACATCAAGAGAGACCGATATCTAGGATTAAACTGCCAAGTAAATCTAATCTAAGGACCATTGCTTCCACTTTTAGATTTTATGTCAAATTAAAGCAGATCATTGTATTAAGCCCATTAAGACCAGTATCCAGGACCGACCAAAAAAAACAAAATAAAAATTCGTGTTATTTAACTGTCTATTTCATTAACTGCCAAACTTAGCGTGCTTAAAAATTCTATTGAAAACAATCTGTGTATTTAATTTCTTCCCCCAGAAGTTCTCAAAGATATCTAAAAATGTTGGAAATGTTATAGGAAATAAAAGGAGTTACTACACCTAAATAATTCAGAAGCAGAATGATAGGGGCATCTGGGTGGCTCAGTCGGTTAAGTGTCTGCCTTTGGCTCAGGTCATGATCCTCGGGGATGGAGCCTCACCTAGGTCTCCGTGCTCAGTGAGGACTGTGCTTCTCCCTCTCCTTCTGCCTCTCCACGGCTCTTGCTTTCGCACGAGTGAGCATGCGAGAGCTCAGTCTCTCAAATAAAATCTTTTTAAAAAAAAAAACAATGATAAAAGTTCTTTCAAAAGATTTTACCACAGAAAATATATTTAATTATTTTGGTATGCTGTGAAGTAGGACCTCCATAAATGACAGTGTCTAGGGCCTATCAGAGTATTAAGTCCTAATGAATTAGTACTTGTAAAACAGCAATATGCTTTTCTCTTTCAAATTAAATAAAGCATTAACGACAGTAATGCTCACATTCATATATTAAAAAGTAAAAATAAGTAAAAGCTCACATTCAAATATTTCTTTTAATAGATGCCTTTCTTCTTTTATCTTTATCCTCCTTTCAGAAATTCCCTACAGGGTATCCCCAAATTCACATTCAATAGACAACCTGCAGCCCAAAGTGACATATGTCCTGTGGATGACAGCTCTGACAGCTGCTGGGGAAAGCCCCCCAGGAAACGAGAGGGAACTTTGTCTGCAAGGTAAGAAACAACTTCAAAGATGATGTGTCCACCCTGGATCCCTACATGGGCATACACTCCCACTAAGTCTGGCATAGAGATGATCAGAGTTTTTCTCTTCATCAGTTACCTTCTTGCTGCTACATCTTTGCACTCCTGTTTCCTTTAAATGGAGTACCCTACCATTTCATGGTCTGCTTAGAGATAGTACCGACTTATCTTTCAAAACTCAGCCTAAACGTTTCCTCCTCCAGGAAGCCCTCCCAAATGCACCTCCATAATTCCTTCATAATGCACTATTTTTGACCCCTATTCAAAACTCTGAATCCAATAGGCAGGAACTGGTACCTGTTCATCTTGAAGGTCTAGTACAGTGCCCAGCACATGGTACTTGTCACTAAATATCTGTTCCAATGACCAATGAGAATAATCCCAATAATAATAATAGCAGCTATTGCGTATCAGATAGTTACTATTTAGCAGTCATTATGTTAAGTACTTTGCATACCGTAGTTGTTTGCTGGGGCTCTTGTAAAAAGCGCCACAAACTGAGTGGCTTAAACAAGAGTAATTTATTTTCTCACACTTGTGGAAGGTGGAAGTCTAGAGTTCAAGGTGTCAGTGAAGTTGTTTCTTCTGAGGACTATGAGAGAATCAGCTCCCTGCTTCTCCCCTCCAAGTTGAGCGCAGTCTTTGGTGTTCCTTGGCTTGTAGACCTCTTGTCTTCATCTTCACATGGAATTCTCATGTGTGTCTTTGTTCACATTTCCTCTTTTTATAGGGACACTGATCATACTGGATTAGGGACACCCTACTCCAATCTGATCTTATCTTAACTAATTACATCTGCAGTGATCCCATTTCCAAATATGGTCACTTCTGAGGTACTGGAGGTTAGAACTTCAACATACAGATTTTTGGGGTGGGAGGACACAACTCAGCCTGCGTAATACATACTTTTACTCATTTAATCCTGACCACAGCCAGGTAAAGTGTCTGCTTTACATGATTGTACCTGCCCACAATACCAGGAGGCACTCAATTCAAAATGAATAAAGGAATATGGGATGAGGATGCCTTTTTATAAGGCCCAGAAGGTACAGAAAATTACCCAAAGTCATAGAAGTGGCATGTGGAAGAACTACCTTTCAAACTCAGATTTTGGTGACTTCAGTTAAATTGGGGTATATAAAGAAGTGACCTAGCTAACAGGGCTTCCCTCCGCGGGCTAAGTTGTGCTGTTCTCTCTGGTGGCACCTGTCTGCATCTGCTCCGAGCATGAAACCAGCCGTTCTTGCTCTGCAACATGGGGTATCGGATGGATCATTCGGGACCTTGTTGTTCTATGCCAGGTACTTCTCCACTGGGAAAGCTGAGAAACCCCATCTCCTAGCACTCCCGTGAAAGCCAACTTGTGAGCGATTAATTGGATTAGCAACTGAGCATCTTTCTACTCGTGGTACCCCAGACTGGTCCCATCTGCCCAGGAAGGATGGCAGATGCTAAAGAAATGTCAGATCGTGCTGACTGAGTGAGGGCAGCAGCAAAGCTGCCTCCGTCAACTCCCCTCACCTTTAGCCCCCGTGACACACCTCTCACGGGGGCTGGCAGGGCTGTGGCCTCCCCTCCCTCCCTGCTCACCCTCTCTCCTCCCCGCCCCCACCTCCACCTGTCCCGCTCTCAAACAGAAGAATCTTCCTGCAAGACGCCCTGCTCCATGCTGACATCTCACCTCCTGTGGCACCCATCAGAGCTTCCCCAAGGGCCTTCAAGCCAAATTCAAACTGCTCCCTTCCCAAGCCCTGCATGATCTGCTCCTGTTCACCTGTTTAGCTTCATCTTCTGCCATCTGCTTATCACTTATACTTGAAAGCAAGACCAGACGTGTAGTTGCCGGAAAGTGCCGCACCGTTTGCTCTTTCCATGCCTTTGCCTGCTTCTGTCTAGTCTGCTTCCCTAACTTGTCTGCTCTAATGGCTCCTTCCTTCAGATCTGTCACTTTTCACATCATGTCTTTGGGAGAACACCTTGGGCTGCCTTTGATGTCATTTCCCGTGCTGTTCCCTGCTATAATGCCTTGTACATGCCTTTATGTATATCCCCATGGCATCAGGGTTTATTTACATGTTTACACATCTGTCTCCTGGACTAGATTCATGACTTAAGACAGCAGAGCCCGTTGATCTCTGCATCCCAGCACCTAAGAGGGCCTGATGCATTAATACTCAATAACTGGATGAATAAATGAAGAATCTTAACACATTGCAACCTACATATTCATAGCAAGGAATCAGAACAATTTCAAAGACTGTAGTAAAACATAAGGCTTTTCCAGTGGTTTGGTGAAATCAGTAATAACATTTCTCAAGGGCTGCTATATTCAGATACATCGCCGTGTGCTTTATATGCACCATCTCTAATCTTCACAGCAACCTGCAAGGTAGACGTCATCTTTCACCTTTTATAGATCGAGAATCTGAAGTCCACTGATCACATAGCAGTCAGTAGCAAAGCGAGGACTAGAATTCGGGGCTCCCTGTTCACAACCAGTGTTTGTATACCACACCCCCTTCTCCTTCTGCCCCTGTTAGAGGAAGGAGCCCTTGGAGGGCTGGAGCCCCTTCCTTAGAACCATAGAGCTGGTCCCCTGAGGGCCCCTTTTCCCTAACTGAAGGGACAAAAACAAGTTGGCCTTGTTCCTGAGCCCAGCTATCCAGTAGTTGGGGGTAGGTGCACGAAAAAGTATTTTTAGATGTTCCTTGCAGATAACTCAGTCACAGGGTTTGCTAACTTTTCAGGTAAAGCCAGTTGGAGTGTGTTTGTGGCACCAAGCATTTGCGTTGCTGTCATCATAGTGGGCATTTTCTCAATGCGTTACTTCCGGCAAAAGTGAGTTGGTTACATTTTCAAATTTCAGTAAATTTATTTTTTTAATGATAATAGCTGTTTGCCACTATGGGTCAAGGAAATGGGTTTTCTCAAACATTGCTGGTAGCAGACTGAATTTATTCTACTTTCTTAGACAACAGTGTATATTAATTTTAAAAAATTAAAGCATACTGGGACATCTGGGTGGCTCAGTTGGTTAAGCATCTGCCTTCAGCTCAGGTCATGAACCCAGGGTCCTGGGATCAAGCCCCACATCATGCTCCCTGCTCAGTGGGGAGCCTGCTTCCCCCTCTGCCTGCCGCTTCCCCTGCTTGTGCTGTCAATAAATAAAATCTTTTTAAAAAATTAAAACATACTTATGACCTAGCAATTCCTAAGTAGAAATTTATTCCAAGTATATCTTAAGCATATGCATATATTTAGTGGCAAATACATTCACTGAATTATTTTTCATTAAAGGAGAACAATTTGAAACAACCTAAATACTCAGTGATATGGGACTGGTTTCCTACATCAAAATGCATCTTATGCTGTATGGCCTATTACATCCATTAAAGAGGTAGAAGTAAATTAAATGGTATAATATTTGCATAATCTTTGCAATATTACATGTTAAAAATGTTGCAAAGAATTACATACTTTCACTTTTTAAAAAGTACATACATACACACATACCCATATGCAAGATATATCAGCTAGCATTATATTTGGTTCTATGTAACATAAAAAGCCAATTATAGGACTTAAACTAGCTGACGGTTTCTCACTCAAGTTAAGGATGTAAACTTGGGTTGAGGATGGTATAGTAGCTCTGTAGTCATTAGGGATCTAGGCTCCTTCTGTCATTTTGTGCCACTGTCCTCTCTTGGCTTCCATCCCTTGGCTCACTTCATGGTCCAGTGACTGCAGGAACTATAGTCATCATGCCTGCATTCTACAACTACAGGCAGAAGGAAGGAAAGTGCCCACACTTCCCTGTTCAGGAGCCTTTACATGAAGGAGTCAGGACACTTTGGGTTACACCTCATTGGCCAGAACATGGTAGGGTAAGGGAGACTTAAAATTGTGGTCTTACCTCTGGGCTCATTATCATCCCAGTAAATCAGTAAATCTTCCTAAGGAAGAGAATAAAGGAGTATTGGGTAGTGATTAACACTCTCTACGTCAGGGATATGCACCAACATGTTAATGGCGGCTATATCAGGGGACAGAATAACAGGCGATTGTGGTTCTGTTTGACTATTTTCTACAACTTAAACAGGTATGATTTGGTAAAGAGAATTTTTTGATGAGTTATTCAATGCAGAGTTTTTTTCCAAATGTGTAAAGTAAGAGAAGAGGTCAAAATAAAACTAGCGCAAAGTCATTCTGCTAGCCATTGAACTTGACTGAAAAGCTTTACATTTGTTGAAGCTCCCATGTGTGATAGATACTTCAAAGCAGAGCTCTCTTTAGGTAGACTTTGAAAAAGTTTAATTCAAATAGAGTCAAGTAGGACCCCATTCATCTTCTTTAGGGAAATATCAGTTAGGGTGAAGGCTTTTTTGTTAAAAAAAAAAAAAAGTCCCCAGATATGTGGCTTTAATAAAATAGTTTATTGCTCTCCCATAGAGTAGTCCTGACGTGAGTCATCCAGGTTGGTTGGCAGCTGTGCTCCACACAGTCATTAAGGACCCAGTTTTCTTCCAGGTTTTTATTGGCCCACCATCCCTTGGGCACTGTCCTCATCTGCGTGATCTGCTCACATGTGTTTAGAGAAAAACTGTCACATGGGCACATCTCTTGCTTCAAAGGGCTAAACATCGTGGAAGCTTTCCATTCTTATTAAACATCAAAGCTTATTAAAGCCGATTTTTCAAAAATGTTTCATATTATTTTCAAATTTTTAAAAAATAAAACATTTAAGGCACATGTATTTATAAAGAAACATGTTTAGGACTTTTTTCCTTCCATGTCACAAAAGTTGTATAAACACACTTTAAAATATTTTCAAAAACCCAGAAATGAAAGAAAAAAATCCATATTTCTTCTGATTACCAAATACAATTACTGTTAACAGTTTGGGTTATTTCTCTATGGGTTTTTTTCCTGGGCATTTTTTAAAAATATGGTTATGTTTGAGCTACTTATGCCATTTGTATTCTGTTTTGTTCTTTAAGGGTTTTTTGTTTGCTTTACTTTTATCATAATAGTTTACCTGTTATTATAAACACTTTATAAATATTCTAACCCAAATAGTAAGCTCTCCACGGATAGGAACCATGTCTTCTTGCTCGCTGTTCCATCCCCAGTATTTGGCATGTGCTCATCACACATTAGGGGTTTCATCAATATTTGTGAAGTGAATGCACGGCTGGAGAGTGACAGCTAAACATGTTACATTGAGTAAAAGTTTCATAGTTTATTTAGCAAACCCCAAATGGCTGTATCGTGACCCTATCATCTATCCAAACTTCATAGAAAATAGTCCAGCCCTGCAGGATGCATCACCTTTCTCCTTCAGGGTCTTTACTGTACTCATTTGCATACCCCTGTACTGAACCGCCTCTGCGATGAAATCAGCGCACTACGAACCAGTGCTTTCGTACCACTGTGGGCACACTTAACCAGATGTCATTGTTTTATCTATAGGGTATTTGTTCTCCTTTTGGCCCTCAGACCTCAGTGGTGTAGTAAAGAAATTCCAGATCCAGCGAACAGCACCTGGGCGAAGAAATACCCCATCATGGAGGTAAGGTTATAAAGGCTTACTGGTGAATTGATGGGATTCCAGTGATTTAATTTCCCCACTCTAGTTACAAAGTGCTTAGTTCCTACGGGTAGGTGGAGCCCCCTGTGCCAGGTTAGAGTCACCACTCCCATGCACAGGAATTTTTTGAAGCTTATGACCAAAAGACTAAAAGACCCATAGCTTTTCATTCCTCTCTCTGCCTTATGTTCCCCTCACCTCAACTACTTCAAAAGAACTAAAAAAGCAAGTATTTTTGCCATTTGCTGAGCACTAGCCTGACTCATCCAAATTCAAGAGAATTGGAGCTTTACCGTGACATTTCCTGTCCTGAGCATAGAACAGATGAATAGAGCTCAGACTATTTTGGTGTGGGCTGGAAGCCAGTAAGTCATTCCATTGTGTAAGGAGAAGGTTTTAAAGGAGAGGCTGCTCGGCTGGTAGATGGGAGAGCAGAGACCAAAGGATGAGAAGGGCACTGCCACGCAGCCCAAGGAGGTAAGAATAGCTCCCAGTGGGCAAGACGGTCATCTTGGGTGGGGGTTCTGGAAGTTGGAGGCATCTGAACATGGAGCAAGACTGTGCATTTCAGGGGAGCAAAGAGGAGGAAGGCAGTATGCCAGTATTCTTGCCCAGGACCCTGGCAGCCCCACACTCTTCCTTGCACCTCATGGCCATTCTCCTCCAAGATTCTTCTCCTCAGTTACACAGCACATTCTCTCATCCACACCCTTCCTCAGGCCCGAAGCCAGTGGTACCAGCTGTTGCTCAGGGAGAGAGTAGGTTTCAGCCATGTCTGCCTCAGCGGGAACTGAAGTCACGCTGGTAGTGCCTCTGAAATAAGGTTTGGGTGCAAACCCCACCTCTGCCACTTACTATGGTGGATGGCCTTTGGGCAACTTGCCTGATGATCTGAGCCCTAGTTTCATCTTCTGCAAAACAGGAATTGACAGTATCTCCCATGTAAACTGTTAAGAGGATTAAGAAGCCATGTAAGGCATGTGGGTCATACAAGGCAGAGGTTGTTCTTCCTTCCCAGGAAGACTCACACTTGACATCTTTCACTGTTGAGGAATTTTGTCCCTGTTAAGTTTCAATAGCAAGAACAATAACAACAACAGTAGCTTTTATATATGTAGACATATTAATTAATTATATACATGACATATACATGATACATAATTATATATAATACAGTATATAATTGTATTAAATAATATATTCATATGTTTATATATACATATATTCAGGCATACCTCAGATTTATTGCTTTGATTTTGAACTGCTGCAATAAAGTGAATATTGCAATAAAGTCAAATGGATTTTTAGGTTTCCCATAAAAGTTATGTTTATCCTACACTACAGTCTATTAGCTGTGCAGTGCATTGTCTAAAAACACAATATACATACCTTAATTTAAAAATACTTTATTACTAAAAAATGCTAATCCTCATCTGAGCTTTCTGCAAGTCATAATCACTGATCATAAATCACCATAACAAATATAATAATGAAAGAGTTTGAAATGTTGCAAGAATTATCAAAATGTGACATAGAGCTACAAAGTGAACAAATGCTGTTGGAAACATGATGCCAGCAGACCTGTTTGAAGCAGGGTTGCCACAAACCTTCATTTTGCAAAAAACACAATATCTGCAAAGTGCAATAAAGCCAAGCATGACAAAATAAGGTGTGTATGTATGTATGTATATATATATATATATATATAAAGCTAGCCACATAGCTTTTCTATGCCAGGCACTTTAAAAAACCTCTTTCATGCATTAAAATGTAATCCATACAACAGCTTTATGAGGTCGTATTATTTTTATCCTGATCTCTCAGATGAGAAAATTGAGGCACAGACTAAGTAAGTTGCCCAACACTAGTTGGCTAGTAAATGGTGGATCCTGGATTCACCTACAAGTGGGATGTGCTACCTGCCATTGCATTACATGCTTTAAAAGATCTTTAAGCCTAGGGTGAGGGGAGGGTTTCTAGCAGTCAACACCTCTGAGCTGAACAGGCTAACTCAAGAGGTGTTCATGCACTGGGCTCTCACTTGGTGGCAGTCTTGTGATGACCTGTGGACATGCACTTGATAAGGATGCCATTGTTGGCGTCAGAGAGGATTCCAGTACCAGAAGCTCCATCAGCTGAGCTTTAAGGTCTCTCTTTTCCAATGCTGAGGTTCCACAGTCCCACGTCCTAACAGCCTGAAATAGCGTGGTGGGAAGCTTCTCTGGGTCAGCCCCGGACACCTGGCTCCCAAGCTGACAGCTTTGGCATCATGGTCTCTCTTTGCCTCTCTTTGGGCATGAGGAGAAACAGAGGCATGTAGGGCCTATGACGACTGTAAAAACCTAGAAGAAATGCTGAGAAAGACACACAAAGGGTTAGAGACAGTAGCACAGAGAAAAGATAATAGAAATTGCCATCCATGTGTCCAAAGTTGTATAGTGTATGTTCATTGTAGCATTATAAATAGAAGCAAAAAAATGGGCATAATATAGCCTGCCGCCAGGGGAGCAGATTAAACGTGGGTACATCCATATAACAGGATTTAAGCAACTACTAAAAAAAAGAGAGAGAGAGATCTACATGTCTAAAAATCCCTAAGATATTTGAAGGTGAAAAAAACAGTTCATAACAGTTGTCTAAAATGGGTTCTCATTTGTATAAGAAGGAGGGAGATTTTATACACATACACAATTGCAGCATGTGTACACGATATTTCTGGAAGCCTACATTTCAAACTAATAATATTGGTTGCCTTTGGGTACCAGGTTAGAAGTAAGAGGGTCGTTTAATTTTCATTACAAAGTCTCTTCAAACTTGTAAATTTTTTTACAAAACTATGTGCATATATATCTTTTGGGAAAATAACTGGTAAATTAGAAAATAAAATTTAGCTTAAACATGGCATCTGCGATCATGGCCTTGAGGTAGCCTCAGAACCCCATGTCACTTGGCCCCTAAAGTGGATGGACTGTTTTTAAAGACCCAAACTATTCTCCTGGTAATAGGCTGAGGCAAACATTAGAAACACAGTATTATGTCTTTCACCTCTAACAAAATTCTCTGAATTCTTTGAGTTCCCAGGCCTTAGATCCCCCTTACCATTTTTTAAGATGTGACTAAAATGTAACATGTCTCCAAGTTCTAGAGAAAAAGCCAAATCATAGAGGATTGCTGAGATGTTCTCCATTTTGAGCTTGTAGAAACTAAACCGTGTCCATGAGGTACCTGAACTAATAGTAGTCTCAGAGGCCTTGCTCCAGGACTTGTTAGCCGGAAGGCCTGCTTTGTACAAGCTCAGAGCAGGCCCTATCAGTACTATCAAAGCTTTCAAGAAGGCATAGCGAATGCCTCACCTTACAAAAGAAACAAACCATTTCTGCATTCTGTATATTCTCTCCCACATTTGGGGTAACAGTGCTTTGTCAGCTCTGCTTCCCAGAGCTAAAGGCCATCTACCAAGCCAGACCATTGTGTCACGGCCAGTTTGGGTAATGATCAGAAAAGAGCACACTCCCAAATAAGAAACACCCACTTACCCTCTAGCTTGTCAGTGTCTTTTGCAGAAGTCTGTCCTGAGACAGCACCATCATTCACTTGTTGGATGTTTGCCATGCACAAGGAAAGCAGCAGACATCAGAGGCCAATCCAGACCTCAGCACTCTTACACAACTTAGCATTTGACAAATGAGGGAACCAAAGGCCAGAGAGGTTGATGGAATTTGCCCAAGCTGTAGAGTATCAGAGTTGGGATTAGTCCTCAGGATTTCCCCTGTCCCAAGGCTATTTTTTGTCACCCTACTCCTCTCTTAAGGCATGAATGATCCCTGTTTGTAGATGGTTTATGGCCATGTTAAAAAAAAAAAAAAAGTAAAGTAAAAGGGATCATATAAAATACTATGTGCCAGGAACCTGATGGTGGTTTCTTTGCTGTTGTAGGAGTTCAGTGGAAGAAATAATCAGGAGGGGCTTCATGAGAAAGGAAGGGCATCAAGCAGAAAATGGTGCAGCAAACAAAAGCAGGGTGGAGGCTGGCAGTGGAAGCACCAGTGTGGTGGTGGCACTGAGAAAAATGTGTTTAAAAAAACCCAGGATGGTGTGCCTGAAGTAGTTTCTGAATGGAGACATGGGGAGGGAGAGGAAGGTGCAGGCACCTGACTACCAAACTAAGGGCCAGAAGCTTCCCTGCAGATAAAGTCTGAGTTGATGAAGGCTTTGGAACTCTGCTTTAGAAAGATTAAGCAGTCGGTGGGAAAGATAGTTTTGAGGGGCAGGTAGAGCCCAATAAAGCCTGGAAAGAGAAATATTAACAAAGTGCTTGGATTTGGACTCAGGAATCGCAATAAATTGGGAAAGGGAAGAATTAGGATATTGAAGAGCCAGTAACTGATGTTTTGATTATCAGTTGACAAAGAGAAGGCAGAGAAGTAACAGACAAAATTAGCCATAGGAGGAAAAAGAATGAACATTTTTTCCAAGTTACTCCAGATTCCAGCTTACCCTGAACCTTTCACCAAAGCCCAAAGTCATTAGCATCCCTAAAAAAAAAAAAATCTCTTCATCATGTGACCTCAGCTTTCCAAAACCTGTTTGCCTGGCAAAAGAACTAGCAGGTTCCAGAACAGACCAGTCCTCCTGGCTCATTACCTCCCCACTTGGAAAGTATCTCAAGATTCAGCTCCTGTGTGACTTTTTGAAAGTCTTTCCTGCCTCCTCTCCCAGACAGGAGCAAGCCCAGCCTTCGCTTTGCACCTACCATGCCCTCTATCCTAGAGAAATAGCTAGTGCAGTTGGACTCATCAGAAACAGTCTGGTTGAGGGTTGAGCTGGGTAGTAAGTGAGTCAGTCACTGGCTTGGGGGTTGAGGAGTCCATGGCTCTTGTCTTCTTCCTCCCTGATGATGTTAACTGCTTCACTCCTGTCATAAAGTCAAGGGCCCACAGTGTCTCACCTGGAGCCAACTAGGCAGTACAGGCTGCAAGGCCTTTCATAATCCTGGAAAAGTCGGTTGACAAGGGCTACCTACATAACATAGCTGTATGAGTCTTTTCCTCCCCTTTCTCAGGAGAAGCAGCAGCTGCCATTGGATAGGCTCCTTCCAGACTGGCCCAATCCTGAAGAACCTGAGGCCCTGGTCATCACCGAAGTCCTTCAGCAAGTAACCCCAGTCTTCAGACATCCCTGTCACCCCAACTGGCCAGACAAGGGACAAGGAGTCCAAGGTCACTATACCTCTGAGGAAGACACAGGGTACAGTGCTTCAAGCCTACCACCTTCAAAAGCTCTCACAGCAGAGACAGGACAACTAGTGGATTTATACAAGATGCTGGGGAGCAGAGGCCCTGATTCAAAGCCAGGACACCTAGCCAGCCCCTTGACAGTCCTCCCAGTGGACTACCTTCCCACCCATGAGGGATACTTACCCTCCAACATAGAGTATCTCCCTTCACATGAGGTTCCTATAACTGACCGTATGGAAGAACTAGAGCCTCAACACATCTCTCTTTCCGTTTTCCCTTCAAGTTCCCTTCACCCACGCACCTTTTCTTGTGATAAGAAGCTGACTCTGGATCGGTTAAAGATGGGGTGCAGTTCCCTCATGCTGTAAGTGGTGAAGCTTGGACAGTCAATGTGTCCCCAACTCCAAAGATGTCCCACCTTCCCAACCTCCTACTCCAGTGGTCAATACCTCTGGGTGCTACCATCAGGTTTGCAACTAGAGGGCAGGCAAGCACCTCAGGGTCAGTCTTGGTAACTAAGAATCGGCCTTAACCCAGATACCTCATCTTGCCTTCTTCAGAGAGCCTTAGGATTATGGGTAACCTTTGAACAATGTGAGGGTTAGGGGCACAGACTTAAATCAGCATATTTTTTTGACTCCCCAGAAAGTTAACTGTTGGCCTCATGACCACTCTTATTAATAACATATTTCATACTGTATTATATACTGTATTCTTACACTAAAGCTAGAGAAAATGTTACCAAAATCTTATGAAAAGTCTATTTATAGTACTGTACTATGTTCACTGACGAAAATCCACCCAAATAGACCTGCACAATTCAAACCCATGTTGTCCAACAGTCACTTGTACATTGTGCGCACCTAGACTCTAATCTGGGTTCCTGCAACTTTCTTGGCTCTGTTGGCCGGGAAAGGGGAAGGGTAGAGTGGAAACCAAGGCTCTTATTAGCAGTCACTAACAGTGCAGGGGACTGTTCATTCAACAATTTATAAAGCAGCTACTCCAAAGCAGGTCATACACCTAGGTCAGTAGATTCCAGTAGGCCTAAAGTAGAAATGTTTATATACCTTCACTGTTTAATGCAGCCAATATGAACCACATTGGCTACTGGCACTTTGGAGTGTGTGTAGTAGAACTGAGGAAGTAAGTGTATTTTGATTGTGATTAGCTACACATGACGAGTGGCTACTGTATCGGAGGACACAGATCTAAATGACCGATACACTAGTAAGCATTATAGGGAGGTTTCGAAACAGATCAACCCCGTTTTACAGATGAGGACATAAAAGACCCTGGTGAACACCAATGTAAAAGGCTCCCCAAGATAGTCAGGACTGTCCTTATGAAAGCCTACACAAATGTACCTTTTTCCTATTGTTTTGTCTTCACCCTCTTTCAATGAATCAAGAGCAGCTTGATGGTGGAAAGTTACCATAAACCTTCTGTTAAGACCCTGTTGGCCCAGCTTCCCCTCTCTGAAATCCAGTGTCTTGGAAAGTAGTGGACCAAAGGCTGACACCTTGTTTCCTCTTCCTTCTGCTGCAGCAGCTGTTGCCTTCAGGATCAGGGCTATCTCAGGGTCTAAGACCCAAAGCACTAAGGTTACACTTATGTCATCCCCCAAGGCATCCTGTTTTTCCTTCCTCAGGAAGACTGAGCTGGTCTTCAAGTTGAGCCTAGAAGATACTTTTCTTTTTCTCAGCATGAACTTGGAACATGATACGTTTTACTCATTTAAGGCCGTGGCCCCTAGTTTGTCACCCCCCCTTACTCCATCACTGCCTCTATCCCTTCACTATAGGCCCTTCTGCAAAGCTGGTAGGGAAGTCTTTCAAAATGCTTAGTGCCCTTCCCAAAATAACAGGACGAAAGATTCAAGAACCTTTTTCTTAAATCCCTGCCAAGCCCCAGAGCCTACCCCCTACCCTGATCCCAACCCAAACACAGGCACTGAGACAGCGTTAGTTTACCAGATGTTCCTCAGAGCTCTAGAAATTGAAATCACGAACATCTGCTCTGCCTATTCATGTTTAATTCTTAATCTACACTCCCTGCCACTCCAAACATAGTTTCCTCAGGCTTTCTTTGAAAAGCTTAAGTTCCTTTCTTACATCTCTATTCTACTCTATTTAGGTGCTGAGAGGTACCTTCCCACATGGTTTCTTCCAGCTCAGCAGCTTCAGTGTTGGCCTGTCTATACCCAGGATGTAGTGCCCCATGTTTGACTGTTTAAACTAGGTTTTAACAGACAAGGCCACCTCCTTAGAAGCTGGCTAACTGATCACCTCTTGACAATGGGAACCAACTTCTCTTCTTGCAATACCTGCTTTACCTATCTCTGATTTTGATTGTCTCATATCCATCTTAGTCATTTATCCCCTCCCCACTTGGACCCAACACCCAGCTCCAATCTCCTTATTACCCCCTAGAAACCCTTTCCCATCTCTATTTGCATTTGTTTTCCTAAAAAGTTAAAAAAAAAATTAATTTAAAAAAGAGAGACTTCCTTGACTCCTAAAGGTTCCTTCTAAGACTGCAGAGGTCTCGGACATCCAAATGGCCAAAAGACACATGAAAAAGTGCTCAACATCACTTGGCATCAGAGAAATACAAATAAAAACCACAGTGAGATACCACCTCACACCAGTCAGAATGGCTAAAATTAACCAGTCAGGAAATGACAGATGTTGGCGAGGATGTGGAGAAAGGGGAACCCTCCCACACTGTTGGTGGGAATGCAAGCTGGTACAGCCACTCTGGAAAACTGTATGGAGGTTCCTCAAAAAGTTGAAAATACAGCTACCCCACGACCCAGCAATCGCACTACTGGGTATTTACCCTAAAGATAAAAATGTAATGACCCGAAGGGGCACGTGCACCCAAATGTTTATAGCAGCAATGTCCACAATAGC
>CM052798.1:49178969-49209518 GCA_028533885.1 Nasua narica
GCCAAACTAGGGAAAGAACCTAGATGTCCATCAATAGATGAATAGATAAAGATGTGGTGTATACACACGCACACACACACACAATGGAATACTATGCAGCCATCAAGAGAAACGAAATCTTGCCATTTGCAACATGGATGGAACTAGAGGGTATTATGCTAAGTAAAATAAGTCAGTGAGAGAAAGACAATTATCACATGATCTCTCTGATATGAAGAATTTGAGAGGCAGGGCGGGGAGGGGGGTCATGGGGGAGTGGGGGAAGGAAATGAAACAAGATGGGATGGGGAAGGAGACAAACCATAGGAGGATCCTAACCTCACGAAACAAACTGAGGGTGGCTGGGAGGTAGGGGGTGTAGGGATAGGGTGACTGGGTTATGGACATCGGGGAGGGTATGTGCTATGGTAAGTGCTGTGAAATGTGTAAGCCTGATGATTCACAGACATGTACCCTGAGGCAAATAATACATTGTGTTAAAAAAAAGACTGCAGAGGTCTCACCCCCTCAATGCTTCCCTAAGCATGATGCCCATACCACTTACTACTTCTACTAGACTGTAAATAACATGAAGACAGGAACAATGGTAATCTGCTTTCCCAGCACTTTGCTATCAATAAAAAGTAAGAATCATCACTTGCCACTGTTATCACTTGTTCCTTCTGTTCCAGAAGCCAGTCTAGCTGTGCCTGCTTCCTCTTTACTGGCACAACCGAGTTTGTATTTGCTCATTCCCAACATTCTACACTACTGTTCACTAACATGCCTATATAATACATGTAGCAGAGGCTCTTAAAGACCTCTTTGAGCTTTATCTGCTCTGCCAGATAAAATACCCTCTTTTCATGAACAGAGGATAGGTAACCTTTGTTCTGCCCTTGCCAAGTAGTTTTCACGATCCCCTCATCCTGCAGATGCAGTCAGAATACCAAATCAGGTTGCCTCCTTTAACCAGGACTAGGTGAGACTCATGAATACTCATATGCCCAGTTTTTATTGCTCAGGAAAATTAGCTATGATTTTAATCCTCACTCCTTCTGTACATCCCAAAGCCAAGCCAGAAATTGCTGCTCCATTGAAACACATCAAATTCCTTCCTCTCTAAGACCTAAATACCACAAATAAGAGTCCAAATTCACTTAGTGATGATACAGGGGAATCTCTACCACTAATTCTTATGCAGAGATCCTTATCTTGCCCCCTTGAAAGGGCCCTCTTTCCCAAAAGCCGGAGATCCTATTTCCTGGGCCTGTCTTCTTTTTTTGGCAATAAAGTCTAACTAGTGTTATCTAGTTCTTTCCCTTTACTGACTTTTCCCTGCCATTCTGTCCTAATTTTTCAGCTTCCATTAATAGCCCACAGCTGCAACTCACCAATGCCCTGAGGCCAGTGAAAGACATGCCAAGCTAGGCACTTTCTATTCTAGTCAATCCCTTGTTTGATTCTTGGTTTTTCTCCATTAGCCTCTTTTTCCTTCATCTGATACAGTTGTGATCTGTTCCAATATTACAGTTCAAACCCTTTGAAAGAACCCCATTTTTCTCTTCCCAATCTGAAGGACTCCTGGACATTCATATTATCCATCCTATGAAAGACTGATAGGTGAACTCTAAGTTAAAATCACTACTCTAGAAATAACTAGAGATCAGAAAGGTCTCTTTTCACTAATAAAAGATAAGTAATTCAATCAATTGGCTGTCAACAGAGTCAGATCTTTACATCACAGCCTAAATAAGAACAAATCTCCAATAATTAAAACTTTATAAAACACATACACCAAGTTAAGATAAAAATATTTGCAATATATGCCCAAAATAACTTAAGTGTTCTTAAGAGATCAATATGATAAAAGCCAGCACTAAAGAAAAATGGACTGAGCCAACTCAAAATACATGTAACTGCCCAAGAAACATGAAACAATCACCTGTAATCAAAGAAATGAAAGTTAAATACCACTTTTCACTTACCAAATTAGCAAAATCACGGGAAAAATTAGCCGGTATTAACCAGAGAAACTTGTGCTTACAAACAGGAGTGTTAGCTGGCTTCTCTCGAGAGGCAGTTGGGTAATAATATTCAGTAAAACTTGAACTGCATTCTAGCAATGTAGACTAAAGAACAGTATAAATTAAGTTGGATAAAAGACTGATTACAGCATAAATGAAAATGGAGAGGGGGCTTATATGTCCTTCAGTAGGGACCTGGTCATAGCATAATCCATATAATGAAACGCTCAATTTCATGGAGTCTGATTCTACCGTTTTCAGACACACCATTACTTTATGTTTGGAGTAGGAAAAACTGCTAATTAAACTTTAATATTCCATCAATTTATATGATGGACATTCCCCCCACCCCCACCATTGTAACATGCCTGAAATTGGAATGGATTGTAGAATTGCTGGAAAGCATACTGTACAGTCTTTATAAAAGTGTAACAATACTTGACATGGAAATGGTGTTACAAAAGGCTGAATAGAATTCTTTTATAAATCAATGCAAAAACAAAACAAAAAACCTCTGGAAGAATATACACCAAAATGCTAGTAATCTCCAGTCATGGTTTTTTAATTACATTTTTGCATTCTTTTTACCAAATACTTATTACTTTTATAATCGGATAAAGTCAATAAAATATGAATTATTACCAACTTCTTTCCGAAGACTTCAAACAGTGGATCTAGAGACAGACCCTACTGAGCACTTTAAGCCCATGCCGCTTTCATCCTCGACTGTGTCTGGCACTTTGACTGACCAATAGTACTCCTGTCAGAGGGCATAGCAAAAAAGTGAAAAAGGCAAAGTAGATGACACACTCGGTGAGGGTGGGGGTTGGAAATTTTAGGGTAATAACTTAAACGATGAATCTTGGAAATACAAAGTTCGTATCACAAGCCAATTTTCCCCCAAATCCCCTTTTTTAACAGGAATGATCAATAACATCTAACACAGTCCTTAGCACATGCAGTTTTGAAGGGTATAATGCAGTGCTCACTATTAGAAGTGAGGAAACAGATACAAACTCCTAAGTCACATAACTAGTACTTGATACTGAACAGTCTTGTTTCAGAGCATAAACTTTACTGTGTAATTTCTTCCTATGCAAGACTGCTCTACAAATTTCTATCAACTGGGGTTTTGACTGTAGTTGACTGTAATTCCATAACATTCTTTGATGCCTATTTTTACTAGGTAACCAAAAAATGACATTTCCATACTTTAGTTCTTGATTACTGATTCTTGAGAAAGCTACTTAAAACCATGGTAAAGCTTAAATGATCAGAAAATATCTGGCACTCCTGAATTTGCAAATTTATCTACCCAGCTAATCTAAATCCTATAACAGAAGGCACAGGTAGGCCACAGAAAGGAAGTAATACTCCCAGTAAAGTCCATTATTTAAGGAACTGATAAATTGAATATATGAAGCTATATTATGCCTTTTAAATAGAAAAATAACCAGAACAGTGTGTTTTCTCTTTAATTAAAATAGCTATTACCCCCACCCAACTTACCTATTTTTTCCACATACAAAGGCTTTCTTTGGGGCTGCATTTGACTTAATTTTGTTGTGTATGTGAATTGTTGAAACATAAATGAATGCCCTTTCTCCATTCTGTGATTGGTTGCACATTCTGCTAGTGGTCGTTTATTTACAGCAGCAAAACTATTAAGTTGGTTCTGATGAGATTTCAATCACATCTCTAAGAGATATACAAACTTATTTATTGTGCTGTCATGGGTTCCCTTTAAGTCAATTCATCCCTCTTTTTAATTTCCACAAATTTAAACAATTCTTCCATAAGATATCCTGGCCTTGCCGTGGGCAAAAGAATGTAAAGGTGATGTAAAATACCCTTTGTATTGTGGCTATTTTGATTTACCTATGTAAAATGTAAAATACCCTTCCCTTGTCAAATTTCATACATTTCACTACCTATAAGTTAGTAATAGGACACCAAAGAAACACTATAATAACTATTAGGGAGTTTCTCAGAGAATAAACTGTTCTCAAAAGCCCTTGTCACTGAAGAGGCCTGAATGCCCCATAGCAGGATACTTTTACTAGTTGAAAAAGCTGCAAAAACATTCTTTCAAAATCAGATGAAAACCAGTAACATAAGATGCTTGTTCTTTGTGAAAGAAAATCTCAATTCACCTGCTAAACTGGCAATCATAGCAGACATGGCCTATGTTAGGCTGAGGGCACATTTTTTGAGCCACCTAAACTAAGGAGCCAGGAGACCCCCATCCCTCCCAAGGTGAAAAAGGGTGTCACAAGATTTCATTTTGAAACAGAAATCTTATTTTATTCCATCACAGAGAATAAAAAGATCACTTGCCATCTTTCCACAACACTGCATATACTTTTCCTAAAGGTCTTCTCCTCATACTTGCACTATAACTTCATTATGTCTAGATTTCTTTGCATTCCTATACACTCCTTTTAGTTTACCCCTCCTGGTCTAGGGTAGGGTAGATTTCAAAGCAGCTGCAAAGACAGTTTTTAGAAAACACCCACTTTGACCTGCTTGCAATAGACTAAAATAACTTGCAAGGATAATTAAGTCAGTAAGTCATTTCTCCAGCTACAAATGCAATCTTCAAATCAATTCAGATTCCTTTCCTCTAAAAATCTGCAGTTATTTTTAAAGTCTAATAACTCTTAAGTAGCAAGACTGATGATCCTGGAAAAAAGGGGACCATCCATGCCCTCAATCAACAATATATTGGCAATTTTCTCTTAATAAATCTTGCCTATTTTCTCCTGAAAGGAACATCTTCTGATTATTTCACTTAGCATTACACAGCATCCAAAGCCCTTCTCTACTTCAGTCAACATGACTTCCAGAGTTCCATCATGACCCAAGAAGTGTGTGTGTTGGAGGGGAGAGTCTAATTGTTTAAAAACAAAACAAAAAACTTAGATTTACTGGGTTTTGTTAAAAGGAGACTAAATGCCACTCAATCTTCAAGGGATACCACTATGAATAAAATATACCTGCTATATTAGGATTTCCTTCCTAGTGACCAGTAACAGGTCATAAAAAGTACCTTTATCCAATCCATTCTTCTCACCCACTCTTCAGCTCTTTAGACTTCAGCACTTAAGTAACACCTTGGTAACTATGTATATAAAATCATGCTTAAAATTATCGGTAATTTTTGGAAAAGTTCTTCCTTTACTGGGGAAAAAAAAAGTGTGGAAGCTTCACTGGAAACTCAGAATTTCTAGATAAAAGACAAACCAACGCTTTCTCTAAACAGAAAGGTTATCTGTTTAGTTCAATTCACCAATCATGAAAGCCTCAGCATTTTCAGTCAAGAAACTGGAAGTCAAGGGGAGGGGGGGGCACGGGGAGGGGATGGTAGTGGCAACAACTACCATCTTTGATGTGTTTAATTTCTACAACCTTGCAGTCTCAGCACTTTTGAGTGTGGTTGCCAAACAAAGCAACATTTCACTATGGATTATTACACCTAAGGTGTAAAGAATTCAAGTTCCCCAAAGTTTTTAACATTATTCATCAGCCAATAAATTTTAGGCCCAAGGTAACAAAACTCTATGCAAATGTCAAGAACCACGTTCAGGTGGACTACTTCATAAGGAATCTTCATGCTAGACAGATGAAAACCAATGCCATTTCTTCAAATTAAGACAGCTCTTTAAGTCCTAAAATCTTTAAAGGATCAGCTACAAATGCAATTGAGGGTAAAATAGTGTAATCAATACTATCCATTTTCAGTACTCAGTTCACCAAATATCAAAATCCTGAATATTAACTAGCCCTTTGCTCTCATTTTCATACCAGTAACACTTTACGCAGCTATTTAAGAAATAAAGCCGTATCAAGATCAGGTTAGAGCAGTTCTCTCAACTCTTGGTATCAGTTATCCAATAGATTTAAGAAAGCCATAATTAGTCAGAATTATCAGATATTAGTTATCACCAGTTATATTTTATGTCTTCCAAGCATAAACCTCAGCATACACAGAAGCATACTCGGAACTACCACACCCTGCCAAGTACGGTAGCAAAAAGGACAATATTAACAACTTAAAACACTTAAGGACCTACATAATTAGTAACACCTCAAACAAAAACATAATTTGGTAATTTCCTAACTTGTATGGGTTGTTTTTCATCTTTACTTCCATTTAGAAATGCAATTGACTCCTAGTTATTTATGAGGTAATCAATGGCACAAAGTCTAAATTCTGCCCAAATGAATATTCTCCAGAGGAAGCTCTGAGAAACGCAGTCATCAAGAAACAGTTCAACCTCAGCTCAACCTATGGAGTTACTTAAGAAAAGACATTTGTTTTCTCACCTATACAAAATTTTCACAAGTCTCACCTCATGGGAAAAACTCATTAGTTTAGCACTGACAAAAACTAGTACTATACATAAAACATTAAACTGTAATCATGGCATTACACTTACTCTTACAGCAAATTTATACTTTCCTAAAGTTTTCAGATTTATTTAAGTTACAAGTTATATAATCTTTCTTAAAATAACAAGACCATCTTTTCTAGAGGTTACCAGGTATCTTACCCTTATTCTGATTGTAGAAGAGGTAACTTGATTTAAGATACCTCTAACTTCACAACTCCCCATGGGGTAGAATGACTTAATTTGAACCTAGAACTAAACTTTCATTTAAGAGAATTTTTATGTTGACCTGAGAATGATAGCTTAGATCAGGAGTGGGCAAATATTTTTTATAAAGGAACAGATGTTTTAAGATTTGTGGGCTACATTCATCTTTGTATAATAGCTTTTAACCCTTTAAAAATGTAGAAATATTCTTAGCTCATAAACTGTTCAAAAGCAGGCCAAAGGCTTTAGTTTGGGGACTCCTAGCTTAGATATAGAACTTATCTAAACAATACTCATTTCCAGTGCCATCTTCCAGAGGCCAAAATCTTGATAGCTTCACTAATATATCTTTATATATCCTAATCATTACCTGAAATTAAGCTTCTCACCCTTTATTCTTTCCTTATATTCTTTGATTTAGTTAATTCCTGAACCTGAAACACGCTTACTTCAGTCCTTGTACATCATCTCTATTTATCTAACCTAAAATTCAAATGGGATTTTCAATGTGAGAGAACACATCCAAGGTAAACCTAAACTGAGCAAAAAATAACCACCCAAATTTCTAAAAGCTGCCAGTCAATATAATCTTAATGCTAAAACTTTGACAATTTTGCAAATCACATCAAAAAATTAGTTCAATAATTACTAGGTCTGAAAATTTGTTAAGAGATTATTTTACAATTTGTCACTAAATATTCTTTAAAGTGTACTACTAATCACACTCTGGGCTTTGTCCAGCTAATTTGGAGATGTGGTTTATGTTTAGACTTGCTAAACACAGGTTAATTTCAGAATTACAAATGTATGGGTTAAAATTTAAGTATTAATTTACTTTCTTTAGAAAGTACAATTTAAATGTACCTGAGAGCCCTAGAATTTGCATACCAGTTACATCAAAGTTGGGACAGATGACCATTAATATACCTGATATAATCTTACCTTGAAGTATCATTCAGGTTGCAGCAGCTTCACACTGGTGGGGTTTTTTAACCTTTTAATACTTGTTGGCTCCTTCCATGTGATACTAGTGTTCTAAAGGTGTGTTTTATAGATCCAATACATAATATTTAGACTTTGTATGCAACTCCCTAATGGCACAATAAAACTTTTCTATTTCAGTGCAATGACCTCTAACAATTAGAAAAATAGTAAAATCAGAATGAGTTCTTAATATTCTCTCTCCAACCCATACCCAGAAATAAGCCCCAGATATATTTACAACCCTGGAGATGATGTGTCATGCTTCCATGTTCAAAATAAAACTAATTAACTAGATATTTAATACCTACTGCACATTTTAAAATCTTTCCTAATTCCACACAGGTCTCAGAAAACAAAACTAAAAAAAAACTGGATTCCAATTATTTCAATGCAAACTGAAAAGGTCTTAAGTATCAACTCTGGCATTACTCCCATGTAAAAGCATCAAGATAAATGTTCACTAAAACATTAAATCAGTCACCACTATTATTTAGAGATATGTATTAAAGGATTCTTTTAGTATCATTTGTTTAAAAAAAGAGGGGCATTCAGTATGATTAACCTTCACACTCAAAATGTGATTTGCTAAGAGAAATGCCAATTGCCATGTCAGTCCTTGAAATTCATTTTACAAGTTGAAAATTCAACTTTCTAATTATGGCAGGTTTCATCCCTTCCAAATGTGATCCAACGTCCTGGGTTTAACAAAAACCCCACAAAGGCAAAATCTAAATCTAAGGGGGGAAGAAAAGAAATGTGATCATTATCTTGGGGGTGCACACACAGGTCAGAAAACACGTGACGATAAATGGGCTCCTATTTGATTGTTTTCATGACTTTTAAGAAGTGAGCATGAAAATAAAATCTTTATTTTCAGTTATTACCCACCAATAAGAGAAAGTTAGGTTCACAGTTTTAGCTCTTGACACAAAGTGAACTAGGAGGCAAATTTACATCCATCAGATACAACTAATGGACCAACTTTTTAAAGTTCAGGCTATCTTGAAAGCTTGCAACATACCAGATATTGCTGTATTCTCTAGTGACAGAATGCCAGCGATGGCTGACACTAAGTAGAACTTGTGAAGTGTTTTTAATAGGAGGTGTTTTCTATATGTTGCTAAAAATCAAGAGGTTTATAAAACATGTTACATGTCCAGAAACAAGATAAGATACTTGAAAGTCTAACCACAATGATTTTGGAGCGCGTATGTTGCAATCTCAAGAGGGGTCAATAGTCCATATGGACTAAATTAATACTTGCCTCTGGGTAGCAGGTATGTTTGTAAATATAAAATTATATTAGACATTAGCACCAGTGCAGAACATGCTCAGCATCATAAGATCCAAAACACCAGCACAAAAGTTTATCCATCATTAAAAACCAATTACCTCCTTCCTAAGATGTCAAACTAGCAGGTAACTAGATTAATAAATCTAATCCAAATGAATAACTCTTGTACTGTACAATTTCTCTTTTAGAAGTATACGGGAGAATGAATCAGCTAAATAGGAAACATTTTATGATCTAAGATCTTCAATATTCAAAACTGGACATTACCATACAGATAGAAAATACTGAGTGACAGAAGATCTTTGAAAGTATACATGAAAATTCCTGTTTACTAATGAATGTGGCATAAGATTAAAAAAAAAAAAAATCCTAGAAAATCTGTTTCTTGATAATTCTCTCCATGTATGTTTTAGTAAGTGGTGATGCTCCCATTCAAGGAATCCATTAACCTAATTTTCAAATGGAGGAAGAGGTAAAAAAAAATACTTATCACTTTCTGTGGAACAGTCATCTATCAAGTTAAGACCAAAATTAACAGTAATATAGGAAATTCAGAAACAGTAAGATTTTTGGTTTATATTTCATGGACGGTGCTGCTGTTCCAACCTTATAAAGTAAAGCTGTCTGCTTTTCCAAATTCCAAAAATTAACATACTCCCCCATCTTACCATACAAACCAGTGCCCTTTGGTTTCTTTAAAAAAAGGAAGGGTTAAAGGGTTGTTGATTATGGAAGAACAATTTTGATTTGGGACCTTCCATACATACATATCATACGGAGTGGCTAGATGCTTATTTTACATAACAGCTTAAGTATTACGCAGTAGCCAAATCAACTTGTTCCACCCACCCTTTGGAGGGGAAAAAAACCCAACACCCATAAAACTACTTCACTTGATAGGATGTGTATCAACAATAAGTAGCTTAAACTTCCACCAATAAGGTGTCTAGTCTGGTTTTTAAAATGGGAAAGTCACACATTTTAAAAGTAAATATACTTGAAATTGTGAGTCAATTATAAATTTGAACCTAATGAACCATGCAGGAGCAAGGGTTAATAAACCAATGTGCTTTGAATTTGTTCAAGTACTGATATTTCTGTATATAAAGATTTAGCATATATAACAGCTATCATGAGAAGTGAAAAAAAGATTTTCCCCAGAAATGAAAATATTAAAACTAAGTTAAAATACATAAAGTAGTATTAGTATTCCACACAGCATAAAATTCGACAAATCAAAGTTTACATGACCCAGCTGACCATGTGTGAAAATGCAAAGCAGGTATTAAAACTGATATTATGTCCAATATTTAAAACCAGTTTGTAATTGGGAGAACATCTAAATCCTTAATTAAAAAACACAAATGAAGTGAAAGCTTTAAACTGGTACACACTGTTCACACCTATATTTCAAGTTTGGAAATGCATATTTGCAAGCAGCAATACAAAAGTATTCATGAAGAATGCATAATCTCTGAAAATTATGAAAACATCCCTGCTACCAATACATTTCTAAATACAAAACTGACTACCATATTGTTACTTCTGTGTAGCGAGAGAAGTTCATTTTCAAAACAGATAAAATTCAGTCTTTAGGTGTGAATGGTATGAATGACAGTCTTTTTTTTTTTTTTTTTAAATTCTTAAGTCGTTTGGGATCCTTAAGCATGCAAAACCTCAGATGGGAGGGTCCACAAAGGAACCAGGGTGTTCTTATGGCATCCAGTTAGGCCAGAGCTGGGAATGCCTCAGGGTCATCTACATCAGGAGCAGAAGCACTTGACTGAAAAAGAAAGAAGTTAAAATTAACATTTCTCAAATCTTGGATTTCTGTTCTACATTTACACATGTAATTCTCAAGTACTAAGTAAAAATGTGCCAAAGCTTTACTGTTATGGATAAGAACAAGACTATAATTATTTGCAACAAGCCTTGTCCTGTCTTATCAAGACCCGTTCCTTAATAACACGGGTTTAGTTTTCTAGACATATATAGATCCACATGTGATATATATATGATTCTTTACTATTTTATTCTCCTCACTTGCTAAGTAAGAATGGCCTCAATTTGAAAGTAGGCTAAGAAATCTTCTACATGATTCATTCATCAATACTAGAAAGGGACCCAACTCCTATTTACAAAGAGTAACAACAAAAACATACTGAAAAATCTACATACACAACAATGACCCTTTAAAAAACCCGATGTTCAGAGAAAGAAAAAGAAATCAGCACCTCATTATTACTGGCAACCATAAACTCTTTATTAAGCTACCACTATAATCAAACACTGACAGATTCAATCAAACAGGTAGGTCCCCAATTTGCATTATCAGGTGTTGACAATTCAAGAGAACATCACTGTTTCCTAGCCAGACCACAAGAGACAATCAACTAACCTAACCCAAAGGGTATTGTTAATACTTTAATAGTATCTAGTCTTTAACAGCATGTACTTTGGCATAAAACAGATCAGAGTTCAAATTTATCAATTACTAGGGCTTCTATAAAAATATTTAAAAACATGTTTTGTGTCATACATTGTACAAGGCATTAAATTATAAAAGTAGGACAAAAATGAACCTCACCTCTCACACTGTAGTTAAAATAATTAAAAAAATAAAAAATGTGCAAAGAATCATCCAGTTAGTGTCACACAATTATGGACACAAATGCTATCCTGAGACTAAAAAAGCAGCAGAGTCAAGGCAAAGTAGTTGGCATTTCAAGTAGACCTCAGCCAAAGCCAAAAGTTAACTTGGTTCTCTATACCTAAATTTCCTCTTCTATAAAATGGGGGTCAATGTAACAACAATTAAATGTCATAGTACATAAAATACCTAGCACAGCACCATGACTAGCACTTAGTAAGTACTCAATAAACACCTAGTAAATACTCAATAAACAGTGATAGTTTAACTTTACTAGCAGTGCTATTCAATTAATTTAAGTGCCTTAACCAAAAATATAGCCCGAAATGTGATTTCTTGAAGGTATAGCTACTTCCTTTTCCTTTTAATCCTATCCCCAAAAAGATCTAGGGCACTGATTTGCCAAAAGAGGTCCTCAAATTACTTGAAAAAGTAAAAGAATTCTTAAAATTACCTTGTCAGTTCTGCTGCCACGGTTTGGACGTCCACCACGCCCACGGCCACCTCGTCCTCCCCTGCCACCACGTCCTGGGCGGCCAAGGTCTCCAAAATTGATCTCCAGCTGAGACGTTATATCATTTGCTGGCTTCCGGAAATGATGGTCCATAACTGAATCTTCAGCATGAGCCTTAAAAATTTAAGAGCAGGCCATGGGGTGATTAATAGGAAAGCAACACTGCAATTTCTAAATAATTAACTTTCTCTTAGAAAAACCAAAAATCTAATTTGCGCTTCATGTGAACAATATATCAACAAATGCTAATAAAAAAATGCCAATGCCACCACAATTAATATGTAAGGCTTGGGGATCAGCTATAGTCATCTTAGAGGAAGAACTCTACTCTTTCACTTTTCTCTTAACTTTATAAACTATAGTTGATATTGGCAAGTCTTGATTAGAGGTATATAATCAAACAATTCAAGTGGCTGGGCCCCATTTGAAACCTATTGAATCGTAATCTTTGGAAGTCAAGTCTGGGTAAGTACATTTTAAATGTGTCCTTCAGATTAGATTCCAATATGAACCCCTGATGAAGACTTATGGATAGATAGTATGGGGGGGGTCTCTATTGGTGATTAATACTGAATCACTTTAAAGAAAACTCTGGCTCTGTACTCTTCCCAAGTATTACTTGGGAAAATCAGGTATAAACTTCTCAAAATGCTTTTCTGTTCATGTACAACTATTCTGTGTCGTTTCCTATAAACCAGAGAACTATAGACTCAAGTGAAACACAACTTTACATCAGGGAACCCTGAAAAGCCAAGCACAAAAAAAATCCAAGTCTTGAATATAGACAGGTAACCTTAAAGTCAACATGTTTGTGAAATCCAGATCCTCCTTTGAATTTATATAAAGGTACACCACCCACTCTGTAAAAAAAAAAAAATGAAAGCCAGACAATTTTACGCTGCTGATTCTTAATTTCTTCCTGTACATTTGGGATGAATAGGTTTTAAAATCTTCTAATTGATAACTTTCCTTACAGTATTTTAAAGTATGTTTTAGTTTTTCTAAATACAGGTGTAATCCTTTTCTGAAGTAATAAACATTTTTTTCTTTTTAAATCTCGTAACACTACACCGGTTAATAACTATCCCTTAAAGTACCAGTAAGTTTTGTATTTATATCTATGTTTTTATCCCTTTAATCGTCTAATATCCAAACTGTCATTCCTCGGTGCTAGGCCAACCTAATTTAAAGGCAGTAAAAGGTTCTTCTTAAAACAGCAATTTAAAATTAATGTTTAAGCATAAATCAACAAAACCACTAGCAAATTGAAATCAATTACATATACTAATTGTTTAATTTTTCAACATTTGCTATTGCAAGGCAACAACATCAATTCATTAATTAGAAGCGTTTCTAAGTTCAGAGGGCACAGAAGCAAAAAAGCCTAGTTGATATACTGCTGAAACACCTCAAAGGTTTTACTAGAGTAACACAGACAAAGTTTGGATGTTCAGGGAACATCCTTTTAAGGCAGCAAATGCATGTGCAAAGTTTTTTTTTTTTTCCTAGAGCAGTGAAATGATAATCAGGAAATAAGAGTTCTAGATTTAGCCCTTAATTCAATTAACACCTTAATTCAATTTTCCATTTCTAAAGTTTCTTATTTTCTCTAACTACTACTTGTTTTGAGGATTAGGATATATAAAAGAGAAAGAGGCCTTAAATATACAGTAAACTTGAAGACCTACACATATTCAAAGACAAGACCATATATGCCAGTAAGGTCAGATCTGAACAGGTAGCCACATCACAAAGGCAACATGAATCCACATAAAAAGTGGGTTGATGGGGCGCCTGGGTGGCTCAGTGGGTTAAAGCCTCTGCCTTCCACTCAGGTGACAATCTCAGGGTCCTGGAATCAAGCCCCGCATCGGGCTCTCTGCTCAGCAGGGAGTCTGCTTCCCGCCCGCCTCTGCCTCTACCTACTTGTGATCTGTCAAATAATTAAAAATCTTTAAGAAAATAAAAGTGGCTTGATAACAAAAATAGCCCAGTTTCAAAGTTATTCATAACCAATTTCACATCTTAATTTTCAAAAATTTTTAATCCTATGTATCATATAATAATTATTTATGAAAAGTTCAATGTAAAACTATGATTATCTAACCTGACTTCTACAAACTGCATAAAGAGACTTCAAGGTAACTAATGAATTGTGTAAAAATATATCAGTATTTTGTGTATGTGTCTTGTTCTGGAGAGTTCTGTCAAGACCCCAAAAAAAGTTACAAATAATTGTGTCAAAGGTGCCTAAGTAAATCTTTTCCATATTAAGCAGTTTAATCATCAGTACAAATTAACAATCTCCCCAGATGAACTTCCATGATTTTTTAATCAGGAATACTTTAACCCAAATATGCAACTTTATCCGAAAAAATTACAAAAAGAATAAGCAAAAGCATTCAAATGAAGTATTTTTTTCCTACAGGACTTGGCCCTTAAGATATTTCCCCATTATTTTATGGAGTCAATATTGTTTAAAAAATCATCTCTAAACCTAGAATAACATTTAAGTCTCTTCAACCTTGATTTTATTTCAAAATGTTCCAAGTTTATTTCACAGATATTTAAGAAAATTAAAATGCAGTATCTCACTGCTCACTGAATCTTTTTTAAATGGTCTTACTGATTCTTTTTATTACAGGTTGCCTTAATAACATTTCAACTTATCTTTATGATTAAAATCTCATACTTGCACAAGCCCTAAATGAGGTAAGAGTGAACCATTCCTCTAACAACCTGTCCCAGGGACTGTTACCAAATCAAAAACCACAAACATGTCTTTCTCAAATATTTTCATTAATAAATTAATTTGCTGGTTCTTATAAGACATCAGTCCTCAGAAAGGATAACATCATTTACTGAAGAGTCTTGGTCATTATAAATGACAGTCTGAAAAATTGAATATTGATGAAGCCACTCTTTTAGGTGAGGTTAAACCACATGAAAATGCAAACCTTTCAGCTGATTCAGTTAGGCAGGATTTTTTAAAATATTATCATGAAAAGACCTACCTTATTTCTAAAACACTAGTAATTGTATGATATACAACAGACTGCTTTCTAGAAAAGACAAAACCATCACATTAAATATATTCTGGATTGACTGAAAGATCTTTCTTGAAATATATAGTAATGCAGTTTATTTTCCTTTTTGAACAATTTACCCCAAATGATCTTATGTAAAGCTTTTTTGTAAAGATTAACCACGTGATATTTTAAAACAAGTAGTATAAATACAATTCAATACACATTTGACCATTTTCAAACACCACAAAACTTAATTTTACCTCTTCACTCTTTGACTTATGAAGAACAAATCCCTTCTTCCACTGCCCATCAGCACCTTCATTTGGTTTTCGGATATTAAATTCTACTTTTGCCCGGTCCTTATTTTGAATAGCTTTCCACTCATCCAAAGTCATTTCTTTTGGACCCTCTTCCTTTACTTCTTCAACTTCATTCTCTCTGCGAAAACATATTTGTTTTATAGTTGGTAAGGGGCTGATAAAATCATAACTTAAAAGGAAGTAGTTAATTTTGGCTTGTTGGTAATCTTTAATAGATTATCCAAGGACAAGAGGATCCCAGTCTTTTCTGTCACCCGATGGTTAACACTTAACTTGGTAGAGGCTAGGAATTCAGTGCTTATTCAATTAGTGAAAGCATGGATAACTGAGAAATATACAATTCGACTTCAGAAGCTATGAAATCAACTATCAGTAATAACAACCTTGCACTGTCTTTATCCAAAATACACACTTCTTGAAACTATACTGCTTTAAAACTGTATCCTTGGGGAACCTGGGTGGCTCAGTCCTTAAGCTTCTGCCTTCCGCTCAGGTCATGATCCTAGCATCCTGGGATGGAGCCCCCTATTGGGCTCCCTTGCTCAGCAGGGAGCCTGCTTCTCTTTCTCCAGCTCCCTTGTGCTTGTGTTAACTATCTCGCTATCTATCATAAATAAAAAATATAATATATATAAAATATATAAAAAATAAAGTACATAAAAAATAAAAACAAATAAAATAAAAATAAAACTATACCCTTATGTGATTAAAATATTTGACCTAGCTTCTCCTGAAACATACTTTTAATTTCCCACAATATAGGACTTATAACAAAAATAAAGGCAGTCATCTAGGATGCCTGTGAACAACCAAAATTCAAACTCTAGAATATAAAAGAACTGTTCCCCTCTCCCTTATCAACTAACAATTAATGACAAAACAATTTTAAAAGCAAAGTTCCCACAAATCCAAAATCCTGTATACTCCAATCTTTCAAACCAGCCTGCATATGGGAAGGAGACTGCAGTTTTGTAAGTATTGGAACCCTCCATAAAAGTTTCAATACTTAGTACTAAATTAGTTATTAGCAAATAAAATTCTCAGGATATAACTGTTACATACTATTCTTTTCCCTTTTTATAAAAACAAAGCATGGGCCTAGGAATCTATTATTTTAGTCTAATCTCAACTTGCAATTGTCGCCAAACAAGTTGTTTGCTATTTTGGGAGCTCTGCTTCCTTCCAAAGATAGCAGGTGATTCAGTTAGCCTTAGAGCTCAAATATCTCTCTTCCATGCTACTCCTCACTGTTTGACAAATCCTATCTTAAAACTGCCTATACCACATTTACATTTAATTAATGAGATCTTGGCTATCAATATCAAGTCTAACTCTGTCACTTTACAAATGAGAACACTAAGGATCAAGAAAAGGTCCTAGTTATTCCCAAGTCATGATACAGCTAAGAATAGAACTTGGCATACCTGTACTACGTCATGAAACCACAATACCTACCTTCAAAGGTTGTTGTAAGGATCAAATGAACAAAATAGAAGTTCCGGGAACTATATATTAATTAATCAAAGTTCAGCCTATGCTTCTTAAATTTGTATTTCCACATGCAAGATATAATGCTATATTCAGATTCTCCCTACTCTAGAATAAGACCAGAGACTGCTCTAATGTCATCATCTCAATTTTCTTTAGCCCAAATATCCACAATTTCATCCCTGCGTCCTGAGAGAAGCATGTTTGCAATATGCTGTGAATACTTTCTTCTGATAAAGTTAAAATCTTTGCAAATCTCTCTGAAGGTGATTTAAACATGGTCTCTTTATTAAATAGTTGTGTTGGACGTTGTGAAGTACTACTGTTACTTTAAGGTTCATTTCAGTTGCACATCATAATTTCATTGTTTACCACTCAAAATTATAATTTCATATTACCCCAAGTTCAACATATCACTTAATACCTTGTGTTTTTATCTACTCTAACAGTAAATCAATTATCATTCCTTCTTCCAACAAACCTATGGAATATGACACAATTACCAACAGTAGTTCACTATAGGAGCACATCTTGGAGAAAAAGCAAAAAAGCAACCCCCCTCCCTGACTGATTAAGAATTACAAACCCTAAATAATTCTTAATTTAAGACTTTAAACCACAATACTATAATAAATGACCAGCATGTAACTTCTGCTTGAGTTGATGGAAACTAGAGGAAGGCATTAAATTCTTTTTACCACCGTAACTTGTTATTTTTTTTAAAGATTTTATTTATTTGACAGAGAGAGATTACAAGTAGGCAGAGAAGCAGGCAGAGAGTGAGAGGGAAGCGGCTCCCTGCTGAGCAGAGAGCCCAATGTGCAGCTCAATCCCAGGACCCTGAGATTGTGACCTGAGCCGAAGGCAGAGGCTTTAACCCACGGAGCCACCCAGGCGCCCCCGTAACTTGTATCTTTACAATTCTTCCCTGAATGAAAACTTCAAAATCAAGTCTTATACCTAAAAACTCAAAAAAATACAAAAATCAGATTAAGAAAGCCAGTGAATTAATAACATTCTGGCCCTTACTCTCCTCATACATTTTAAAACATGCCAATAATGCTATGTTCCAATTCTATGTTGATGGGAAAAGAAAAAAACTTCAAACGGAGAAAGTAATTTTAAAATAGCCACATTTTTCTACTTTTAAACTGTCTTGGGAATAAAATTTATATAGTTAAGAGTCCAAAGTACTTTAAACTATGTGTTCTAAATACTACCTCTTTTGTCAACCACTTGGTCTAATTTTTAGAAACCCCTAACTTTAGCTTCCAGTTCCCACCTATTCAATGTCTCTGGATAGCTATCATCACCAGGATTATTCATTACAACTTCTCTACCAAACAGCTAAATAAAATGCAGGACATCTTATTCCTATTCTCCATTCTCAGGTTAAATGGTTAATTTTTGTTCTTTAAGTAAACAGGTATTACTAAAATATGTATTTTCCTTATCTTTTCAAAGACAACAATGATAATTTTTTTTAAAGACTTTATTTATTTATTTGACAGAGAGAAAGAGATCACAAGCAAGCAGAGAGGCAGGCAGAGAGACAGGGGGAAGCAGGCTCCCTGCTGAGCAGGGAGCCCGATGCAGGGCTTGATCCCAGGACCCTGAGATCTTGACCTGAGCCGAAGGCAGAGGTTTTAACCCACTGAGCCACCCAGGTGCCCCGACAACAATGATAATTTTAAATAGAAATAACCATTTCTATTTTTCCATTATAGCCCAATATATGAATGTGTAAAGCACTCTTCTGATTAGATACTATCTGAAGAACTGGGGTACAAGTCTCCTGTTAAAAGCCATCAAATAATAGCATTAAACCTCTGTTATTTTCTCGGTAGAAACCCAAATTGCTTCCTGCTTCCAATGCTGTGGCATCACCAATATACATAAAACCACTTACTTATTTTCAGTGTCTGCAACTGGATGTTCTTCACCTTCAGGTGTTTCCTCAGTCACATTTGATTGATCCAAGTCACTGCAATTATAAGATATTTGTTTCTGAATGTATTTTGGGGACTCTCTAAGGAAAAAAAGAAAAAGAAAAGCATCTAGGTCCATTTACATGTAGCTTAAGGATTTCTTATACAACTTTTAAAAGCTTCACATTCTGAGTCTTTTCTTACTTACTAAATTTACTTCCCAGTAGATCTCTAAGAGAAAATAATTTAAAAATATTTACTGATCCAAGTTATAGTTCAAGTACCTTATTCAAAAAGTAGCAGGACAGAGTAACTTGCTTTAAGACAAAGCATCACCGGACTATCAAATTTTTGTAATGACCACAAGGGTCAATAGCTACAACAGGAACTATTAAAAACACACAGAAAACCACAATACCCAAATAAATGAAATGTATTTCAGGATTTCAGGAAAAGTTAATAGCCATATAAAAAGAAAAACTAACATCACACTTATTTAAATACAGAAAAATTGGTCATGTGACATATTGTACTCAAAACTATCCAAGATATAAGGAAATAGCTCTGAAGATGAGCATCTGTTAATGTCCTATAGACAAGTAAAAGTTACAGACAAAACTCTAATAAAGCTTAATAATATTTAAATAAATTATTTATTTTAAAAAATCAGAATACCAACGTTAATTCATCTTTGACAGTTCCCCAGTTGTGAGATCCGCTACCTCCACGTTTGTCCTCATGCTTCAGGCCACTATAATGTGAAAAAGAACTAACAAAACTGAGTTAACATAATACTCTTTAATTCTAGAAATTCAAATTTTGTTATATTAAAGAAGTAGAATCATATGTAAAAATACAATAAAAACCAATATAAGACTTACGATCTATCACTTCCACTATGCCTATCAAATTCACGTTTGCCACGAGAATCAAATCCATCTCCTCGGCCCATTCCACGTCCACGGCCTCCTCGACCTCTTCCAAGACCACCACGGCCTCGGAGAGGCCGGTCAATAATCGGTCTACAACAAATAAAAAATACCATATACTTCGAAGGTTTCTAGAAAAAAATAAAGGGGGGGGGGGTGGAATGCATCCAAAGGCTCAAATGTAAAAACATATTTACTGGCTAATAACCCAATGGTTAATTAAACACATGTTTTAGAAAATTCAGAAAGAGTCTACTTCTAAACACATAAAAGAACTAGGATGCTCCCCCCAAACAGGAAAATTATTTTTGCCTTCTCTAAAACTTTACTACTAGTGCCTGTACTTTTTTCATGATTATTCATATAATCCGGTAAAACCACTACACCTCAAATTTAAACACATCTAACATGCATAATGAGTAAATACACACATCTAACATGATAATATAAGTAATCTGTTTTGCTATAAACAATTACCCAACAGGACTTTTCTGCTAACATCTGGGGATGTTAGGGAAAAGGAAAAGAAATTGTCCATCGATTCAACTGAAGTATTTCATTACCAGAAACCCAAGACTGAACACTAAAAATTGTTACCAAAATGTTCATAGTAGAACAATGAATACACTTAGGTATTTCTTGAAAAACTGATAAATGTAACCTGCCACACTGCTACCTGGCAAATTATGCCCAATTTATAGCTTTGTATTAAGATATGACTCCTTAAACTGACAAAACACAATGAGATTAAAAAAATCTTGCCTATCAACTGAAAATTCTCCTCCTTCACCCTTTTCTTCAAGCGGCTTTTCAAATCGTCGTTCACGAGGTGGTCGCCTTTCTGGTCTCCTATCAATTATTTTCCCTTCACCCTGCAGCTGTTGATCAGGTCTTCTTCCAACACGTCTTATTCCTGAAATGATAAATAACCTGCATAAGCAAATTATTTTTGCAACACAAAAAATTGGCAGACTATTGGAGACCCCCCCAAAAAAGCTGTTTTTTTCAATCCAGTAACTAGAACTTGCAGCTGAAAAGCCAAAAACTAGGCATCTCTATCAAGTATAACAAAGTACCTGAGAAATTCCTATTTAAAGACCATAAACTTGTTTCAAACTTCTATTTAGTTTGCCAAATTATGCCTCCCCCACCAAGCAGTCTCAATAACGGACTTGAAAGTTATCTGGGTAGCCATCATTCTCCCATTTCAAGATGCCACAGTCTCTTAATTTAAAATTCTATCTTTTAAGAAATTTTAGTCATGATACATTTTGGCTTTAAAGATACCAAAAAAGATTAACCTAGTAGCCATTCATTCATAACACCCAGGCAAATCAACACACTCACCAAATAAGGGTCCTCAGAAAAACAGTGAAGACCACACTATTTTACATGATCTGGAGAAAACAACTACAGTAGAGTAAAAAGAGTGATAGTTCTATAAATTAAAAAACTGAAAGGAAAACAAACAGCATTGAGGATTACATCTCCACAGTTTCAAACAACTAATTAATCAGAAAAAAAGTACTATTTTCTTTTTAGTTTTTGTATATCTATTTACATATGTATCCATCCATATCCATACACACACACAGACTAAAAAAAAAAAAATACTGCTATGCAACCACTAGGAAATAGTCCAGCTGATTTATTATAAATGCAGAGCTTTTTTTTGCCTTAACAAGTATCTTTGTTTCCAAATAATCTTTAACCACCGGCCCCCCGCCCCGCCCCCACCCCCCCCACGGGCCCCTTTAAAAACAGTATTTAAGAAAAAGAAACTTGTGGTACTGAGATGGCTGAAGCATTTAGTGATTTCCCCCTGTATTATTTTTTTCCTGTTAGTGTCTGAGGCCCACAAAGGCAACCAGGATGCATTACTGGCCTCAAGAATAAGTAGATAAATTCATGACCGGAAAATTTCAGGTATGCTCTAAGTCCCAAACCATAACTTCTAACAAAGAAAAAAAAAAAAAAGGCTGAGGAATTGGTTTTATAACAAGATCTTAAGGTGAGTCACTGATTCTAAGAAAGTGACCCACCACCAGGATGTACTCCATTAGTTGCTTGTAACTAAAGTCAAATGATAAATATCAAACTCTTAAATGAAATTTTAAGGTCCATTACACATAAACTTTCAGGACAGACCACAAATGTTAGCTCTTAAGACATCTTAAACCAGGTATAGTGTACTGGGGTGGAGCTATGGAACCAGTCCTTATAATCATAATATCCAAGCCAAACACACCCAAATGAACAATGGCTTCCTTCCCCACCCAATATCCATTATGTTTACAAAACCTAAAAAATTTACTAAATAAAATCACCCAATGACTGACATTTAAAAATTCAAGCTTCTCTTAATCTATTTACCTATACTTTGCAAACTTCACTTGATTTTCATAGATTCCAGGCTTTGAATAAAAAAAAAATTTAAAAACACCTCCGGCTACACTGTTAGTGATGTTCTGCGGTGTCAGTTCTCAAATTCTTCTAATGGACAAAACACAAGCTACAAAACTCCTATATTATTAAATACATGTATCTAAGGTATGTCTAGTATCTGCCAGCACCTATATCCAAAGGCCAAGAACACATAATCAGGTAGCAATTCTTCCCACTACCCGAGGTAGGGAGATTTCTTATATATAGGTCTGTCAGTCTCCAATGCCCAAAACATCAACTGACAGGTAATAGGATCCGAAAACAAAATCTTTTTCATTCACCATTTTCCCTGTATTTATAAGCTTATGTTTTATCCAATTTAAGGTTAAGAGTGCTATGAATTGCTGATCTAAGGAAGATAGTGATAGTTAATATGTTAAGTTTTCCCAAGGAAAGAGTACTGAATGGTGAACTCTGTCCTGGTTATAAATTTATGAAGTAATTCCCCAACTTTGCAACTTAAAATACTAGGTTCCAGGTTAAAAGCTTACTTTCTCAAAGCTGGGCTTGCTTTATGATCAAAACACCTGAGGGGTTTAAACCAGGGCTTCACACTTTGAGCATTCAAAATGGGTAAAACACATCTACCCGGTACACTTTAGATTTTGTACATTAGACTCTATTTTTTCATGCACTTTTTTTTGATTAGTGAGATCAAGGAGGTAAACCTGAGCAAAAATAATAACACAGGCCTGTGTTCCTTAACGCAGAAATTAAATAACTATTCAACTGTGCTACAGGTTGCTTTAAAACTTAGATGACTGAATATTTGGTCTAAAGGATGTATACAAGACTTTCCAACACTCCCAACTTGTGCTTCTCCCCAACCTGTAATTTTAATACAAGAATTCTTTTGTTTTATTCACCACATAGGTTCTTCATTCCAAACATCACAGAAGCTCTGTATTAAAAAAAGAGAAAAAATCCTAAACCAAAACCTAACACAATTGCTGTGATTTTTATAATTAGTCGAATACTGTGGAATTCAACTAAAAGTAATGAGAAACAAGTTTGTTTCAGGAGCACGTGGCAGTAAAGAGTAATTTCAACTTTCAACATAAAAAGGCAAATTTAAAGATCCAGAGCTTAAGTCCTACACCTACTTGCTACTGATCACGTACACTTTTTATCCTCAACTGTTTTGCTTTTTCATCCACCACAAAAGATAAAACATTAATAAGAAAATGCCAAAATCAACCTCAAGACAATCCTGTGAAGTTTACAGTGACCTCTGGAAGCAACTACTACCCGCCAATGAGTCCCGACCATGCTTCACGCACATGTGGAGAAAAAGAGCTCTGCTGTGGCTAAAGTTGTGACAGCCTCTGCACTCAATTCACCACGAGGCCCAGGCCGGGCCACCGTATGAAATATTGAGCGCGGGGTGGGGGAAATGTTGGCAGAGAGGACGAGCCTCAGGATTTCCTGCAAGGATCAGTCTTCGTTCAGAATTCCCGCTTCTGCTTACTACAGCGGAACCGAATTTCTCTTTTCAAAAGCTTAATTCACTGCAGCAAGTTAGTAGTTTTTAATAGTTAAAGGGATGGGCGGGTGGCGCAGTAAGGCACATGTGGCACCTGAAACAGTGGCTCACTCCACAGAACCTATAACTAGCTCAGGTGCAAACTCCGACCCCCAGCTTTTCACTGGGGGGTACTCCGCGCCATCGTGGGACAAGATGGCAGGAGAGAAGCCAACCGCACCTCAAAGCAGCACGCCGAGGGAGAGCTCTGAGCAGGAAGAAGCTCTGGACCCCACGCTTCCCCGTAACTACAAAAGCTGAAGTAGCCAGCTTCCCCGAACCTCGGTCCATGCGCTTGCCCGCCACGGAATCCGGCGGGAAGGCAACAACCTCCCCAAGATCGCGAACACGCTCGAGCAGCATATCTCTGGAGCACGCTCCCCCCGCTCAGGAACTGAGGCGGGAAGGGGGTGGCTCCAGGATCCTTGCAGGTGGTTTCAACTTGGGGCTACCACGCTCGCAGCACCTTCGCGGGACCTAGCTTTTGTCGTGTGGGGGAAAACCTGAGGAAATCGGCGGCAAAGTCTCCCGCGCACCCTCAGAACTCCAGAAGCAAGTGGTAGCCTTAAGTCCCCTCGCTCCTTCCCTCCATCCCGGGTCTCCCCCACCTTCTACCACAGCTTTACCTTCTTTCTTAAGCGCCACGGGCGGCTGCGTCTCCTCTTTCTTGTCAACCACGCCAACGTTGGGGGGCAGCGGGTTCTTGCGGTCTTTCTGGGACTCTTTACGCAGCTGTTTGCCTGCCGCGTTGGAGTTGGTCTGGGCTGCGGCCTGAGCTGCGCTCTTGGCCCCAGGGCCCCCAACGCCGCCCCCGCCGGCTTCTTTTTTCTTGTTCTCTGCTGCCTTCAACACCTCAAATGGGTCCGATTCGTCGTCAAATAACTGGTCGAATCGGTTGGTGACCACGCAGCCGAAGCCTTCCTGTAAGTGCCCAGGCATGATGGTGGCTCGGCGGCGCGTTCCTCCACGGATTGCAGCGGGCCGCGCCGAGCCAAGAGCGCCTGCTTCAGCTCTTCCCACAAGATGGCCGGGCCGAGAGAGGGGGGCCGTCTTCTCTTCCGGCGCCAGGCACACATCCGGGAGCGGCCAGCGCCGCACGGCACTATGGGGTATGTAGGCCAGAGTCGCTTCTCCTGAGGCGGCTTCTGGCCCCAAGACTACAATTCCCAGAATGCGTGGCGTGACAACTCTTCGCGCGCGCCTAAGAGGCGGGACCTCACGGAGGGCGTGGAGCGTGCGAGCTGAGGGCGGGGAAGCGTGGTGGTGGGCGGAGTCCTGCCACCTGCTCTTGCCACCCTTAAACTCTCTGGATCTCGGGCTATGTTGAAAACAGGAGAACGTGACGGCGTATTTCGCTCGAGAAAGTGCTTTCTCTTTAGTTTTATTCACCCTGCCTCCATCCCTGGACTAACTTTCCCCACCTCCCCGGGAAGGTCAAGGTGACTCCAGATTTTACAAGTGGGGACTCGCAAACTTCCAGGACTGGTGGGTTGCTGAGGCACCCCACTGGCCTCCCGAAGGCAGGTCCCGATCCGTTCCAAGTCCCTAGCTGTCCAGGTGCTGGAGTCGCCCTCTTGCACCGCCAATAATGAATCGAGACTCTTCTGTTTAATGTAAGGAGGAATACACTTTCTCTCGCGAGGACACGAACTCGGTTAGCAGAATTAATCAAAAAGACAAGTTGAACTATCGCAGGGGAGTGCTGCGCTCCTTCCCTGAGTGTTGCGATGGGTGCTTTAATTGCTGTTAACTGCTAAAAGTGCAGCACTAGCTAGATACTGGGCAAGCCTCAAAAGGCACTGTTTGTGGGAACATTTTCTGAAGTCAATCCAACTGTCCATTAGTGTCCGGCAAGTTAAGGATTAGGTATTAGTAAAATGTGCTCAAGAAACAGCATTTTAAAGTATCCGAATGTGCAAGGTGCTGAGAGATGCAGTGAGAGGAGGAAAATACGTCAGCAACTTAATTGCCATTACTAAAAGCATTGATATTAGTTGAGAATATTAAAGTCCATTAAGGTAAATAGATGTCAGTGCACATTCAAACATATCTGGTAACACTTAAGTGTTTAAATATATCACCGTAATTTTTCAGCTTTTTCCCATTTACACAAAATAGAAAGTGCATCTCTATGTTCCAGGTGCCATGAATAATTTTAATCTCAACAATAACTTGTTAGGTAGGTAGTTTCCTCTTTTCACAGCTGATGAAACCATTTCAGAGGTGAAATGAGTTACCAAGTTCACACCTCTTTTAAGTGCTAATGCCAGGAGGTAACCCAGTCTTCTAACTCCACAGTGAGACTGTTGACATCAACTTTTAGATCCAAACTCTACCTTCTGATAGAAATCAGTCCATTATTAATTAATTTCCAATCTTTACTAAGATTTGAATATTGTTGCATGTCAGGTCGACTATGTAAACATGGCTAAATGTAATCTTATCAATTTCTGAGATTTTAAATCAATTCCTTAACAGGGAAAATAAAAGTGTCATAGTTCAGGTATGTGGCAGCAAGCGTGGTGGTTTTCTAGTTTCTATCTCCAGCCCCACTCCTCAGAGTCAATTATTTCTCTGTTGCCTCAGTCTCTGCCACACACACTCCCATTTTACACACACACATCCCACCTCCTTCTGCAAGCTCTGACTCTTGTGGCTCCCACCAAGACAAAAGACAAGGAGTTTTTAACAGTACTCTTTATGTCCCTTTGAAAATACCTCAAGTGCAATCTCCGTGCTTTAACAAACTTTTCCTCTTTACCATGGGCTGTTAATATTTGCATGTTTGACACATCTGCTACGGTGCCTCTACCTCTTTCTGGCCAATGCCACAACAACAATAATAAGAGCTAAAACTTGATATTTTACAATGTGCTTGATGCACTTTATGTGTTTGATTTCATTTCATCCTTATATCAACTCAATGAGAAAGTTCATGCTTATCCTCAATAATTTTTATCTTATGTACAGATCCCCAGTTTCCTCAAACAGATCTTTATGACCACCAAGTGTTAGTACAACAAGAATATGTACTGATAAGCTACATAGAGGGGAATTGTGTAGCTATGAGTTTCTGAGGTTTACTTCTGCTCCTCAGAGAATTTTACCTACCAGTATAACTTAAAAATAAGAATAAACATTTGGGGAAAAGGGAAGAAATTTGTAAATACTTTCAACTTCCTTCTCTCCCTTTCTTATCTCCTGGAATTTGGGTTAATGCGGGAAAGTTTTAAAGTCCACTTTTTTTTTTAAAGTCCACTTTTAAAGTATACAGATAAACCTCAAAACAGCAATTCTTTTATACCTCACAATCAGTTATTATTTTATAATTATTTCCACTAATGTTTCCTTTCTCCTAAGAAGTTAAAATAGTCCTTAAAATAGAAGTTTCTGCTGCTCTCCATAGAAAAAATATTGGCTGAAGAAACCTCAAGGGAGGAGAAAACAAGACTTCTTGGAAGATTTGTTACTCAAATTAAAGGCTTGAGTTGTAAAGTGACAAGTGATAAGACACCACCGATTAGAACTGTAGCCTGAAATATCAGGCCTCTGTAGCAATGATGGAATCACATATTGTTTTCTGAAAAATATTTATGCAACTTCAAAGCTTTATCTTTAGCAAGCTCTCTAAAGAGTTTTCTAGCACTAAATCCTGAAAATTACCATCTTGTTTAAATATGTTGTTTAAATGTTGAATACAGTACCCTAATAATGTTAATGAAATTGAGAATAAGAATATTGTATATCCTTCCAGTCTTCACTTTAGGATTTTAATACTCACTTCTCAGCCACATTACAACTTGCTTCTACCCATTTCTTAATAATCTCAATGACCTATCACTAACTGTTACTAAATTAAAATAATTGCTACTAACTACTGCAATTTGAGCATTTACTATGCTCTTGACATCTTGTGCTAAGTTCCTCACATGCATTATTTCCTTTAGTTCTCAGAACAACATTATGAAGTAAATAGTGTCATGACCTCTACTGCCCTTTTACAGATAGGGAAACTGAGGTTAAGTGCCTCTCCCAAGTTCACCTTGCCTGAAACAGTTCAGACAGTCTGATCTCACAGCCTGGGCACTCAGCTATTACTACACTTGTGAGGGACAGAGCACAGAGAATGAAGTCTTTCATCTTCATATTGCTATTACCTTTTAGCAAAGTAAAACTAGTATTATAACACATTGGGGGCACTAGATACAGGCAACACAGAAATGTAAAAAAAAGACTCTAATTTTTAGTATACTCTAAATATATTATGCATTTTTAAAACAAAAGCAATAAAGGTGGTAATTGTGAAGAAAAGGGCAGATCCTCTTGGTCTAAGGATGTAATGCTAAGTATAAAATTGCAAGTCTCTGCTCTTGCTAAAGTTAGAATATCAAAGCTAAAAATAGAAATATTACACTCTCTATTTTGCCACCTCAAACTTACTTTGAAGTTTGATCCTCTTAATTTTTAACTTCCTTTCCTTTTATTCCCTTGCACTGCACTCTTTAAAAAAAAAGATTTACTGAGATATGATTCATATGCCGTATATAATTCACCCATCTAAAGGGTACTATTCAAAGGGTTTTGGTATACTCAGAGAGTTATGTAACTATCACCACTAGCTGATTTTAGAACATTTTTATCACCCCCAAAAGAAACCAATACCAATTAACAGTCACTCCCCATTCCCTTTACTCCCAGCTAGGCAACCACTAATCTACTTTCTGTCTCATAGATTTACCTATTCTGGACATCTTATATAAATGGAATTATATAACATGTGGTCTTTTGTGACTGGCTTCTTTCACTTAGCATAATGTTTTCTGGGTTCATTCATATTGTATCATGTATCAGTACTCTATTTTGACTGAATAATATTCCATTTTACAGATAGACTACATTTTAATTATCCATTTCCCAGTTGATGGACATCTGAACTGTTTCTGCTTTTCAGCTATTATGAGTAATGCTGTTGTGAATATTTTGTTTAGAAGGCTTGTGTGGACATGATTTCATTTCCCTTGGTATATACATCTAGGAACGGAATTGCTGGATTATATGGTAACTCTATGTTTAACATTTTGAAGAGCCAAACTATTTTCCAAAGAGGCTGCATCATGTTATAATCCCATCGGCAATTATGAGGGTTCTAATGTCTCCACATCCTCACGAATGCTTGCTTTGTCTGTCTTTTTGACTATAGCCGTCCTAGTGAGTGTGAAGTGCTATTTCACTGGAGCTTTGATTTGTAGTTCCTTAAGGCTAATGATGTTGACCATCTCTTCATGTGCTTATTGGCCATTTTTATATCTTCTTTGGAGAAAATCTATTTAGGTTCTAACTGGTATATTTATCTTTTCAGTATCAAGTTGTAAGAATTTTTCATATATTCTAGATTTCAAGTGCCTTATCAGTTATATGATTCATAAATGTTTTATCCCATTTTGTGGGCTGATTTCTCACTTTCTTGGCGGTAACATTTATGGCATAAAAGCTTTTAATTTTATGTGGTCTTTTGTGATGAAGTCCAATTTATCCATTTTTCGTTTGCCACTTTTGTTGTCATATCTATCAGGACTTTGCCTAACCCAAGAGCACAGAGATTTACATCTATGTCTTCCTTTATCTATCTATTTATTTATTTTCATCTGTGTCTTCTTCCAAAAGTTTTATGGATATTTTTTATAGTTTTAACTTTTACATTTAGGCCTATCATCCATGTAAAAATAATTTTTTGTTTCATGTATTCCCCTTTCTTTTTTTATTTTAAGTACGCTCTGTACCCAGGGTGAAGCCCAGTGTGGGGCTTCAACTCACCACCCTGAGACCAAGACCTGAGCCCAAATCAAGAGTTGGACACTTACCCGAGCCATACAGGTGTCCTCCCCACCCCCGCTTCCTTTTAATTTAAATTAATTCTGGATATGTCAAACCAAACAGAAGAACTTTAGAAGAAAAACAAGATACTGTTATTATTCATCTTATTTAAAAAATGTTATTTTTGACATTACGATAAATAGCAAATTTTTAGGTTTAAATACATCTAATGAAGTTCCAAATGCATCTGTCTAAACCCCTTTGAAAATATAAAAAATGGTTCACACTTGATACTATCTATTCATTCTAAGAATAGACATTTAATTCAACAATTATTTCTTAAATACCCACCTATATGTCAAGCACTATTCTGAGCTCTGAGGATTCTGTGGTGAACAAAACAAGCAAGGCTTTCATTTTCATGGAGTTTACACACTGTGAAAAGAAACAAAGAAAAAAACAAATGAATAGATATATCACTAAGATTATTTTCAGAACGATAAATACTGTGAGATTATTATGAGGGAGGGACAACTTTTTGGATTAATGGTCAGAAAGTCTTTGAGCTGAGGTCTGAATCAATGGCCAATAACACCAGCTTTGCAATGATTTGAAAAAAAACAAACAAAAAACAGAAGAAACAGCAAGCAAGAGACCAAGAAGGTAGGAAGGAGCTTGTAGGTTCCAAGATAAAAAACAAGAGGAAGGGCGCCTGGGTGGCTCAGTGGGTTAAAGCCCCTGCCTTCGGCTCAGGTCATGATCTCAGGGTCCTGGGGTCAAGTCCTGCATCAGGGTCTCTGCTCAGCGGGAAGCCTGCTTCCCCCCTCTCTCTGCCTACTTGTGATCTCTCTCTCTCTCTCTCTGTAAAATAAATAAAGTCTTAAAAAAAAAAGTGGAAAAACAAATATCTCTGCATGTCTATTGGCAAATGAGCACAAGATTGGGATGGCAAACTAAAGATAGTTTCTGAAGTGAATACAAATGTAATTAAGACTATGTATGTCCCCGATTTCCTATTTATTTTTTTT
>CM052798.1:49210018-49327367 GCA_028533885.1 Nasua narica
GAAGCAGGCTCCCTGCTGAGCAGAGAGCCTAATGCGGGGCTCGATCCCAGGACCCTGAGATCATGACCTGAGCCGAAGGCAGAGGCTTTAACCCACTGAGCCACCCAGGCGCCCCTCCTTTTTATCATTTGTAAAATGGTATAAACTTACCTAACTCTAGGGTCATTAATTTGCTCACAAATATTTTTTCTGAGCATCTACCATGTGCTAGGTATGGTATTAGATACGAGGGATAAACAGTTAACAAAACAAGATCCCATTCTTACAGACTTTGCATTCTAAGGGGAGACACGGAGACTATACCAAGAAAAGTAAATGACAACTAAGTCAGAAAGTGGCTATGAAGAAAAATAAAGCCAGGCAGAAGGACATGGAGGGTGAGGGAGCAGGTTACCCTTTTATACAGAGTGGTCTGAAATGCCTCCATAAGAAGGTATACCTTGAGTAGAGTCTAAAGAAAGTGAGGAAATGAAGTGTGTTCTAGGCCATTGTGAGATTTAAATGAGATAATACTGATAAACTTAGCACATTATCTGGAATATATTGGGCACTATATCAATATTAGCTTGCCTATGTTATTAAAGAAGGTATTTCATCACAGTAAAGCTTCAAGTGGGTGAAAATCTCTCTAGCCCCACCTAACACACTCCCAAGGGACCCTTAACCATTGTGAAAGAAAGGGGTGGTGGCTCAGGGGACTTCATACACATACATTTTATTACTAGCAATAAAATGCCAGTTGTGCAAACAAAAGTATTTCTGTGGGAGTGGGATACTTTAAGCCAGCAAGAAAGAAAGTGGGATAAGAGAAACTCTTTAGAGTATGTGAATCTTAAGATTCACATTCTCTGTAACAAATATTCCCAACTCTGAAGTTTGCATGTGTGCAGAAATAGTCCAGCTCATCAACAATAATAATGGCAATGATTACATTAATTATGCCATTTATAGGTTTGTAAAAGCTATTCTTTCAAAGACCTCAAGTGTTTTATGTACATGACCTAATTCACCCTCACAGCCTCACAGCTTCCCCAAAGACAGGTCTAGTCCTATTTAATGGGTGAGGAAACTGAACTATAAAGAAGGTAAGTCACTTCTTCAAGGTCAAGCAATTACCTAGGCAACTCTGATCTAGATCCCGGACTTCAGTTTCAGGTTAGGTCCCTTCCTGCATGGCTCTTCATCTGTCTGGATGTCGGAGATGATAGGGATGTCAGAGATGATAAGGTGGGGGCAATGAAAGGAAGACATAATGTCAGATGTCAGAATGCTTGCCCCCAAATCATCCCATAGTCAGTGATCAGCAAATGCTGGCTTCTTAAAAAGCTCTTTAAGAAAGGGCTTCTTTAGTGCTACCAAAATATTAACTATCTCACACACCTTTCTGCTCTCTGATAGCCACTCATACTTATAGATCACGATGGTATTTGTAAGTTCTATCTGGATTTTAATTATCTGATCTATCCCTCTGCTCATTGACATGAATGATTGGTAGTTTTCTAAATATTTCAGTGCACTTCTTTTTCCTATGCCAGAGATGGTCTGGATTTCACAGGCAAGCACCTCTGGAGATATAAGGAAGGACTGGAATCTGGACTTCAGTGACATCAAGACCTTCACAGGTGCCAGAAATGATATTTTGTAGTGAAATGCTGTAAACTTGGGAAGGAATTTCACTTAGAATTTAATCATCTACATCATTCAAACTGGTATAGTGATGACACAGCAGACAAATTATGTATGTATAATTTCTTAAGCAACTGTCAAAAAAGATATACAAAGAAACATACTCAAAAACACTATAGATAAATACAAATGGAATTCTCAAAAATATTCAGGTAACGCACAGGAAGGCATTAAAAAGAACAGAGAAATGAGACAGAATAAAGAGGATAAAAAAATAAAATGGCAAAAAAAATAAAATAAAATAAAATGGCAAACTTTAGCCTTTGTAGATCAATAATTAATGATAAATAGTCTAAACACATCAATTAAATAACAGAAACTGGCAGAGTGAATTAAAACATATAATCCCAATATGTTGTCTGTAAGAAGCTTACTTTAAATACAATGATATAGGCAGGTTGAAAGTAAAAGGATAGAAAAAGATACGTCATATAAACATTAATCAGAAGAAAGCATGATTAATGCTTTCTATTCTAATATGATTGGTCTTTCTTTCTAATATGATTGGTCATATTAGAAAGAGTAGACTCCAATCCGAAGAAAATTAACAAAATTAACAAAGACAGAGAGGGACACTATATAATGATAAAAGGGACACTACACCAAGAGGAACTGGCAATTTTAAACATGTATGCACCAAACAACAGAGTGGCAAAATATGTGCAGCAAAAATAGGAAAAACTGAAGGGAGAAATAAATTCACAATTATAGTTGGAAAATTTAATACACTTCTCTCAATAATGGATAGACTACTTAGACCAAAAAACTAGCAAGAATACAGGAGAACTCAGTAATGCCACCAACCAATAGGAACTAATAAACATGGACAGAATATTCCACACCATGGCAACAGAATACACAGGCTTCTTAAGTGCCCATGGATCACATACCAAGATAGATCAGATCCTATGATGCTTGCCATAAAACAAACCTCCACAAAATTAAAAGAATTGAAATCACGCTGACTGTGTTCTCCAGCACATCTAAATCAACTTAGAATAACAGAAAGATCTCCAATACAGAAAAATCTCCAAGGACTGGGAAACGAAAGAAAACCCATCAAAATAATCCATAGGCTAAAGAGGAAGTCTTGTGAGAAGTGAAAAATTACACTGAAGTAAGTGAAAATGTAACATAACAAAATTCATGGGACACAACTAAAACAGTTCTTGGAGCCACTCCTGTCCTCTCAATTCCTCAGTACTCTGCATGTTCTTTTAGCAAAACACAAAACTCTGGTTTAAAACCATTCCTTCTATATCTTTCCTCTTTCAGAGATTGCGAGTGGACATTATCTTATATTTCTATGCCAACATCTGGCTTGGTGCTCAATAAAAGTTGCCTGAGCAAATGACTAGATAGAACAAGCTACTTAGCCAGATGGCATCGAGGCCAAACCAAATTCTGCATGGGATCTATCAAAAAGTGTGTACCTGGGGAATGCCTGGGTGGCTCAGTAGGTTAGAGCCTCTGCCTTCAGCTCGGGTCATGATCTCAGGGTCCTGGGATTGAGCCCCGCATCAGGCTCTCTGTTCAGTGGGCAGCCTTCTTCCCTCTCTCTCTGCCTGCCTCTCTGCCTACTTGTGATCTCTCTCTATATATATATCAAATAAATAAATAAAATCTTAAAAAAAAAGTGTATACCTGGGATGTGGACCCTCACACAGCGGGGGCTGCTCATAGACACTGTTCTGAGCAGCTGCGTAGCTTGTCTACCAATAAAGCCTCCTTGGATTTATCGTTGCCAAAAGTGGCATTTACCTATGAACGATGAAGGTAGAGAAAATTCAACATCCGCAATCCCGTATCTCTGCTCTCAGTAAAAGTAACTTCTCTTGTTAATCAAATCAGATTAGGCTCTCTCCTTATCCCTCCACCTCAACTATCCAACTTTTCTCACCTTTTCCTTTATTTCCCTGTGAATAGAACGACCATAAAAGTCATCTAGTCCAGCTTCCCTTCCCATGACTGGATACCCTGTCGTTGGTACAGGGGTGAGCTGCAGTTTTTCTCACAATTAACTCAACTCTCTGAGAAGAGCGTCAGTGAGAATCAGAGTGTAAGGCTTAATAAGCTCAGTAACTGAGGAAATGACCTAAGAGAGAGTCTGTGAACCCTCCCCTTTCAAAACAAGTGTTTCTGCTAAACACATAAAGGCAGACTTATTCGGGAAAACTAGTTAAAGTCAAAAGTTGGGAAAATGTCCCAAAAGGTTGAGTATGCTAAAATCACTCACTAGTTTTACACCTTATGAGCTGGTTCTCTTCCCAGAGAACTAAAAGTATGATAAATTCCCTCACCAGACACAGTCTTGACGATATATTTCCAGGGTTCTGTAGATGTGTTTAAATCTTACTTTTCCCCCTCACAACTGATAATGTCAATTAGTTGACATATCCTATATGATGTGTAGTTAAACTTCTCCATGGGAGAGAGTAAAGAGCATTCTAAGTTTTTATATACATCTCTTGTGAGTTTGTTAAGTTAGTCTCAGCGTTTGATCTAATCATGGTGAACTTGTAATTCAATTTATGAGCCTTTAAAGGGGACAACCCTTCCTGGAAATCTGGTGACTCTACCTAATTAATACCACCATCTGGTAAACTCTCTAGATGGACAACTAGCTTGCTTGCTCAAGTCCTGTCTTACTTTACCCCAGGCCTTTCCATTCAGATGACAAGGTCCTAACAAAGGAGACTTCTGCTAGAGAGGGGACTCAGTATTTATGGGTTGCTTTTTTGGCCTCTGCTTGGTGCCTTTATTTATTTATTTTTAAATATTTATTTGTTTGTTTGTTTATTTGATAGAGAAATGGCGGGAGAGGGAACTGAAGCAGGGGGAGTGGGAGAGGGCGAAGCAGGCTTCCTGCTGAGTGGGGACCTGGGATGCAGGAGGGTAGAGCTTGATTCCAGAACCCTGGGATCATGACCTGAGCCAAAGGCAGCGCCTAACAACTGAGCCACCCAGGTGGCCCTGCTTAGTGCCTTTAGAAATGCTAAAACCTGCCTTCTTTTCCTTTTCTTCTCCTAGATCCTTGTTCTAGCCCTGGGGGCTATGATGAGAATATTCAAATTGGTTTAGTTAAGCCAACGTTAAAAACCTAAAACTGCAAAGTAAAATTAGATAAAATAACCAGATGGCAGCAACAATATTATCTCATTTTTCTCTTGTGGTAATTAAAAAGAAAGAGAAGTCCAGCAATCATCACCCTCATTGAAAACCTCTCAGGAGGGGCGGTCCCAGGAAGTAGGAGTCTCCAAGGACATAGGGCTGCAAGTCAGCTGCAATTACCCTCCCACTCTGAAGCCAGTGGGGCTGAGGGCTGACTGCATCCTCACAGGCCTCATCCAAGGTGCCTAAGACTGGCCTTAGCCCAGCCTACTTAATAGTGCGTGCTATCTGTCAGGACACTGGATTAAGAAGGGTAAGACCAGCGGGACTTGTTTGTCAAGGTCCTAAAATGGGACTTTTCCTGGTTATACACACAACAATGAGTATGAGCAACATTATTAGTGGCAAGAGTGAAGAAGTCAAAAGCGTGAGTCTTGGTCTGCCGTAATTACTCAATGATGTACCCCGATGTCGGCCAGCATCTCGAATTAAGAACAGTCTACATCTCGCCTTAGTGTTAAGATGTATGTTTGGCTCAAGTTACATTTTGCTGAAGCTGACTTCGCATTAATTACAGAGTATTTATGCCTTGAGAAGGTTATGGGTAAGTTTATAGAAAAGGTGGATTCCAGAGCTAATAAATGTGTTCCGAGCAGCTGCATGGAGGTGATGATTGAAAACTTAAGATCCCTCACATAGACCAGTGTTTTCCAGATTTGAATTTTCTCTCTCCCTCCCAGTCTTCAATTCCTGTGGAGATGCTGAGGTCTTCAGAGTTTAGAATACTCAACAGCTCATCTGGGAGGCTAAGTGCAGGCCTTTGAGCAGTTGTTAACTAGGGCTCCCATAATAATAACTGACACAAGATGACCACCAAGGCTTGGCAGACTAAGCGTCTTCCCTGGCTCTCTTCCTCAGCTCTGATCCCCCCTGTTATTCCATGAGACATCATCTTTTCATTCATCCTGGCTGAAAAACTGGGCTAATTGTCATCACCTTCTTCTTGTCCCACCCTCCTAGGGATTTTGCCTCGGACCAGTTTTGTAATTAATTGTCCCCTCCTCTCCATACCTCCTCTCAGCACCCTTTACCCTTCCCATGAATCATTGTAAAAGCCTCCAAACTAAAGGAGACATTGACTGTTAACAGTTGTTATCTCTGGGCTAGAGATTGAGTGGTGCTTTTACATTTTTACCTATACATTTATATAGTCTTTAACACTTTCAACTGGCACGAACCGCTTTTGCAATCAGAAAAAAATTTTTTTGGTCATTAAGAAGGACACAGAGGAGGGAAATGGTACTCAGAGAGGCCTCTTTGATGTGATAGTACAGGAGTGGGATAGGAACACTTGAGAACAAATACATTTCTGTGAGTTTTTTCATGTAACATAACCCGGAACCAAACTCCAGCTCCTGTAGTAGCTAAAGCAGCACAACTGTCTTCTATAAATAGTCAGAAACACTCAGTCTGGATTCTTATACAATATCATCTGACAGACAGGATGGAAAAGACATGTTAGTCAGGAACTGAGAGGGGGGGGGAAGGACTGAGGAAAAGAAAGTCCTAAACAGCTTATAATACAGAGGAGCTCTTAAAGGGACTTCTTGGTGTTAGATTTATGTCACAGGAACTGTGTTTTTTCTGAGTTATCCCTTAGATTCACTGGGTTATGATTCCTGAGGAGAGCCAGTTTGCTTTCCTGACCCACCTTCCCTTTCACATAGCACAGGTGCTATTTATGGAGCTGCCTGTCCCAGGAGTGCGCTGCCTGTCCCAGGGGTCCAGCCCCAAGGAGGCCCTGTGTACTTTGTGACACGTTCTCCTGAGGGTGGACAGTTTTCAAGACTAGCCAACAACTGCTACCAATTTTTACTAAGAAAGGCTAACATAGCAAGGGAGGGGACAACACAAACGACCCCTGGGGAACCAGGGTCTTCTGGCTTCCTTCCTTCTGGTTGGACCCAGGCTGGACAAGTAGCACATTGATTTCTCATGAGCCCAGAGCCTCAAGTCTGTGAGTGTATGTGGGGGTTGGGGGGAGGGTAACATATCAGTCACCTCTTGGTATATCTTCCCTGAAATTAGTGCTTATGGAGATTCCGAAATTAGGCCATAAGCTTGTGTTTGTCGAGGTATGAAGAAGGTTCTGGATGGCTTTACCATGCCTTCACTAATGAGTACCTACCTCAGCAAAAGCACATGAATTATATGTACAATGAGCAGGAAATTAGAAAAACAAGACACAGGCAACAAAGGTCTTTTGAATGACTAGTAAAAGATGGTAGTCAAAAAAGCACAGGCTCTGGCGGCGGCCTCCCTGGGATTCAAGTCCCACTTACTGAGTTGTGTGACCGTTGCAAAGTTGAAGCTCTGTAGATAAGAATGCCTGGTTTCTAGTCCAGACTTTGGTTTAATAACTGAATGTGCTGGGTCAAGTCTTTTCACTTCTCTGGGCCTTAGTTCTGTCATCCATAAAGTGGGATAATTATACCTGCCTTGTCTATCTTATGGGTTGTCAGTGGGATCAAATGAGATAATGTCATAAAAGCCCTTTGTAAATTAGAATATACTATACAAATGTAAGCTATTATTACACTTAATTCTAGTGACTAGTGAATAATAAACTGGTGGAACCAACAATCCCATTGTCACCAACCTGAATCTTACAGAGCAATTTCCCAATTCCACCCACCCTACCTGCTAGGCACCTCCACCTACCTCCTTCCATGACTTTAGTCAAAGACAAGAGAAAGAGAGTACCATAATAATTTCCCTAATTAACTTTCTCAATCAGAGCCCTATAAAAACAGATCCAAAAGAAAAAGGGAATGCATAACAGAGCATGTACTGTTTCTTTTAGGTCAGCTCTTTATTCAGCCAAGGTTTTTGGTTCTGTTTCTCTGTTTCAGTGCTCCGAGTCTAAGGTTTCTTTCACACTGTTATTTGGATATATATCAGCAGGCTCGGTAGGGTTCTGTTCTCCTTTTCACCAGTTAGCCCGATGAGCGTGTACTAGTTAGCTTCCCCTCACTTTCTCCCATCGACACCTAGGGGTTAAGGTAGATGACCCATTGATCCCTTCCAGTCCTAAGGGTCTATAATTCATCAGGTTCCCTGACTCCGCCACTCCAGACAACTGTCTTCTGACTTTTTAGTATGGGGCATGTGTGATTTATGTTGGAATGAGATTAAGAGCAAAGCAAAAAGTCCCAAACACAGCTATCACAGGAGGTACCTGCCAAGCTTCTTTTCAAATTCTCTTCCCCTCCCATCTTGCAGCTCTTCTCTGGAGTGGGTTTAAAAAAAAAAAAAAAAAGGCCCCCTTTAAAGAGCTAGAAGCCAGAATGGGAGGTTGGTGTGGATTTGGAGTGAGAAATTGGATCAGCTCCTCAACCTCATTTATATTTTCTGCAACGTGGGTAAGTAAATCAGATCCGGTCTCAGTTTCTTCATCTTTAAAATGGGGCTAATACCTGCCTTATTTTTTCAATAGGCCAGTTGTTAGGAATGAAAGAAATTGCTCAATGGCACACTGCTTTGTTGTTCTGGCTTACAATGGAGGTCGATTCTGGAAGCTGAGGGCATAACAGGGCACTTAGATCCAGGCAGACTGAAAACCAAAAATAGAATCGCAATTGCACAGAGCCTAGAATAAAAGCATTACTAGTTGCCTACCCATCCTTCCCTTCTCCACAACAAACTCTTCCCAGGACCTTTGTGTTGAGTTAGTTGTCGAATGTTCCAATTCTCAGATGATTCAGGCTGACTTTCTTTAAACTGTCTCTGATGTCTAACACATAACTACCACTGTATTTAGAAACCTCTCAGCAGAGCCATGGAATTTGGAACTGCTTCCCGCAGCTAAGCTCCATAGGTGCAAGACACAACTGCCAGCCACTTCTCATTGCAAATTGACTTGATCCAATTGTACTGACAGTGATGGGCCGAATATAGGCCAGCAGCAGGGACTCACTTTGGCTAGGGTGAGCCTACTCACACACGTGAGGAGGACTAGCTAGGACAAGTCACGTCACCAGCCTAATTACCCTTACTGGGTTTAGAGTTGCCTACCTGGAGGAAGGGAGCAACTTGCAAGGTGCTGTGGGCATATTTTTCCCTTCCCACTCCACAGTCTCTCCCTCTGGGGGATCTCATCCATTCTCATCCTTTTCCAATGACTTCTAGACCTCTGTCTTCAACTGAGATATTTTACCTGAGGACTAAGCTACCATCTCTCGGCTGGTCTTCTCACTCGGATGTCCCACTTGCACCTCAAACTCAACAGTCTGTGAGTTGATGTCCTTGCCCACAGGTCTGGGAAGCAGCTCCTTCCCCTCTCCAGCTGCTTCCCCTCCAGTGAGCACCGCCCTAGGGAATGATGCTCCACCCACTCAACTGTCTAACCAAAGGCATGGCCCTTGACTTTTCCCTCACACAGCCCATCTTTGATCAGCCTTAGCAGTTCTACTTCCTAAATATCTCTAGAAGTCATCTACTTCTCTCTATCCCTGCTGCCGCTCACCTAATTCAGGCTGTGATTATCTTTTGCGTCAGGTATTGCAAGAGCCTCCCAACTGGTTTTTCTTACTTCCATTCCTGCCCCCCCATCCATATTCCACAACAGGGATGTTCTGAAGTCTGCAAGTCTGATCATGCTCCTTCTTCCCTTGCTTAAATGTTTAATAGCTTCCCGGTGCTCAGAGAAGAAAACTCAAGCTCCTTGACACAGCCTTCTGGGCACTGTGTGATCTGGCCCACTTCACATCTCCAGCCTCACCTCTTACCACTCCCTCCCTTTCATCCCATGTTCTGGTCCAGTGGCTCTCAACCTGGGCTGCACATTAAAGTCACCTGCTTTAAAACAGACTCGAGCTTGTAAAACATACCCAAGGCTGGGCTCTCTCCAAGACCAATTAAGTCGGAACCTCTGATGGTGGAGCCCTACTCAGCTACTCCTCAGGCCTGCAGAGCATCATGCCCTCTCTCATCTTTCATCCTTTGCACATGCTCTTGGCTTGGCCTGGAAACTTCCCTTGAACCTGCTTACCCTTCTGCTACCTGGCTGACTCATTTATCCTTCAAGCCTCACCTGGGGCATCCCACTGTCCTCCAAGAAGTCCTCTCCAAGCCTGGGCCTTTGAATGAAATGTCCTCTCCAGTGTGCTTCCAGATGGGTCACTCAGTCTGGCAGTAGCACTTGTCATACTGTATCATTCTCACTTATATGCTCCAACTTTGAGCTCCATGAGAGCAGAGACAGGGCCTGCTTCTTTCACCGTGTATCCCTAGCATCTGGCACAGTATCTGGCACATACTGTGTGCCCAGGGCATTTGTGGAAATAGTTCATTTTATAAAGTCACTCTGCTTATTCTATACTTGTCAATCCCTCATTGCAGGAGTGTCAATAGTCATATCCATTTCTGAGTTCCTTTATTTAGTCACTTATAAATTCTTCTAGCAAATATTTGACAATCTGGTATGTGACTGGCATTAGTCATCCTGAAATAAATTGGACTTCCTCAAATAAAAAGTTCCCCACAACCGGGGCCTGAGACCTATCTGTCAGAGAAGATAAGAAAGGGTCTCACAGTTTTAGATTGCCTGGGCCACAGAATCACAGCCAGAAGACCCAGGCAGCTCTCTCTGTTTGTGCTCACTCCATTGCTCTTCCATACAGGGAACTGGGCCAGGAATTACTCATGGTTGTTTCCAAGGATTGCCTCTCTGGATTCTTGAGAACTTGAATGAGAAAGGTGAAAAAAATTGAAAGGATTATAGTAAATCTTGAACTGACAATCCCAAGGGATAGAAAACATAGAATAAGTGAAAACACAGGTGAACATCAGTCCAACCTACCCTGGCCCTGGGGGCCTTGTCTCCTGCCTCTAATGGCTCGAGAGACCCACCTGTGGACACCAGACAACCAGAGCCTGAAGCACATCGGCTGCTGGTGTGCAAGCTTCCCACGGAGACTGGAAAGCACCCAGCTCTTCTTCAACCTGTACCGGGCTAGTTCTATCCAGTCAGAACTCTGCGTCACCCCCAAGAACACCAGGCAAGGTCCTTACTTTCCCTCATACAAATGAGCCAAGGAGAGTAAAACTAGCCAAGTAGGAGGGAAAGGGGAGGGAGAAAACAAAAGTGCAGGAGGCAGAAGCTAAGTAGAAACTTTCATCCTACTAGTGATAGAAATGAAACAGGCTGCTGTGGACTGCACACTTTTAATGTACCAGGCATTGTGGTTACCTAATCCTCAGCAAAATCCTCAAATTCTGGTCACTAGTGTGACCACAACCTTACCCTCCCAGCCACAACGACAAAAATGTGCAGGGAGTCAAGTGGAGAGGAAGCTAATGGGGTTGAGGATTTGGGAAGAGTTGAGCAATTGGAATGCCTGTCTTAGGGGAGGGAGGTAAAGGAGGCTTGGAAGATGTGGAGGCTCTGAAAACAGCAGAGCAGTTCCAAGCAGGAAATGCTTGGGTAGGAACCCTAGAACATGATGTTGAAGACCCAAATACGGCTCTGCTGGTTTCTGGGTGGTGCAGAAGGGTGATGAGAAGGAATCAGGTGTCATCTGGGTAGATGATAAAGTCACCAGAGATGGCAAGGGGGGAGAGACTAGGGAAGTATGAACTTCATTCTTCCCATTTACAGATAGCTATTGAGCTGAGCTCTGTGATGTGTCAGACAAGACTCAAGATTCTGTGGATACAATGGTGACCAGGGCAGCTAGGGCCCTTGTGTCATGGAACTCATGTCTCTGTAGGAGTGACAAACAATACAATCAAAGAGCAAGTACACAAGAAAAATGCCAGAAAGTGATTAAGTGCTGGCAAGTCACGGTGTAGGTACAGAATGGGATAGGGACTGGGTAGTTCGGGAAGGTTTCCTCAAGAAGGTGATATTTGAGAGGGATGTGAAAGGCAAGAAGGGATCAACCATGCAAAAACCAGGGGAAAGAGCATTTTAAACATGGAGAACAGCTGGCACGATGGCCCTAAGTGGGACTAAGCCTGGAAGAAGAAGAACAAGGTCAGGATAGCTGGGACATAATGAACAGCCATAATGGCTATTGGTGTGGAATGAGGTCCCAGAGGAGGGAAAGGGCCTAATCATGTGAGACCTCATTGTCCACAGTTTGCTGTATAGATTTTAATTGAAGGACAGTGGGAAGCTGTGAAGGGTTTTGATTAGAAGAGAGATGATCTGATGTGTGCGTGTGTGCGTGTGTGTGTGTGTGTGTGTGTGTGTGTTTTAAAGATATCTTAACTGTGGAGCAGGAATAGAGCAGAGAAGGGAAACAGGGTCCTGAGAAGAAATAAACCATCTTTCACAAGAGGTTGTTGGGTTGGGTTTGGTTTTGTTTTCTCAGATCTTGAAGTAGAATGCATTTCTAAGGGTCAACTCCCAAGGTCAAGAGTAATCTGAGAAGTCTGTCTACTCCCTGTGGTTGTTTGTGAGGAAGCCAAAGAGAGGCACAGACCAAACCTCTCATTATGGAAGAGAGAGACTGTGCATTTTTCCCTTCCACTGAAAAGCAGACAACTGAAGGATAAATGTATTTATCTTTCCTGGCAGAGGATGTCCCACTCACCGTCCCCTCTCCCAAAGTACCTGGAATCCCATTCCCATATTTTTTATCCTTCCAATGGTTTAACAAATTAAACTGTAATTTTCTAAACTGATTTCCCAAGGGCCCTGGCTTGGGGAGTTCCCCTTCCTGTCAAAGGAACCGTCTGACTGACTTGGTTTTCCTTTCCTGCCCCCACCACTAAGGCCGTGGAGCTGGGCGTCACCTCCCTGACTCCACAGTGCCCCTCCCCAGCCTTCGGATTGTCCCCCCGGGGTCTCCATTCCTCCAGCAGCTTTGGTGGTCCAAACTCCTCATTTACACCAGGTCTCACTTGGACAGCATGCTGGGCTAAAGGAGGGAGCCCCCACATTATCTTTGCACCCCTGGTTGCTGCTTCCCTGGCTTCCCAAGCCTGGAGCAGTGGGTGGGCCATGCCTGCCCCCCGCCCGAATTCCATAGCTCACCTACCACGAGGTTGCTGGCAGAGCCCCTGTGAAACTCTGGATGATTTCGCCTTTTTGGACTCTTCCGTGAGTTCTGGTTGCCATGACACAGCACTGAAGGTCATCCTACAAGAGTGGCATGCTGAATGAGGACACACCACGTGCCTGGCTCTGCACTAAGATCTATATAGCCCCCTCTCCTGAGAAACTCATAATCTTCCTACAGAGAAAAGATCTTTATCTCCATTTTTATGGAGGAGGCTCTGAGGGGTTGAGCAACCAGCCCGCCAAAAGTAATAGGATGGGATTCTAACCCAGGAGTCAAGCTTCAAAGCCTCAAGCGGCTTAACCAGGATATGTCTGCCAGAGCCTTAACCTTTGTTTCTCCCTCACCATGATTTCAACCTGAAAGGTACCCATCTGATGCAATTTACTTTCAGGTTCTCAATAAACAAATTCTCCCACCATGGACTCCACTATCCATTCTGAGATCCTTTCTCATTATGGGCCCTGGAAAGATGTGGAAGAGGTTCCGATTACTGATGTCAAATCCGAGGCCCCTTTTCTCCCAAACAGCCTCGTTTTCTTCATCAATGGACTTTTAAGTGCCGCACATGAAAGTGTTACCAATTTTTGAAATTATAGATGTAATGTTGTCAGTATTTAATTTTCCTTCCCAGATTTTTTTTAAGGTTTTATTTATCTATTTGACAGAGAGAGAGAGAGATCACAAGTAGGCAGAGAGGCAGGCAGAGAGGGGGAAGCAGGCTCCCTGCTGAGCAGAGAGCCCAATGCGGGGCTCGATCCCAGGACCCCAAGATCATGACCTGAGCCGAAGGCAGAGGCTTTAACTCACTGAGCCACCCAGGCACCCCCCAGATTTTTTTTTTTACATCAAACATGTATTTATTTTATTATTAGGAAGGAGGGAAAGAAGAAACAGTGGGAAATAAAGCAACAATTGAATAGGAAAAAAAAAGAGGAAAAGAAATTGTTGCAACTTGTTTCTGACCATCCATGCTACTAAGTTCCCTATGCAGAGGATTTCACCACAGGCACATAGACCATCCTTAGACTTGAGTTTATACCTAGCTAAAGACCACAACTTCTTATCTGTAGTACATGGTCAGTACCCTTGCATAGACTTGGGTCTCAATGAAGATTGGTGGGTTGAAACACAGGTGACCCACAGTGCACAGAGTGTCAATATTTGGCTAGTTTAAGGTTAATAGTCCTATAAATTTATTCCCTATTGAGGTATGAGGTCATTTTTAGTTAGACTCAGATTTTAGAGACTTGGGAAAAAGACTGATGTCATGATTCAATGAGTTCCTGAGAAAACACATAGAATTTTTTGGCCACATAGTCTCAGTTTTTTGGTTCATTTGACATATCGCTATGCTAAATTTGAAAGCAAATGTCAAGCATAATTACTATATATGTAGAAATTCACCTCCAAGGGATCTACATTCCTCATCTGGAAAACGAGGGGGTGAACCAGATGCTCCCTAAAGGGCTTTCCAATACTTGTGCTCTCTGGTTAATGTATTTCAGACATTATATATCACTTTTTGTTTATTATAAATGGAAAAGGGTAAAAAAGGATGATATCCAGCCCCCAGTTTCCCAACCATGTTATAACTGATCTACAAATTAGATGTCTAAAGGATTATGTCACTTTGAACTAAATAAAAAGAATAGGTTAGCACCCTGAGAAGATGCTTGAATTGTGGCCTTTCAGATAAGTCCCATGCCTAGGTATTTGCAACAACTTCCCTGTGTCACAGACAAAAGGATTATTCCTTGCCTTTTGAGCATGTATCTGAGAAGGACTTAAAATAAGGTACTAGACCAAAATCTACCATAGTATTCAAATACTTCTAACTTTGTGTTTTCACCCAGAATATATGTGTCACTTTTTGATTCTTTTTGCATTTTCTTTTTTCTTTTTTTTTTTTTAACAAGTAGTCTATAAATAACAATAATTTGGGAGTCTTTTATTTTCAAAGTCATACAATATTGCAAATAAACCTTCCAATGCTCGAGTATGTGTGAGGTGATATTTAGTGACAGAATCATGTAGAGGTTAAGAGCAGAAGTTTCCAATCTCTATTTTGCCACTTAATTAGCTGTACAACCTTGACCAAGTTACTTAACCTCTCTGACTCTTCATCTATGAAATGGGGATACGAAGGATTCTTTCTTCCCTCCCTCCTTTATTTCCCTCCCTCCCTCCCTTCTTCCTTCCCTTCTCTCCTTCAGCAAATACTTTTTTGAGCACCTGCAATATGCAACTCAATGCTCTGGGAATAAATACAACAGTGAACAAGGATAAATTTCCTTTTCTCATGTATATAAGAGTTTAGTTGAGTGAAACAGATAATAAATAAATATGGATGCCAGGTCTCAAGTGCAATAAGCAAAGCAGAGTAAGGGATATCTATGAAGGATGGAGGGAAGCTATTTAGAAGGGGTGGTCAAGGAAGGCTCCCCTGAGAAGGTGACATTTGAGCTGAAATATGAACTAAGTGGAGAGAAGACGATTCCAGGTGGCGGGGACGGCAGATGTGACAACCCTAAGGAAGGTATGCTTTCAGTGGATGTTTGAGGAAGAGTAAGAAGATCAAGGTGGCTGGAACATGTAAAATATTTAGATTTTACTCTAAATGCATTAGGAAGCCATGGGGGGGGGGGTTGTTCTATTGAGCAGAAAAGAAATAATATGATTTGGTCACTGTGGAAAAGGACCAACTTTCCAGATGTTTTAACATGTGGTTTGACTATGTGTCTGAAGTTTGACTTCTCAAGCCTATGTGAAGATTGACATGAGTTTATGAGGCAGTGCATGTGAATGGCTCAGTGTCTGGCAATTGACTACACTTAAGAAATAGCTCTTATTATCATGCTATTAGTCAAGTTGATAGACCATCACCAAGGTTCTGCACTGATGATGATAGGGCATCTGTCTGACGGCCAAGGAAATAGGGAGAGAAAGCCATCATTTCTTGAGTACTTACTCTGTACTTACCCTGTACATATTTAGCTCAGATACGATATAGAGCAAAGCAGCATGCTATGAGGAAGGGAAAAGAATGGCATCTGACCTTAAACTCCTCTACATTGTATTGGTCTCGTCATGGTGCCCAAAACCAGTCATAACTCTAGGCGGAGGTGACTTTTAAAGTGTACATGTTGGGCACCTGGGTGGCTAGGTTGGTTGAGCAACTGCCTTCGGCTCAGGTCATGATCCTTGAGTTCTGGGATCTGGGCTGGAGTCCCACATTGGGCTCCCAGCTCCATGGGGAGTCTGCTTCTTCCTCTAACCTTCTCTTCTCTCATGCTCTCTCTCACTTTCTCTGTCTCTCAAATAAATAAATAAAATCTTAAAAAAAAATAAAGTGTACATGTTAACCTGGAATGGTAACATCTGATCCCATTCACCCCCTTTTACCTTAATGTGATTTCATGGATCAGATGAACTAGCTAGCCACCCCAATGGCTCTGGAGTGCCTGGGATCAAAGTCCAGCTCAACCCCTTACATGCTGTGTGCCTTTGGGCAAGGCACTTAACCTATCTGTGCCTCAGGTTTCCCATCTCAGAGATGATAGTGATAACTACCTCTCAGCATTTACAGGAGCTAAAGAGAGGTACTACATGCAAAAATGCTTTATACAATATAATTGTATTATTTGCACAGTTAAATTAATTAATAAGCCAATCAGAAGAGCTTCGATGGGTGGAACACAGGACCAGTAAGTTTTCAGGAGAAAGCAAAGGGCCAAAAATGTTATGGTGCTGCCGTAAGAAGTTCTGCAAGATGAACATTTCCAGAAGTGGGAACAACTGGTAAAAAGATGTTAAAACATTTTAAAAAATCTGACTTAAGTTTTTGCAAGTTCTCACTGTGGAGACAGAAGATTCAAGTGATCCAGCAAGAAGTTTTGATTAATAAGCTGATTTGATTAATAGGCTGATGGATAATAGGGAGCCAAACAATGAGATGGGCCAGAGAAGGATTTTAAACAAAGCAGTAAGAAAATCAGATAAATGTGGGAAAGGAATAAGAAAATTCATAGAGTAAGAAATGTAACTAGAAAACAAATTAGTGAGGAAAATGTTTGCCCATCAAATTAGCAAGGACTAAAAAAAAGCAATATGATTTCCCTTGCCGTTAAGGCAATAAAAAGGGGAGGAGATTTCTCATACACCACTGAAAGGAATGTAAATCAATAAAACATGTGAGAAATCAATGTGGTGACATAGATCAATTGCCTCTAAAATGGTTATTCTCTTTGACTTGATAATTCTATTTCTAGATTGTTACATACCCATTTGTAGAGTTTTCTAAGCTTTACTGATTTATTTGGAAAAAAAAAAATAATTCTAGGGACATCTGAGTGGCTGGGTCAGTTTAGCGTCTGCCTTCTGCTTGGGTCATGATCCCAGGGTCCTAGGATCAAGTCCTGCATTGGGCTCCCTGCTCGGCGGGGAGCCTGCTTTTCCCTCTGCCTGCTGCTCTTCCTGCTTATGCTCTCTCCCTCTCTCCCTCTCTCTCTGACAAATAGATGAATGAAATCTTAAAAAAAAAAGAAAAAAGAAAAAAATAATTTTAGATGTAGATATGTCATAGAATTTATTGTAGCAAACCCAAATTAGAAAGATTAAAATATTTCAAAAAAAAGAAAGATTAAAATATTTCAAATAAATGGCATGTTTCACAACTGTTAAAAAGGACATTTATATGCACATGAAAAAGAATGAAGTTGGACTCTTTCTTCATACCATACACAAAAATTAACTCAAAATGGATCATAAGCTGAAATGTTTAAGAGCTAAAACTATAAACCTCTTAGAAGAAAATATAGGAGTAACTGTGACCTTGGATTAGGCAAAGCCTTCTTAGATATGACATCAAAAGCACAAACATCAAAAGAAAAAATAGTCAAATTGGACTTCATCAAAATTAAAAACTTTTTTGCTTCAAAGAACACTGTCAAAACCATGAAAGGATAATCCAAAATAATGGGAGAAAGTATTTGCAAACCATTTATCCAATTAGGGACTTGTATCCTTCTAGAATATATATTTAAAAATTACAACTCCAAAAAAAACAAACAAACAGATAACCTAATTAAAACATAGGCAAAGGTTCTGAATGGACATTTCACCAAAGCACATGTAAGAATAGCCAATAAGTATATGAAACATGCTTAACATTTAGCCACTAGAGAAATGCAAATCAAAACCATAATGAGAGGCATGTGGGTGGCTCAGTCAGTTAAGTGGCTGCCTTTGGCTCAGGGTTCTGGGATCGAGTCTCACCTTCAGCTCCCTGCTCAGTGGGGCATCTGCTTCTCTCTCTCCCTCTGCTGCTCTCCCTGCTTGTGCTCTCTCTCTCTGTCAAATAAATAAATAAAATCTTTTTAAAAAAAGAATTAAAAAAACCCATGAGAGATATCATTTTACACCTGATAGAATGGTTATACTAAAAAAGACAATAACAAGGGGCTGGCAAAAACGTGGAGAAATTAGAACCCTCATAATGTTGCTGGTGGGAATGTAAAATGGAGCGGCCATTTTGGAAGACAGTATGGCAGTTCCACAAGAAGGTTCATTCCCATGTGACCCAGCAATTCCACATAGAATTCCACTCAGAAATAGAAACATATTTTACACGAATTTTAAAGCGGCATTATTCATAGTAGTTAAAAAGTGGAACCAACACAAATGTCCATCAACTGACAAAATGATAAATAAAATGCAGTGTATCTGTATAATAGAATATTATTTGGTAATAAAGAAAAATGAAGTATTGATATAAGCTCTAACATGGATGAGCCTTGAGAAAATTATGCTAAATTAAATAAGTCAGTCACAAGAGACCTGTACTGTATATGAAATATACAACATTTATATGAAATGGCTGGAATTGGCAAATCTGTAGAGACAAGAGAGTAAATTAGCAGTTGCCTAGGGGTTGGGAATGGGGAGTGACCACTAATGGGCACAAGCTTTTTTTTGTGGTAACAAAAATGTTCTCAAATTGATTATGGTGATGGTTGTACCATTCTGTGTATGCCAAAACCCATTAAACTGTATACTTTAAATGTGCAAATTACATGGCATATGAAATTGTATCTTTATAAAACTATTCAAAATACATCTGTGTAAAGTATACACCAAGAGAAGAAATGTTCATGTTTGTGAATGATTCGGGATCCTACATTGTGGATTATGATTATAATTTGGAAAAAAGGCTAGAAGCTCTGACAAATTCTGGCAAGAGATCCACTAAAGTGTTAATGAAGGCTACTTTGGATGGTGAACTGTGGTTGATGGTGTTTTCCCCTTTGATGAGCAGCCCTTTTATAATAAGGGAAACTTTTTTAAAAAAAGATTTTATTTATTTATTTGACAGAGAGTGAGATCAGAAGTAGGCAGAGAGGCAGGCAGAGGGAGGGAAGCAGGCTCCCTGCTGAGCAGAAAGCCCAATGCGGGGCTCCATCCCAGGACCCTGAGATCATGACCTGAATGCAGAGGCTCTAACCCACTGAGCCACCCAGCCACCCCAAAACTTCTTTTTGATAAAAGAAATGAAGAGGCCTTATTTCCCAAACAGTCCTTGGGTGGAACCCTTCTTCATCTTTACCTCTGCTCAGCAGAAAGCAACCGAAGAGAGTTTCAGCTGTCTATAGAAAACAAAGTCTGACTGAAACCCAAAGTGATGTTTTCCATGCTCCCTCCTACCTCCTGTTCTTCTACCCCACAGGCCCATAAAAGAAAATGATTCAGAAAGTCCTGAGCGTGTGAAACCGGAAATGTGCTGTGTTTACATCAGGCAGCCTCGTGCCCCGGAGGTGAGGAGCAGACAACTGCTGTCCAGGGCTTCTCACAGTGAAAGTGGAGTGAGGGAGGCATGCGTTCCAGCTGGGAGTTAGGGCCCGTGCCAGGTACAAGGAGAAGTCTTATTTTTCCCTTGAGTGCACACTATATGCTTATCTCTGCTGAGGAAACCAGCTTTTCCTTCTTACCTCCCAAGAGGAGGAGCCCGTGCTGGCTCATGTCTCTGGCCGTAGTTACATTTCCCAGCTGGCCCCTCTCCAGGGCAGCCAGTTGTCCATCTCTATCTTGGAGGAACAGCTTTGACAAAGTCCTTGGCCCTGTTGGGAATCCCCTTCCCCTTGCACTCCCAAACAAAATTAATTTGAAACGGTTGGGTTAATCTGACATTTTTCCTCTGAGGAACATGTGTTCATATGAAGAAGGGAGGGTCTCCTGGAGGCCCCGAACTCTCTACTTGGAGTCTGTACACCTACCTCCCCAATGCTGGCAATCTGGAGTATGTTCACGGGTATGCATCTGGGTTGGAGAGACATCTGGGGGCCAGTTCTCTGAGGAACGGTTGAGAGACCTGGGCTGCTTCGCTTGGAAAAGAGAAAACTCAGGGAGATCCTGAGATGGTCTCAGTGAGCTGCTGGCGTGAGAAAAGTTTATTTTGGAATAATATCTCAGAGAAAAATTGGAACCCATGTGGAGAAGTTGCAAGGAGGCAAATTGCCTTAATATTAGAAAGAACTTTTAATAACGAGAATTTTCCAACATGCGATAGGCTCCACAGCTGAAGAGATGCTTTTCATCAGAGGAAGTCTATGCAGCAACTTTCTTTCAGGTATCAATTTGAGGGTGTAAAACTTTTTTTTCTGGCAATTATGTGGTGCTTATTATGTGCCAGGCACTATGCTAAGTACTTCACATGTATATATTATACATATATAATTCCCAAAACACTTATAACAGCCTTCTAAAATAAGTGTATTTTTATCTCCAATTTATAGATGAGGAAAAATAAGACTCAGAGAGAGGTTCAGTAATTTGCCCAGGGCTATACTGTGACTCAAACCCAGGTAGTCTGGGTCAAACATCCATATTCTTAACTCCTAGATTGAGGTTATATTTATATTAATACCCCCAAGATACGACCACAGGCTCCTCTATGTCAAAATATAGGATTTAGGCTCTCTCATCCAGATCATATCCAGGAGTACCCAGAGAGTGTTTGTCTATACCTACAACCTAGGGGATAAGGTTCACGCCTCTGTCATACACCATGGCTTCTCTGTTGGTGATGTCTCAGCTCTCAACACTATTCATAAAGCCTTACCAACTATACTAATTGTGCGACCACCAATATGTGCGCCAAGGGGGCTTCTTCACAATGTGCTCCAGTCTGTAGGGCTCAAGGCCTATGTGTTGCTGGGTTCTGAGAGCTGTGGAGAATGGTCCCACTTCTGTGCCTCAGTCTGTTATCCGAGTCCCCGAGAAAGGATACTTTGGGCTAGAGTTTTGTATCTCTCACAATAAAATGTCCCTCTCAGCTACTGGCCCTCATTTCCTTGGGTATAGAGTTTCAGAGACAGTCCAACGGTTGGAGTTGGGCCCTACAACTCACGTCCCTCTGTCACCTTTGCTTCTTTCTCAATGGTCTCCTGTCACCTGGACAGCCATAATAAATAAAACTCTCTTTTCCCCCAGCCATAAAACACAGAGCCTCCATGCACCAGGTGAAGAGAACTCTGAAGAGATGTCACCTCGCTTCTCCCCAGCCTTTGCTCAGCAGAAAGGACCTGTGAGACCTGAGAGCAGAAGAAGCAGGAAGACTATTCCTAGGGGTGCTGGGGAAAGGAGTGCTGGATGAAGCTGGAGGCCGGGAAGAATGGTAAGATCTCATCAATTCTAAAATGTTAGAATTCTAAGTCCCAAATAGTTTGAGAGAAATGGAGTTGCTTCAGCTTGTTTCCTTCAATAGCCCACAGTAGGTTTGCTTTGAGATGAGTAGGCTGAATTTCTAGGTAAAGTTTTTTAGCAGTTTCTAAGCTGACAGGAATTGGCTGTCTAGTGTAGCTCACTTTGTGGCAAGAGAGGAAGCCGAGATGTAGAAGGCTGGGGTCCATTTTCTGAAAGGGAACAATTAATACTCTGTCTGATAAGCTATTTCCTTAAGGGAGAGTTTCAGAGATGAGCTTCCCATGCTTGTACCCAGTCTCTCTCATGCTCTTCAGGAAAATAAACATATGTCTCCATATTATCCAAGAGGTCTTCTCATTGCCTTTTATGGTCAATGTGAGGGATGTGGAACCTTTAGATTCTTTGAAGTTTCCATGAGCATATTCGGCTGACATAAGGGAGAGAAGATAGGGACAAGAAGAGGGTACATCTCACTGTGGATGGAAAGAAAGGGTGTGGTAGCCAGCCTCAAAATGGCCTCCAGTAATCCTTGCCTCCTGGTGTTCATGTCTTGCATAGTGTCTCCCTCTGCACTGAATCCATGTTTGTCTGTATGACCAATAAAGTATTGTGAAAGTGACAGTGTGTGACTTTCTAGGCTAGGTCATGGATTCCACCTTGGTCTCTGGGATCATTCGCTCTGGGGGAAACCAGCCACCATGTTGTAAAGGACACTGAAGCAGCCATGTGGAGGATCCTATATAGAGAGAAACCGAGGCCTCCTGCCAAAGCCAGCACCCACTTGTCATCCAAATGAGTGAACGACCCTGAAAGCAGATATTCTACCCCAATAGAACCGTCAGATAACTGCAGCCCCAGTTGTTATGGTGACTACGACCTCATAAGAGATCCGGAACCAGAACTTCCCAAACTCCTCCTTCCCTATAGAAACTGTGATAGATATTGTTTTAGGCCACTAAGTTTTGAGCTAACTTATAACACAGCAATTGATAACCCATGCAAACAGCAAGTCTGATTATGTGAAGAGCCCTCTAGCAGAAGCCTTGTGGGTTGGGCACCTTTATGCACCATGTCCTTGGGAGGCCAGAGGGTGCTTTTCTTGTTCTGTAGTAGGGGTTGGCAAACTAGGGCCCATGGGTCAAATCCAGCTGTCTACAGGCCAAATCTGCCCACATCACTTGTCCAACATACTGTCTATTGGCTGGTTTCTTGCTACAATGACAGAGGTGAATAGTTATGATACATTGCATGGCTCACGAAGCTGAAAGTGTTTATTATTTAGCCCCTTTTTATTTTTTTATTTTGTATTTTTTATTTTTTAAAAGATTTTATTTATTTATTTGACAGAGAGAGAGAGATCACAAATAGGCAGAGAGGTAGGCGGGGGGTGGGGGGGGGTGGGAGGGGAAGCAGGCTCCCTGCTGAGCAAAAAGCCTGATGCGGGGCTCGATCCCAGGACTCTGGGATCATGACCTGAGCTGAAGGCAGAGGCTTTAACCTACTGGGCCACCCAGGCACCCCTATTTATTTAGCCCCTTTTTAAAGAAGATTTTTTATTTATTCATATGAGAGAGTGAGAGAGTGCGAGCAAGAGTACGAGCAGGGGTAGGGTCAGAGGGAGAAGCAGACTCCTCGCTGAGCAGGAAGCCTGACCCAGGGCTCGATCCCAGGACCCCAAACCCAGGACCCCAGTATAGTGACCTGAGCCAAAGGCAGATGCTTACCTGACTGAGCCACCCAGACACTCCTACTACTTAGCCCTTTATAGAAAAAACTTGCTGACTTCTGTCCTATAGGAACAGCATGATGGTGAACTGTCTCTCACACACATACAGATATATACGCCCTCTCCACACAAGAGCCTGAAGTGTACATAAGCTATCTCATCTGCCTGGTGAGCCCTCTCTAATTTCCTCCTCTGGCTAACTCCTACTCATCTTTCAAAACTCAGTTCAGATGCACCCCCTTGAATCCAAACTTTTACTTGTGAAATCCCTCTCCTTCTTTGAAGTTGGCTGATATATCAACTCCTTCCCTCAATCCCCAAGCTAAACAAATTCTAACAGCGGTGTTTCCATAGCTCTTTTAGAACTCTAATCAATCACATGATGGGGATTTGTTTAATGTCTTTCTCCCCCTCTGGACTATAAGCTCTTCAAGGGCAAGGAGCGTGTATTACTCATTTTATAACCTCAGAGAAATATACTTTTACTTATATGTTCATCACAAATACTTATTGGATGCTTATTATTTGTCAGATGATTTGCTTACACAGAGAAAAAAACCAGGTCCTTCCCTTCAGGTTGCTGCTCTAGAGTGGAAGTGGAAAAGCAAACTGGCTTTAGGATACAGGGTGGTGGAGGTGTGTGCAAACTTCATTGTGAGCGTATCTGCTGTAGCCGTATAACAGCTGCAAAATGAAATTGGTTTTCAACACTTTCATAGCATTTACCATTTGTCAGACACTGTACTAAGCACTTACATACATTGCAATTCATTTAATCTTTATATGACATGAGGCAAGTACTACAATTATTTCTATTCTACTAGATATAGAGACCAAGAGGTCTCTTAGTAAGAGACCTCAAGGTAAGACCTTGAGAGGTCAAGTAACTTACCCAGGGTCACAGAGTTAAAAATGCCAAATGAATTTTGGAGCAATTATTTAGCTGAATAATCAATTCTAAGTCTCAGAAGCAACACAAGTGTAAGAAATTGGGATAATGCTGTTCTTTTTTCTTTGAACACTAAGTGGATGGTTTCTGTCAAGCTGGAAATTCCAGCTCCAGAGGCTTTCTGATGCCTTACACTATGCTTGGCATTTCATTTCTAGGAATTGCCTTCTGGGAGATTCTGTTGTTCTAATGATTGTGCAAGCCTCATTTCCTCATTGAATTGCACAATTTGCCACTTTTAAGTCATCCCTAGTTATCAGTTTAACTTTCCTAGGGCTCTGTAGAAGAAGAACATAGTCAACAACTCCCAACAGTGTTCTTTCCCTGCTAAAGTCAATAGGACTACGGGTTGTCTGCAGTTGGGATGTGAGATGGAGCCCTGGTTTCTTCTCTCTGCCATCACTGGTCTCCAGCTGTGATCTAGTTGTGGATTAATTGATTCAAATCTTGGGTGTCATTCAATGGCTTGATTTAAAGAGATTTTTGTGTACAGTGGCTAATGGCACTGGTTCTAGCTTAAAGAAGACCATTGCCCCCTGTAGTACGAATCATTTAATTGCATTCTATTTTCCTTTCTAGAAATGAAGACTAAAGCTCTAAAGCTGGTCCCCTTTACAAATACATAAGTAGGTTTTCCGAGCCATTTGTCCACTCATTCCCGTCACTCATTTGTGTTTGGCTCAGCCTTCCTGCACAAAGATGTGGACGCTTGGTAAAGACTGAAGGTGGGGGAGTGGGACAAATACCGCTGAGGACAGGGATAGGTGCTGAAAACAAGTATGCCCCTTGCTCGAGAGCCTTTGTTCAGCAATTCCCTTCAAAGGAAAAGGTGCAGAGTGAAGTGATGAGGAGTAGTGTCAAAGTTAGGGGGGCAGAGGGAAAGGCCGGTATGTCCACTGACAGTTTTCGGCATATTCACCCTCATTCAACAATTCCTGATGGAATTAGTTACATGCCAGACCTTGTTTACAATCAAGTCCTGGAGTTTACAATGGCAAGTAAGACACATATGTTTCCTACCCTTCTGGAGCAGTGGGGAAGATCAGAAAGAAGTTAACAGTTAAATACAATAATTGCAAATTATGGTAAGTGATGGTAGGAATAAAGAGTGGGCTATTACAGAGAATAATCGAGAGTGGGGGATGGGACAGGACTTTTTATTTTGAAAGAAATAATCAGAGAAGGCCTCTCTGAGGATGAAGGATTGCACTTGAAGGACAATGAACGTGAAGGGCAAAGAAACAAGGGGAGACTTCCAGGCAGAGGGAATGGATTGTACAAAGGCTCTAAAGCCAAGGTCAGCTCAGACAAACAGAAATGGCTAAGTTGCTCTTGGTGGGGGCCTTCAGTGCTCTCCTTCTTTCCAATCAAATGTGTTCCTGGTGAAAGCTTGAGAACCCACTTTGCCAGGATCTATGAGAATCTGCAGGATCATCTGGAGTCTCAGCCTTCAGCTGAGGGTAGAAGAGCATTGATCGAGAAAAGGGGAACATTTAGGGATGTGGGGGTCCCTTCCCTTTCATTTTAGGACAAGCAAACCTTGGTAAATTACTTAGGTCCTCTGGGTTCAAATCATGGCTCTGTGCCTTGGAAACTCTAAGTATAACATGTTATCTATGTATCCTCAGTGTCCTTATCTGTAAACTACGTCTGAAAAATGTATCCACCTTACAGGATTGTTATGAGGGTTTAATTAGTTCATGTTAGCTAAGCGCTTAGATCAGTACTTGGCACACAAACATTCAACAATCATATTGTTACTATTATCACACTGTTGTACCCTGCTGACACTTCAGATGGCAGTGAGGGAGTGTTTTATAGTCCCTAGAGGCTGATCTCCCAAGAATCAAGCTATATAGCCTTCTTATATAATTCAGACAGCAATCATTTTTATACGAGGCACTGTATTGGATACTTTGCTGCGTTTCCTTTGATCCTTCGAACAGTCTTAAGAAGCAGGTATTACTACCCCTATTTTATAGATGCAGGAACTCAGGTTTAAAGAGGTTAACTGGCTAATCTGACACCACGCAAAGCTAGTATGGTTCCTAGGTCCACCACCGAGACCTGACTCAGTAGGCCCTGGTCAGTCCTTGGAATCTGGATTACAAGTACCTGTCCAACCTTCCCAATTCAGATGAGGCTGACCTCTTTATCGTACTTTGGAAAACTTTGGCCTCGATGATCTCTAAGGCTCCCTCTGGCTGCAAGTCCGTGAAGATGGGGAAGTCCACACGTGCTGAGTACACAGAGGAAGGCAATTTGCTGCTGTTGATGTGTAAACGAACTCAGTTCATGGCACTGGTTTCTTGCTATCGTTATTATCAACAGGCACACTGGGGCTGAAAAATGTCCCCAGAGTGGTTTGCATGATGTAATTAGTTCCCAATTTCTCATCTCCAGTTCCAAAATAAGATCAAATGAAAATGCTCTGAAAACCAAAAGTCTTAAATTTGGGGAAACTCATTTTGCAGTCAAACATGACTGCAGGGTTTTTTGTTTTTGTTTTGTTTCATTTTTTTGCCAATGTTATTTAAACCACTTGCTGTGAATATTTAGACAGTGCATTGCAAAATTATCAGTATGCTTGATTATGGGGTTGTATTAATGATCTATTGTTGCATAACGAATTGCCCCAAAACTGAATGGCTTAAAACAACAAAACATTTATTTTCTCACAGTTTCTGTGGGTCAAGAATTCAGAAGAGGCTTCACTGGGTAGTTTTGACTCATGGTCTCTCCTGCAGGTGCAGTCAAGATGCTCTGGGGCTTCAGTCATCTGAAGTCTGGCTCATGGCCGGGGTTTCCCTTGCAAGATGGCTCATTCATACAGCTGCTCATTCATGCTGCTCCTGCTTGCAGGAGCAAGCACAATGCTTTTTATGACCTAGGGTCCGAAATGTCCCACTGTCACTTTGCTTTGCCCTGTTTCTTAAAAGAGAGTCAGCAAGATTAGTCCACACCCAGGAAAAGGAGATTTAGATGTCACTTCTTTAAGAAATGAGTATCAAACAATGTGTGGGCATTATTTTAAAACCACCACAGAAGTGTTACCCAGATCTTCCTGGAGGTATTCTGTTGTATGCAAGATACGGAGCAGTATTATCCTACAAAAGGATACAGCAAAGATTACTAATTAATTCTGAATTGCATCTGGAACCAAGAATTTTGGGTAAAGGGTTATGTTTTTGTAGTATCATTTTAAGCTTGCACTATGGTTTTTACACTGTTTTTTTTTTTAAAGATTTCATTTATTTATTCTTGGAAGACAGAGAGAGAGAGAGGCAGAGGCAGAGGGAGAAGCAGATTCCCCACAGAGCAGGGAGCCCGACGCGGAGCTCAATCCCAGGACACTGAGATCATGACCTGAGCCAAAGGCTGACGCTTAACCGACTGAGCCACCAGTGCTTGGTTTTTACTACTTTTAATAACTAAAGAAATATGGACTATTTTGGAATATCTTCCAGCCTCAAGGAGCCTCATGGATTATCCAGTAACTAGAGTTCACCATCATCACCTTCACTCTACAGATCAATAACTTGATATTCGGAAAGGAAAAAAAAATTTCTAAGAACATACATACTATGTTTCAGACACTGTTAAGTGCATTAGATAGATTATTTTATTAAATTTTCCCAGCTTTACTGATGAGGAAACTAAGAATCAGAAAGGTGAGTAGAATGTTCTGGATCAGACAGCTAGTGTTTTCTGGAGACAGGGCTAAAAACCCATGTCTCCCAAGTATTAGCCAGGGCCCTGCACATGTAACAGCCCCTCTCTGACCCTCTGGGATGTGAGAGTAGAGCTAGTAAAACCTAGACATCATATCCCGGGAGGATCAAGTTGAAAGGTCTTCTGTCCACACACGCAGTATTCTCCCTAGTCTGAAGATCCCACCAGGCTGCTGCTTCCCTAGCTGATCTCAACCTGAGATTCTCCCCTGGGAACCATATAAGAACCCCAGAAGTTGCAGAAGCAATGACCTCACTGCCTATTGCCTTAGCCTCAGAGTGGGTTTCTGGACTTTGAGCTGGGTGGGAACTGCTGAGGTGCGACCAGGCTCTGTTCCCACTTTGAAATGCCTTCTCGGGGGTACCTTAGGTATACCTCATGGTCACACCCTCATCTAAGAGGTGTCCCTGAACAAAATCTCCTCCCCACGGGAGGATGGCTGGAGAAAGCCTTTTCTCCAAGGGCTGTCAGCTTTAAGCTCTACAAAGGATATGCCATCATTAGGAATCTAAGTTTAAAAGTTACATGATACCATGAGAGACTGTGGACTCTGAAAAACAAACTGAGGGTTTTGGAGGGCAGGGGGTGGGGGGATGGGTGAGGCTGGTGGTGGGTATTAAGGAGGGCACGTATTGCATAGAGCACCGGGTGTGATGCATAAACATTGAATCCTAGAACACTAGGATTCAAAAAAATAAAATTAAATTTAAAATTAAAATAAAATTAAATTTAAAAAAGTTACATGATACCTATTGTAGTAATAAAATCAGTTAAGACTCTTTCAGTGACATATGTCAGAGAATCCAATCCGAAATGACATAACCTAAAAGGGAATTAAACGAAAAGTTGAGATATCAAGTTGATTTCAGATGTGACGTGATGCAAAAAATCAAATGCCCCAGAAGGACTCAGTCTCTCTTTTATCTCTCCACTCTGCCTCCTCTGTTGTTGACTCCAATTTCAGACTGTCTGACAGGTCCCTGAGCCAATCACTATCACAAGAGGACGACAATGTTCTCATTGGCCAGACCTGGGTCACATGATACTCCTTGATGGGGGTGGGGGATTGGAGGGAGTCCAGACCAGCAAGTAAAAAACTGGAAGCTCCACTGGAAGTAGGACAAAGGGATGTTGCCAATAAATTTGACAACATTTGAGCTCTTATTATGTGCCAGACTCTATGCTAAGCATTCCACATGCACAAATCTCATTTACTTTTTTTAAAAAATAATTTTATTTATTTATTTGAGAAAGAGAGAGCATGAGCTGTAGGGAGGGACAGAGGGAGAGGGACAAGCAGACTATACAGGGTTCAATCCCAGGACCCTGGGATCATGACCTAAGCCGGAGGCAGACATTTAGCCGACTGAGCCTCTCAGGCGCCCCTCATTTAATCTTTGTAAACAACTCTGTAAGATATATATTAATAGTACTTCCATATGAGAGATGAAGAAACTGTGGCTCAGAGAGGGTAAGTAACATGCTCAAGGTCACATAGCCAGTAAGTGATGGGGCTGAGTTTGAACCAGTTTTGATTCAAGAGTCATTCTTTCCCATTTGCATGAAGCTGCCTGTGGCATTGGCTTCCCCTAAGTCATTTAGGCTGGGAGCAGCAGTGTCTTTTTCAATCTCCTATTCATCATCTGCATACAATAGTCACCAATCTAGTGGATCCTACCTCCACTAGCTTTGAGCTGCCTGTTCCCATCTCGATTCCTAGTGCCATTTCCCTAAGGACTTGATCACTTTTTTCTGATAATTAGAATAGCTTATCCTCTTCTCAGAGGACACACTTGTGAGGTGTGAGGGCCATTTTAACTTACAGATTCATATTTAAAAGTTAGGATTAGGGGCATCTGGGTGGCTCAGTCGGTTAAGCGTCTGCCTTCAGCTTCTTCATGGCGAACTTCGTGGCAATAATGGCTGAAATTGAGCATCTGTGGCTCGGCTGGCCAAGTCCTGTTGCTTTTTACCTCCAGACCTCCTCACTCAGGTAAGTTCTTCACCTGCCCTCCGTAAACATCTGAGTTTGCAAGCCTAGTCCCCACTTTCTCCCCGTTTTTACCCATCTTCCTGTGTCCACTAGGTTTATCTTCTTAAACTGTGATCTGATTATCCCACTTTCACATTCGAAGACATTTAAGAGTTCCACAATGCCTGTAGGCCCACCACCAGCTGGATCCCAAGCTACTTTCAGCTTTCAATGACTAGATCGATTCCCACCTCCTCCAAGAAGCCCTCCATCAACATTAATGAACTCCAACTCCATACACCACCAGTCCATTATTTTTTTTGAGCTCCTATTGTGAATGACGTTTATTATGACAATAAATACTCTTTCTAATCAATCAATTGAGTTCATGTTTATGTAACACCACTATGCACCAAGCATTTTTCTGAGTGTCTTACCCTCAAAACAGCTTTTTGATGTACATGCTAATCTTTTGACCATGGTGCCCAGCCATTTGCCCAGTTTCATAGAGCTGGGAAGCAGGAGGAGCTAAGTCCAGCAGTAGAGTTGGAGTCCAAGTAGACAGGACCCAGAGCTTGGGCACCTTATCACCACCTTGGATATGTATTAAGCACATATTTTAAAGAAACTTCTGTGTGCCAGACACTGAAGGAGATGTTGCAAATGTAAAGATGAATAGCAGCATGCTCGCTGCCCTCCAAGAATTTCCGAGCTAATGAAAGGAGACGGACCTGGTCCAATAGGAGGAATGAGTATCACAGGTGCCCTCATAGAAGTGTTGAAGGAGAACGGGGGCAACACGGAGGTGTCCATGAGAATTTGTAACTCGTGCACAAAGAAGGAGGGGACACAGCCATCTGAAAAGGTCAGGGAAGACTTTGTAGAAGAACTCTGAGTTGAATCTTCAAAGGTGAGTTACACAAAAAGTCACATATTGTATTATTCCATTTATATGAAATATTCAGAATAGGTACATCCACAGAGACAAAGAGCAGATTTCCAGGGGCTGAGGGGAAGGGGAGACAGGGATGCAACTACTTAATGGGCACAGGATTTCTTTTGGGGATGATAAGAATATTCTGGAATTAGTGGTGATGGTTGCAGAAGACTAATGGGAGTGATTGAATCGTATGGTTTATTTTATTTCATTTGAAAGATTATTTGAGAGAGCGAGCATGTGCACACAGGCAGGAAGGAGGAAAGAGGGAGAGGGAGAAGCAGACTTCCTGCTAAACAGGGAACCCTACATAGGGATCCATCCCAGGACCCCAAGATCATGACCTGAGCTTAAGGCAGAGGTTTAACTGACTGAGCCACCCAGGCACCCTGAGTTGTACAGTTTAAAATGGTTAAAAAAGGCAAAATTTACGTTATGTGATTTTATCTCAGAAACAAACAAACAAAAAAGATGAGTTGATACTTACCAGGTACACTGAGCAGGGCATGGGGTTGGAGGCATTGGAGGTGGGTTGATTTCAGGTAGAGAATGCAAGTTTGGAAAACAGGGAGTTGAGTCAGAATGGCTACTATCACAGTGCTCAGAGCTGACGTGGGCAGGGCCTACATCTCACAGCAACAACTAACGCTCCCAAAGCAGATAGGGGCAATATAATGTCCTCATAGACCATCCCCAGGAATTTGGACTCTATCCCGCAGGAAACAGGGCACCGTGGATGACTTTCAACAGGACCATGATGAGCTCGGGTGTATGAGGAAGATTGAGCCAGTCCCTATATGGAGGACGGGGATGTGTGAAAAATCTGGAGGCAATAAGGGAATTATTGTAACAGTCCAGGTGAAAGCCAATGAGGAGCCAAGGATGGGACCATCGCCACATGCTGGAGAACAGAATCGATGTCATTGGCATTTGTGAATTTCATTCGTTCATTGACATATTCCCTCTGTGACCATAACTGGATTTTCATTACAGCCATTATGTGCTGGTGCTCAGGACACGGCAGGGAATAGAGGCCAGGCCTAGCTTTCCTGGAGCATACTATATAGGCAGAGAGGCATATGATAAATGAGTAATGACATGATGGATGATTGACAATTGGGAGAGGTACAATTAAAAGACAAAGACAAGGTACTAGCTCTAGACGGAGAGCCCTAGTTTCAAAACCTGGTTCTTCATTACTGAGGTGGGAGCAAGTTTCTCAGGCTCTTGAAGCCTTGGTTACCTCATCTAAAAATGTGGGTAGCAGCAGTACCCACCCACAGGATGGTTAAGGAGATTAAAGTTAGTGCTGTAGACCGTGGTGCCTACCAGGGCCTGGCAGGCAGCAGAAGCTCACAAGGATCATTTGGTTCTTCCACATTAGGTAGGCACCATAAATCTGAGTTGGGCAGAATTATGTTATTGACCTTGAACCTGTCAGTCTCTGGGAACATGATGGAAGACACTGGGAATGCTGATTTGGTGTGTACACAGGGGCCAATTGAACTGTGAAGAAACCCTGTAGGAAATGCTAAGCAGGCCTGCCTTAGCATTGTGGAAGGTGCTTACCCCCGCCCCCCCAGCCCACCTCCTCAGCTAGGCTTCTGCTGCATGTGTAAGAAAAAAGATGGATTTTGGTGTCTCCCTATATAGTTTGTCCCTCAAGAGAATGATATTCCCTCGCCTGGTACAAAAATATCCTTTTTTGACCTTCAGAGGCCAATGTACCCATGCTCCATGCAACTCTAATGCAATGATGCCCACCAGTGTCTTTCTCTTACAGGGTTCAGGCTTAGTCATAAACTCCCATACACACGAGTACCGTCATCCAAAAGTCATGGATTGAGCGCCTCTGTGTGACAGTCACTGTGCTAGGTGTTGGGATTGTGGTTGAAAAGAATAAGAGCCACCCACTCCCTCAAAGGCATGCTAATCTCATGGGGGGAGTTAGAGAGATAAACAAATCAGGGCCATCTGTGTTTAAGGGGCTAGAATTTCAAAGTAGCACAGGCCATAGGGTGGGTGGGCAGAGGCAAACTGAGGCCTCTTGTCTGGGAGTGCACCCCGGGCTGTGTCAGACGAGGCTGGGCTTTGACGTCCAGCCCCCAGCACACCGCCTGGTGATAACTGTCCTTTAGTGAGTGCCACTATGTCCCTAGTAGAAAGTGCCAGATACTTCTGTTGCTTAATTTAATCCTCATGATGATACCATGAGGACTGTTTTAAATGAATCAGTACATTACAGCATTTAGAAGAATGTCTGACTCATGGTAAATGTTCCCTAAATGATACTTTGTGATTCTCTCTCTTTGTCTATCCCTCTCCTCTTTCTCTCTGGTTAAAACTGACATTAGGTGATAGGAGCTCAAAACATAGGGTCCAAGCATAAGTCTTTGGTAAATTCCCCAGGAGGCCCCAAAGGCAGCTCGGGTCTCCATCATGGGCAGCAGGGAAGGCGAGGAGTGCTGGGTTCTCACCGTGGGACACCATGTGGCAGAGAGACGCAGGATCAGCCACACACACCGGGCTCATCCAGCAGGAGGGCTTGATCACTGGCTCCCCCTGAAGAGGGTTTCTTAGCTCTGGCAGATGGCCACCCTGTGTGAATAAAGCCCATGACAGATAAAGCAGAATGACTCGCTCTGCATCTGTCCCTCCTTCCTCCTCATGCCTCCCTCAACTGTAGAGGCTGGAGAATTCCACTGTTCTCAGCCTCCCTTCCAGGTTCTGGGTTGGTTAGAGTCTGCCATTTAGATGTGCTCACAGGAGGCTCAAACCGAGTCCGATGGGGTGAAGGTGGGGTCACCTTGCTGCTACACTGCATTGCTGATGCAGGTCTGGCTAATGCAGGCCACCAGTGGCAATGATAGCTCCCCCACCCTGAGTTGTGGCGAAGGGGATAGGAGCCTGGAGTGAGCAGTTGAGATCCCATCTGGGCGTTGTTCCGAGTGCAGCTCCTGGGGACCCAGCCTATCCCCCATTCCTCCATCCGTCTTGTCGTCGCCCAATTCCTTGTAATGTTTTCCTGGTTCACATAGCTAGAACACGTTTTCTTATCGTGTGTGTGTGTGTGTGTGTGTGTGTGTGTGTGTGTGTGTGTGTGTGTTTTCAAAATGTCAATGTGAAATCTCCTGATTTGCAAGTGAAGACTTGCACAGAGCACCTAAACCTTTCTGACCCCGTCTTCCTTGCGGACCACGTGGTTGTGTAAAACCGCTTCCCATCATGCAATGGGAAGGATTCTGTGGAGCGTCGTTTCCCAAGCGCCCATCACACACCAGCTCCTCGATCACAGACAACCTTCCCTAGCATAAAAAGCACGGGTTTTTAGAAACCGGGTTCAAATTGTGATAACACTGCTAACCAGCCGTGTGACCGCGTAAAACTTTCCACAGCCCTGGGCAGCATGGGTGATAAATACTATTGCATGGCCTTTTTGTTGGCGTGCTGGTTTTGGTGAGAATTAAAGAGCTAAGGTGTACAAGGATGCCCACCACGGGGCTTGCCTGACACAGAGTCGTCTCTTCTCAAACGTTTGTTTCCTTCTTTAGTGCCCATTTCCTTTAATTCGTAGTAATATTTAATATGCTTGTGGAGAATGAGGATGGTTGGAAAGAGACGAATGAGGTAAACAGTTGTAAAGGATACAGTTATGCCACCAACCATTTGCTCCCTGTTAGGAGACTGACAACTCCCCCCACCCCCCTTAATACAGGAAATACAGTGGTATCGTCCTTTCAGTGGGTGTGTCTGGGCACTCTGGAGACTGCTCTGCTCACACCTCTTTCCTGCCACCAACCGTCCTTTCTCCTGCTGCGGAGCCATGGCTCAGCTCTGCCTCAGGAGATAGGACCTGCGCTCTGGGCATCTGGGGACCTGCCAAGTGAGATAAGAGAGAGTGGGTTGGGGAAGGGTGCCCTCTGAGATCCTTGGCGAAGTGCCAATAAGTTAAGAGGAGGAAGGGATGATGCTGGACACATAGTAGGTCTGCCGGTTTTGTCACGAGTTGTAGGAACCTAGTATTATCTGTGGAAGGGTGTGGTCAAGCGCAAAGTAGGATATTGAGGAGAGTCAGAGCAAGAAAACTGCTGATAGAATGGGGAGCAGAGTGGCTATTCTAGGATTATCTGTTAGCCTTTCTTGCTGTGAGATAGACTACTTGGCAAGAAGTGTAACCAGTGGAATCCATTGAAATGTATTTGTAGAAGCCATCGGTAGACGTTTATGTTGGCTACCAGGAAGCACTGGAGGGAAGAACGGTGTTTTCCTTTTATTATTATTTTTTAATCGCTTCCAAAGCCTAGCAGCGGTGATTAGCGCATAACCTGTAATTTATTGTTAATGTAGGCAGGGCATCTTGTGAAGAGGCTTGGCTGTTTGACAAACATCTCTGGAATGCTCACTGCCCCCTATATTCCCGCCAAGAGCCTTGCTGGAGTCGAGAATACAAAGTCCCTGCACTCAAGAAACGGACATTCTAGAGATGGAGCCAGATGCAGGCATTCGGCTAACACTAATTGAGAGCCTACTAGGTTCAAGCACCTACCAGGCTCTGGGATATAGCAGTAAGACCTGGTGCCTGCCCTCAACGATGTTATAGGCTGTCAGGGTGGGGAAGGAAATGTCAGATGGACAAGTAGTTGCAATCTTGTGGGCTTCAAGCTGGAGTGGGTGAGCAGGAATTATCCAGGTGACAAGGAGCGGGGGGCATGTGTGTGTTTTTGTCGCTGAGGGTGAAGAGAAGGCATTTCAGGCACCGAGTACAAGAAAGGGCACGAGGCTCAGGAGGACAGGGTGAGTTCAGTATTGCTGTAGGGTAGAGGACAAGGCTGGAAGGCATTGATAGGAAGTGAAATTTCAAGCAAGTTGAGACTGGATCTTGCTAAAACTTGTTTGTCATGCTCAGAACCTGAACTCCATTCCAAAGGCAATGGGAAACCAGAGAGGTATCATAAAAAATAGATTGAATCCCTTAATCCTACTGAGTGTTAACTATGTATGTACTTGCTACTGGACTAGATTCTGGGAATTTGATGGTGTGTAAAATACTTTTTATCCATGTGGGGTTTATGATCTAATATGAGAGAGACAAATTAAACAAACTAATTTCTTTTTTTTACAAGGAGAATGTATTAAGATAGTGTTTACATAATTAAAACGTAATTAAAATCACAACATACTCCACAGTCACCCAACATACATATAAAGTTATTAAATATGACAAGTGCTGTGAAGGGGACTCCTAAGTCAGCTGGGGGTAAAATGCCTAATAATAGCTAATAACAATAGTCACAGACGTTTGGTAAGCGATCATTACGCAGCTGTCATCATGCTTCTTGCAGATTATCTCATGTAATCTTCAAAGCAATCAGATGAATGGGTTTTATCTTCATGGAGGGACATACGTCTGACACCAAGACTTGTACAACTCATGGAGGTTGCGTTTTGATTTTATCTTTTGCTAATAGCAATTGTGATAGTAGACTGGATAGTGGCCACGGAAAAATGTCCACGCCCTGATCCTTGGAACCTCTGACTGTATTACCTTCCATGGTAAAAGGGACTTTGCAGATGGGATTGCCATGGGAGAGTGTCCCAGATTATCCATGTGAATTCAATGTAGTCACGAGGGCCCTCATAAGAGAGAGGCAAGAGAATCAGAGAGAGGCAGGAGCAGACAGATAAAGAGGGGTGTACTTTGTAGATGGAAGAAGGGACCCCTGACTAAGGAAGCCCTCTGGAAGCTGGAATGTATTCTCCCTGAGAGCTTCCAAAGGGACAAAGCTCTGCTAACCCATTGATTTTAGCCCCTAAGAACCAGTTTCATCTTCTGACTTCCAGAACTATAAGATAAATTTGTGTCATTTTAAGCCAACAAGTTTGTGGTAATTTGTTACAAGTGGCAATAAAAAGCCAATAAAGCAACTTTTTGAGGATTCTTACTTCACAACAGCTGGATCAAAAGCCCTTGTCATAACACTTGGCTTCACCCAAACGAGGGCAAACTGAGTAAGTGTTTTAGAAGCTTGTAGAAGATCTGCAGCTGGTGGGGGTGGGTGGGGGATGAGTCTGAAAGCGCAAGGAGAATGGGAAGAAGTAGGAGAGGGGGTGTTTGAAGTGCAGGGACCAGCAGAAACAAATGTGTAATGGCAAGCTTGGGCCATGAAGGCACGTGTGGAGGAGAGTTTTGCTAAAACCACCCGGCATAGCAGAAGGCCAGAGTGTGACCTAAGCCTGGAATTTTGGCTGCAGTCAGACCATGGAGCCGGACCCCCACGTGAGTCGTGACTAGGCAGTGGGGAGCCACAGGACTTCTTGCAGGAGGGCCGTGACATAATCAGGCAGCGTTTTATGAATTCCCTCCGTGGGTGGGAGCGGTGGGAGGAGAGGGGCAAGGAAACCAGTTCTGAGGCTTTGTTGTCACCTGCCCTTGTATGATGCTAGTCTGCACCAGGCTGGCAGCCGTGGGAAGAGAGAGAGGAGTCTCCCTGTCATAAAGCACACAGAAAGACTTGGTCTTGTATACCGGCAGTTCTCAAAGTGTCGTCCCTGCACATTTGCCGTGCCCTTGGGACCCTTTCAGGGAGCACTCAAGGTTAATTTTTTTTTCTTTCAAGATTAAATTTTTTAAAAAAATATTTTATTTATTTATTTGACAGAGAGAGAGAGATCACAGGCAGGCAGAGAGAGAGAGGGGGAAGCAGGCTCCCTGGGCTCGATGCCAGTACCCTGAGATCGTGACCTGAGCCAAAGGCAGAGGCTTTAACCCACTGAGCCACCCAGGCGCCCAAGAGTAAATTTTTTTTTCATTTCATTTCATTTTTCACACTCATTCTCTCACAGAGCATCGTGGAGTTTTGCAGAGGATACGGAGGTGAAATCACTGCAGACTCATTGCAAAAGGGGAATTCATCTCTTTTATTAAGCCAGACATTAAGAAGACTTGAAAAAAATGTATTATTTGTTTTGGAAAATATTATTTCACAACAATACTCTGTGCTAACGTATAATGACTTGTTAGTTCTAAATGAGTATATATTTAGACATCTTAGTATTAACTTATCGTATGGTAAATATTGATAGATATAAGCCATAGAAACAATAGCTCTTTGGGGTCTTTAATAATTTTTCAGGAGCATAAAAAGGTCGTGAGACCAAAACGTGTGAAATCTGCTATTGTACACAAATCTGCGGGCTTTCTGTTTCTGTTTATTTGGGATATATTCCTAGACTTAGGCCTTTTAAATCCTGGGAGAGGCAAGGCCGATGTGGCTCTTACCAAATGACAGAGGAAGCTCTGTGGGATTAAGGTATGGGCCCAAATCCACACAACTTGGATGAGTGGAATAAGGGCTGAAGCATGTGTTTATACCCAGATCGTGGGCTTTTCCCTTTGCTCCACGTGCTGGAGAAGGGCTTGGTCTGCTGGGAGGTGGCTTGGGGAGGACTCCTCCTCACGCTGCCGCCAGAACCGAAGGGCCTGGGTGCGCTCCAGGCTGGCGCTTCCCAGCCGTGCCCAGCGCTCCCTCTAGAGGCTGAAAGTAGAATCTACACCATTGTTGCTTTATCTTCCCACTGTGGCAGTGAAATTTTGGTCCCAGGAGGAGTTTGAAATTCCTAGTTCCCTGATGCCTTGAAGCAGGCGATGGACAGCGAGCAGAGCTCCGTTTTCACACGAGGAGGCTGTGGAGTCGGGAAGCAGTGTGTTGCAGTGATGAAAGCACTAGACTGACCTGAATCTTGGTTCAGACTCCGTTCACACTGGGGTCACTTGACCTCTTTGGGTTTCAATTACTCGGGAGGAAATAGTCTGCACGGAGGAAATGGGCTAGCCACAAAGATCCTTCCAGCTCTAGCAGCCTATGAACCTAGGTCCTAACTGTCCCCATGGCCCATGCCATGAGAAGAGACATTAGGGAGAAGGCTTGGGTTCCTGGGCTGTAGTCTCTCAGGGCTCTCCTTGCATTTCTGTGTTTTCTCCTTGCGTTTCTCCTTGCATTTCTTGCATCCTGAATCAGGATGGTATGAAGCAAGGACGAACCAGATGCACCAGTAAGGATTTCTCCTGAGCTACCACATTCCCTCCTCCAGAAATGCAAATCAATGGTGCCTTTCAACTGGGTAGGATGGGGTTCTGGGATAAACTCCAGTGGGAATGAAATAATCCAGGGTGAGTGAATAGAGGTGGACTTAGACTAGAGGTCGGTTGGGACTTAAATTGTGAACAGCAGTGACCATGGTGAGTGAGACTGAACACAACAGGAACTTGAAATAAGAACACAGCTGTGACAGTCTCATGGAACCCAAGGGTGAGAATGGGCTTGGAACCTGGGAACCAAAACATTATGCCAGGAATTCTCCCTGTCACCTGTCTCTGCTTCTCTACACTTGTGTGCTTTGTTCTGTCCTTTCCCTGAGAGCTGTCCTCACTTCTTAGCCCACTTGTGAAGATGAGGGTGCCTTGGGAATCCCAGGTTCTCATGTCACAGTTTCAGTCAAAGAGTTTATCAAGACTTTGGGTCTCAGCTCCTAATGTGGGGAACAAGAATCTGACTGGCTGATCTTTGGTCTGTTGTCAACCCCTGGGCCAGTCAGCTAAGACCAGGAAGACACGGCAAACACATCTGTTGAAGGCTCATCCCCACGAATGTGGGATGTGAATGGGGAGTGTTCCTAGGAAGAGGGACTAGAGGTGATCGTGGGACTAGGAAAATACCCTAAATGGTATCTGCTAAAGACACAAGGGTCTTTATCTAAAGATAAAGCACTGGAAGATACCAACATTGATCGGATATCAGAGAGAGGAGATAGAGAAGGAGAAAGTCTCCAGGCAGTTAGGAGGAAAACCATGAGAGAGAAATTATGGGCACTGAGAGAGAAAAGAGTTTATTTAAAGAAGTAGGAAGGTGATCTCCTGCCTGTCCCTGCTGGGGAAAAAGCCATCCACCCTTATCTGGCTGAGGACTTGGGGTTCGCCCCCTGCGGGTTCCCCTTAGGAGGACAGGCTGCCGAGACCTCGAGACCTCGGAGAAGGGATAAGATGGGCTGTGCCCCACCTGTAACCTCCCTCCCCTCTTCACTCCCTGTCTAGGAAGGTGAGAAGGGGAGGAAGGAATGATTAAGGAACCATCAAGGAACTAAGTGCCTCCAGTGGAAGTGAGGGAGGCTCTGCAGGAAGTCAGGAAGAGCAGGGACACAGAAAAAGGAAAGTCAGTGTTTACATGGGGCCTGTGGAGATCAAGGCAAGCCGGCAGGGCTCTGACTACAGGGTAATGGAGGGTGGACGCCTTCCCCCTGCTGGGATCTGTGGTGCTATCTATTCGAATACTCTCTTCGTCAGGTAATCTCAGAGCTTCCCCTAGAGAGGAAGGGCTTGTTCTACACTCAGATGAATTCCTAGGGGCTTTTTCTAAAGGAGGAAAAGGGGCCTGGGGCTGGGGGGTGTCTGAAGGTTAAGGTAGCAGCAGATACCTTCTTCCCCTTTGTAAATAGTATTTTTATATTTCCTTTCCACAGTGAAGAAGGGTGAGCAGTGTCAGAGACCATTTGATTATAGAAAGTCTCTGAAAACCTTTCAGAAAGCACTGTTGAGGAGCACATTAGTGAAGAAATCATATTTCTACAGATTAAAGATGGAGTTAGTTGTATTTTTATAGGTAAACATAAAGTATTTAGTGTTAACTGTGCTGTCAATTTTGGGAAGAGTCCCCCTTCACTGCGTTGAGTTGACTTTATTCAGAATTTAACATATTTTGGCATAAAAGCAGTAAAATTTTCCCCTAGTCCTTACAGAGGTAACACACTGTATTAACTATGAAAGGTCTTATCTACATGGTTTAGGTTATAGAAACCTATGTGTATTATCAAAATAATGTTTAAAGGGAGGAGAGCAGGAGTCCAAAAGGCCAATAAACATATGAAAATGTACTTAATTATACTGGTAGCTATGGAAATGCAGTTGAAAAACACAACAAAACATAATTATATATCCACCAGATTCACAAAAATGAAGAAGTTCAGAAGTTCTAAGAGTTGGCAAAATGTGGAACAATAGGAGTAAATCTCAAAACTGTTGGTGGTAGAATAAATTGGCAGAGACACAAGGTTGCGATTTCATCTTACATTCAAGAAGGTACTATTTGTACAGAACACATGTGGTAAGGATGGCCCCTCCAATTGTGCAACAAGACGGTATCCTTTGGAAAGCTGCTGGGGAATTTTTAGTTATGCTGAAAGTTCACATGCCTTGTCGCGCAGAGTGTCACTCTTGGGTATAAGCTAGAGAACTTGGTGTGTATGTGCACCAGATACAAAGCCAGAAATGTGCCCAGCGCAATTATGCATATAATAGACCCAAACAATTGGGGTGTAAACAATCCAGTGTCCATCAAAAATAAAACAAAATAACAGAATCACTGTGCATTCATAAGGAGTAAGACCAGACAGCCAAGAAAATGAGTAATTCATCGCTACCCACCATAGGGATACAGCTTACCCACCTAATGCTGAAGGCAAGAGGCAAGACACATAGGAGTATAAGGATCAAAAACAGCCCCAAACAGGCAAAGCTGAGCTATATGGGAGAGGGATGTCTGCTGTAGGAAAAAGTGAAACGTAAATGGAAATTCATGAAGGATTTTCACAAAAGTCAGGATAGTCGTTACCCCGGGTTTCTACAGAGCTGGGATCTTGCTGGGGCTCGCTGAGGTTCCATGGGTGCCGGCAGTGGTCTGTCTGTCTTTTAATCTGGGTAGTGATCACATGGACCTTTGTTTTCTCATTATTCATTACACCTTACCTCTCTTTTATGTACTTTTCTGTGTTTATGTTGTGTTTTTAAATTAACGTTTCCCTGTGTTGCCTGTAAGATGGTTGCTAGATCTAGAGGCCTGATTAGTTTCACTCTTTTTCTTTCCTTCTTTTTTTTTTAAGATTTTATTTATTTAGTAGAGAAAGAGAGAGAGAGAGAGATTTCGACAAGAGAGCACAAGGAGGGGAAGAAGCAGGCTCCCTGCGAGGCAGGAAGCCTGATGTGGTTCTTTTATCTTTTTTATGTGTTAAAAATTATTTATTTATTTATTTATTTATTTATTTATTTATTTATTTATTTATTTATTTGAGAGATTGAGAGAGTGCACAAGTGGGGCGGCGGGGTGCAGGGAGGAGCAGAGGAGGAAGGAAAGAATCTCAAGCAGACTCTCGCACTGAGCCCAACACGGGGCTCCTCTCACAACCCGGAGATCATGACCCAGGCCCAAATCAAGTCAGATGCTTAACTGACGGAGCCACCCAGGTGTCTCAGTTTCAGTGTTTTTCAAGGCTACTTTATAAATTGTGTTGGGTACTTCCATCATGGGGCATGCGATTTACTTTGTCTCTCTTCTTGTGATGTTGGCAGTCGTGATCATTGAATAGATCTATTAATTTGTTAGGGTTTGCAAAATGATAATATTTTAGTTCCCTCATTCATCTTCCTTTGTTAGCTGAATTACTTCATCATAGCTGTCTCCTCCGCCACTTGGTTGCCTGAGGTTTCTTCCGATTCCTCAGAAAAGACTCCCAGAGGTACTGCTTCCCCCTTCTCGCATGTTCATGACAGTGTGCTTGCTGTCTGTCTCTTCAAAGGTCGATTTGAAATGGGATTTAAAATTCTTGGCTCACATTTTCTTTGAGTAGCCTAAATAAGTTACTTCATTGATTTCTGGCATGAAGCATTGATGTTCAAAGTATAATGACAATCTGATTTCCTTCCTCTTATAAAATGCCTGTTTTTGCCTGTTTGCACAAAGGATTCTTCTTTCTTTTTCTCTAAAGTCTAGTAGTTTCAGAGTGGAGATGTTGAGGGCTGATTTTTCCAATATGTATGGTATGTCTGTTTAATATGTAGGTTTTTTAAAAAAGATTTTATTTATTTATTTGACAGAGAGAGATCACAAGTAGGCAGAGAGAGAGAGGGGGAAGCAGGCTTCTTGCTGAGCAGAGAGCCCGATTCCGGGCTCGATCCCAGGACCCTGAGATCATGATCCCAGGACCCTGAGCCGAAGGCAGAAGCTTAACACACTGAGCCACCCAGGCGCCCCTCAATACATAGTTTTAGGGGCGCCTGAGTGGCTCAGTGGGTTAAAGCCTCTGCCTTCGGCTCAGGTCATGATCTCACGGTCCTGGGATCGAGCCCCTCATCGGGCTCTCTGCTCAGCAGGGAGCCTGCTTCTGCCCTCTCTCTGCCTGCCTCTTTGCCTACTTATGATTTCTCTCTCTGTGTCAAATAAATAAATAAAATCTTTAAAAAAAATGTAGTTTTAAAGGTTCTTTTTTAATTTCAAGAAAGTTTTTTTAAGTTTTATTTTTAGTCATTTAAAAAATTTTATTCTTTGGTTTTCTTCTCTGGGGACACATCATATATGTATTGGGTATTCTTTCCTATTTTCTGTACTTATTACATTCCCCTCAAAACCTTTTCTATGTCTTCTCTCCCTTTTGGTTTTAAAAACTTTTCCTATTTTGGGGGCATGTGGGTGGCTCACTCTTGATTTCGGCTCTGGTCATGATCTCTTGGTTGTGAGGTCAAGCCCTGTGTCAGGTTCCACGCCCCATGTGGAACCTGTTCAGGATTCTCTCTCTCTCCCTTTCCCGCTCTCCCTCCCCCCCCAAAAAAAGCAAATAAACCTCCTATTTTCCATTTTATATTTCTCTCAGGGCATTTTTCATTTGTTTTATTCTTTCTTGTATTCCTTCTAGTTTGGCCTTTATTCCTGAAGGAATTCTTCTTTTATTTCCAGTTCTGTTTTGAATTGTTCATTTCTCTTTTCAAATCTTCCTGTTCCTGAATCCTTCCATCTTTGCATTTTTCTCTTTCTGATTTATGTTGTCTTCTATAGTTTCTATTTTCTTTTTTGTAGTTTATTTTAAAGTATTATATTTTCTATTTACTTGCATTTCGTTTATTACATTTCTGTTTCGTGGCATTATTTTGCTATTCTTTCATTGTCTATAGTGATATTATTCTGCTTCTTATTCCTTCTTTCATATACTAGCATTGTTGGTATTTGACTACAATCTTTTCTTATGACTCCTTTTTCAATGAAATGAGTTTTCCTTTGCTTTCAGGAGAGAACAATGACAACAGAGAACTTTTGTAGTTCCACAGTCCTGAGCTGCCCTTCTGTGGATTTCATGAAGTGATTTTAAAAATATGACATTATAAATTCTGAGTTCCTCTTCCTTGCTCCACTCCCCACTTTTGATTTGACTTTACCTTTTCTTTGCCCTTGTTGTTCCCACCTTGTCCAGTTTGAATTCTACTTTCAGCATTTTTTCCTCAGAATAGGGCTTTGTCCTGGAAGAGTACTTTGGTTTTGCAGGCTTTTGTTTTGTTTTGTTTTGTTTTGAAGATTTATTTATTTATTTTAGAGAGAGCGAGAGATCGCATATTTGGGGGGGTACACAGGGGCAGGGGGAGAGGGAGAATCTTTGGTGGATTTGCACTGAGCCTGCAGCCTGACACAGGTGGCAGCATGGCCACCTGAGTGGAAACCAAGAGTCGGACGCTTACCTGACTGAGCCACCCAGGTGCCCCTGTTTTGCAGGTTTAAGGGTTCAAAGGGACTGGACTCCTGGACTCACCTGCATGGTCAGATCTCCCTTAGTCTCTTTGCACTCCCTTGTGCGTCAGAACCTTCTCCCTGCACCCTAGCCCTGCCATGGTTCTCCAGATGAACCCATGGAAATTTCCAGTAAGTTCCTCAGGTGATTTGGGGATCCTTCAGTTCTCAGAAATATCAGAAGTCCCTGTACCTTCCCTCCTCTTTCTTTTGCACAGTTTCTGATACCATGTGAGTCATACAGTTATTAGTGGCATGACCCTGCTCACTCAGACTTTGGAGTTCAAGGAAACACTGGTTACCAGGTTTCGTTGTAGGTGCTGTTCATGGGTTTTTGGTTTTGATAACCTAGTTGCGGTGAATGTGTTATTAGTGGGATTCAAGGGGATTCAGAAATTCCTCCACCACCCAGTGGCCTGACTTGGTACATTTACTAAAGGTCTTTGAATCGTACACCCTAAAATGGGTGCACTTTATAATATATAAACTATATATAAATTGATATATACATATATATTTATATATAAATTGATAAGGTTAAAAAACCCCGCAACCTTACAAACAACTCTGCACTGTTAGCATTGATGTCCTGCCAGAAGTCCCTGTGTCCCTAACCATGTGGACATGTAGGGATCACCAGACTTGACAGACAAGCCTCCGTGAAGGAGGTCACCAGCTCCCTTGCCCTGTTCTCCTCTCCTGCAGCGGCACGGAGAGAGGTTTCCTTCCCCGGCCCTTGGGACTAGCTCTAGCCCCTGGAACTTGACTAGGAGTGGCGTGTGCTGCTTTTGGGCTGAGGCACTTTTTTAAAAAAAAGATTTAATTTATTCGCTCTCAGAGATAGAGCGAGGGAACACAAGCAGGGAGAGCTTCAGGCAGAGGGAAAAGCAAGCTCCCCATTGAGCAAGGAGCCTAATGTGGGACTCGATCCCATGATCCAGGGATCATGATCTGAGCTGAAGGCAGACATTTAACTGACTGAGCCATGCAGGCATCCTCTGGCTGAGGCATTTATAGCTGGTGTGCTGTCTCAACACTCTCTTCCTCTATATGGCAACCCTGCAAGTGTAAGCACGGCACACTGGCCTTTCCTAGTCTGACCAGCTCAACATCTACCCTCTACCAGGAAAGACCATGATCCAGGCAATCCAGAGGAAGGGCAGCTCGGAGGAAACAAGAAGCGATTCAGAGAGAAGAAAAACAGAACTGTCAAAATCTCTTCTACACATTTCCATCCTTTCCTATTTGTTTCACCTTGCAACTCAGGATACCCACATCTGACATTTGATGTAAACCCAAATAGATAACTTTTCCATTTTTTTTAAAGATTTCATTTATTTATTTGTCAGAGAGAGAGAGCACAGGCAGGCAGAGTAGCAGGCAGAGGCTGAGAGAGAAGCAGGCTCTCTGCTGCTCAAGGAGCCTGATGTGGGACTCGATCCCAAGACCCTGGGACCATGACCTGAGCCAAGGCAGCAGCTTAACCAACTGAGCCACCCAAACATCCCTAACTTTTCCATTTTTAAGACCTTTATTCCCCTAGTTGGGTGTGAAAGTCACCTGTGTGAACAGCGCCACCAAGTGGCCATTTTCACAACCCTCGTGACGCTGGTCATTGCTGGTTACCCCACTGATCGACCACCTAGATGATCATTCCTGGGAGAGCAAGTAGATCCAGAGACACTGCTTCTGAGTTTCTTTGTGACCAAGACTTTTCCTTTTCTAACACTGGGTTGACGGTAGGAAACCACACACATTCTTTTTCGGTAAAACAGAGCGCCAGGATGTGAAGAACAGCAAGCGGAAAATAGGGCGAAGTGAGCAAGAGGACCTGGAAATAAATGACAGCGATGGTAACTGGGGTCAGATCAGCAGGGAGGTGACATCCTGGACTGACAGTGGAGGGATAGTGCAGCTTACTGGTTAAGCATTGGGAACTGAGGTGAGACAGGTTTGATTGGAATCCTCTCTCTGTTTTCGATTAGCTGGGTGGCATTAGGTGAGTGCCTCTCCATCTCTGAGCCTCATTTTCCTTGCCTTGTCCAGTTCTAAGGATGAAATGAAATAATACGTAGGACAGATTTAGTGTCATGTTAGGCACTAGCAAGCATTAAGTGTGCGTGTCGGGGAGGGGGGCGGTGTCTCCAAAGTGGTGGGTTCACCTCTGAGAGCTCCCTGTGGAGACAGAAAGCCAGCCATCCTTGCAATTTGACCTCCCTTGGCTGAGGTCAGGGACTTGGATAGGACACTTGCTTTAGGCACATTTTAGCTTTTTAAGACTTGGAGAAGCCCCCATGGAGTTGATGCAAAATAGAAGTAGAGGGAAATGTCTGTGGAGAGCAGAATTGCAGCGGAGGAATAACTCCACCGTTAGCTGTGTATTCGACACAATCACGTTAGCCATTTTCACTGAAATGACTTCTCAGTCAAAAGAAAACTTTCACACTGTGACCAAACGTTCCATAGAAACCACTGCTGACAGGGTGGATGTGGTCATTCTGAGCCATGGATCCGCACCTTTTGTCTCTCGCCCGGGGAGCCTGGTGTGGGGGTGAGGCCAGGCTGAGCTGTGGGCTTGGAAAGCAAACTGGAAGGGCAGGAAGAGCCGCCTGAGGGCTGGCAGTGGGTTGTGCGTGTGTGAAAGTTGCTGTCTTTGCAGGTTGTTTTGATCTTCCAGGCACAGAACGTTCGTGTGCTCTTTGCAAAACCCCCTTTCAGGACTCCTATTGATGATGAAATGCCATTCCACAGAGGCAGTGAACAAAAGGAACCTGGCCAGACATCTGAATGGGACATCCCCAGGCCCCTCGGCCCCCATGTGTTCTTTTTTTTTTCTCTTTTTTTTAAAGATTTATTTATTTGAGAGAGAGGGAGTGAGAGAGAGCATGAGAGGGGAGAGCGTCAGAGGAGAAGCAAACTACCCACTGAGCTGGGAGCCCGATGTGGGACTCGATCCCAGGACTCTGGGATCATGACCTGAGTTGAAGACGGTCGTCCAACCAACTGAGCCACCCAGGCACCCAGCCCCTGTATGTCCCCAACTACACTCATGCCTGCCTCCCACACCCGGTGCTCCTCCGCCGTGCTCCACTTCAGTGAATATTAACTACTAAGTCACCATGACTTAGTCACCATGCTGAACATCAGGACTTCCTCCAGCCTCTTCTCCCACCCCTCCCACCTGCCTCCTTTTCTCACCTTCTCTCTCATAAAATCTGGCTGACTGTGCCCCAGAAACACCCCTAGTGCTCCCCACTTCTCTCCACCGCCAAGAGAATGCTCAGTGTTTCTTTCATCATGACCTTGGCAATGGCCTCTCTCAGGGGACACCTGCCCCTTGCCATGTGCACCCCCACACTTCTCTACAGTTCTCCAGAGGCTTCTTTCTAAAACCAGGCACACACCCCACTAAAACTTTGGTACCATTATTACTAGGAAAGAAGGGGAGCGTAGACACTAGGAAGCAGCAGTCTTTGTCATAGGCAATAAGAGGCAGGCATTGTGCTGAACAATTTATATAAACCTCTCACTTACTCATCACGCTTTCCTGAAACAGTACATGCAGAGCTCTATTTCAATGCCATTCCCTTTCCTTCTCCCACAGAAGCCTTTCCTCAAGTACAACTTCCTCCTTGAGGCAGCAGCCAGAGATCTTTGCTCAATGGCTGGTGAAGTTCCCTTATGGAAAACATGATAATTGTTTCCTATTTAACAAAGGAAAAAGAGAGAGGCTCAGAGAGGTTAAGTCACTTACCAAATGTCACACAGCAATGAAGCCTTAATGTTATCTCAGGTAATCTGACTCCCCGCACCACATATTTAGCCACTTATGCCACACCATGAATGAGTAACAAGGTCCTTGCTCCTCAGGAACACCTGGGCTGGCGGAAGGGCTAGATATAAACAAGTAACTCTGAGGAAATGTGATACCTACACTAATTAAGTCTGACATTTTCTGGAGCCCCGAGGAAGTAGTAAGCCAGCTGTTTCCCTTAGCTTCTCTCCACCCCTCACAGCTGGTTTGTGCACCACATCAGCACAGCCTTCCCAATCTTTAAGTCGAAATATTTCTTACAAGTATTAGGAAATACTGTACAACTGGAGAATGGAGCAAGCCGAACAATTATACTCCTGTGCAATCAAATCGCACCCCTGATCTGTGTAGGGCCTTTTAATCCTGCTGTTGGATTATGGATTATCTGCTCATGATTATGAGCAGATGCTGATGGGATCTGTTCTTGGGCCATTGGTGAAGTTTTGAAGGGTTCTCTCTTGGTGGGGTTACAGGTGACGGTCTGATAACTCACAGAAGCAAACCCCAGAGATACATTCATCCACTCTTTTCTCTCAGAAATGTAACGAGTTCCTCAGTGGGCCCTGGTCTTCATTTCCACAGGGTATGTCTGTCCTCCCTCTCTTAATTCTCTTTTCCTTCCTCCTCAAACATCTGTTAAGCATCTATTTCTGCCAACTACAGTGCTGGGAGCGCAGATGCGGGGATGAATAAGACATAGACCTCATTCCTAGAGACAATATTTCCGGAGCAGCGGGGAAGAATATGCGCTTCAGAGCCTGAGGGTCACAATTATAATCCAAGCTACACTACTTCTTGGCCATGTGTCCTTGACAAGTTACTTAGCCTTTCTGAATCTTGGTTTCCCCATTCATAAAGTGGCATAACATAGGTATTTACCTAGAGAGTTGTGTGAGTCAGAATGAGAGGATTACCCATAATGCACTTAGAAAAGTGCCTGGCACATGAAAATACTTTGTAAGTGCTTATTGTTGTGATCTGTACACAGTTTAGTGCTGTTCTTAAAGCTGTAATTTGGTCACTTTTATTCCCCCAAAATGAATCACACCATATGCTAAGGATTGCCTGGCACATAGTAACCTCTCAAGGAATAAAGCTAGCAGTCATCATAATTGTCACTGGTGTTGTTTGAGTGGAAAAATCTGGATTATTTCAGGTAGGTTGTCAATTTGTTCCTCATTGCTGAAGTGTGAGGAACATGAAACTGATTTGTTACGGGAATTTTCTGAGCATGACATCTGTGGTGCCAAGAGACAAAACAATGGTAAAAAGCTATTTGTGAGGAGAAGCTGCAAGGCTTACCTGTAGAAAAAAATTGACATCTTTGTGGGTCTGGTCTCTCCTCAGGGAGCCAGAAGGTGGTGGTAAGTCATGGAGTTAAACTGAAAAACTGAACTTGTCGGTCTCCTGAGTGTAACTGGGGGCTGGCAGGGTGCCGTGGCGTTCAGCACTGCACTGCCTGGCAGAGATGAAAGGAAGAACAAATACCGACCAAGGTCCACTGTCCACAGGGTGCGCATTGTGGTGTGTGTGTGTGTGTGTGTGTGTGTGTGTGTGGTGTATGATGTATGTGTGTGTGTGTGTGTGTGTGTGTGGTGTATGATGGGTGTGTGTGTGTGTGTGGCATGTGAGGTGTGTGTGCATGTGTGTGGGATATGGTACACGTGTATATGGGATATATGTGTCATATGGGGAGTGTGATGCACATGTGATACGTGCGTGGTGTGTGTGTGGGTGTGATGCATGTGTGGTATGTGGGGCATGTGTGTGTGGTATGTGAGGGGTGTGTGTGATGTGCATGTGTATTGAGAGCAAGAGGGCAGGGAACGTGATCTTGCTTTATCAACGAAGGAGGCAAGCATTTTAAATTAATCTTAGATTGGGTGTTTTCTGTTAGTTGGGTCATTTCTTTAAAGGTGCTATTAGGAATAATTATTACTCTCTTGGGGACCTTATTTTATTCTTATAAAGTTAAGTAATCATATGTGTTTGAAGTAGGCCAACAAAAAAGGAGTTGTCTGGTTTTGCCGTGTAAGCGACTCTGCCTGTATTGTCATCGGCATGACTTTTTAATTAAAGCCCCTTCCAAGTTCACAAGTTAGAACTTCACCCCCTGCTTGAAACCACAGAATTATTCACAGTCCCAGATGTCTCAAGAATGGCATGTCACAAACACGGGTAGACGGAAAAATTATCCACGTTCATAGGACTTAAAGCTTTGGTTCAAAACTTTCTACAAAGATGAGCGGACTGAAGCCATCGATATTATTTTGGGAATCATGGTATTTCTCAGGGCTTGGTAGGGCTCAGGTAGCTTACTCGAAGCCAAAACTGAAACAGAACGATGCTAAGGGTGAGGCAGGCAGAGAGACAAATGTTCCAACTCTACCTATACCACATACTAATTGTGCGGTCTTGGGCAAGTTTTCTGAGCCTCAGTTTCTTTGTCGGAAAAGTGGATCAAATAATATAGCCCCTCAATGTCTTATTCACAATCCCCAAGCCTAAGAGGAATAAAAACTGGCATCTTTTTCCTAACTCATTTGCCAGTGAAATCTAATTGATCTGAATTAATTTGGTGGTAAAACCCTTCCCTGGACCCACATGAGCTTTTTCATAGTCTGTATTTATTTTATTTAATGTGAACATACATGTTTTGCTACAGAATTATGAATGTATTAGTTATGGGGTATAGCCTCAGACCACTGGGTACATAATATTAGATGTTTGGTGCACTTGTGATGAGCCTGGGTGTTGTACAGAATTATTGAATCACTGTATTGTACACCTGAAATTAATATTACACTGTACATTAACCAACTGGAATTAAAATAAAAATTTAAAAAGCCAGAAAAAGTTTAATACTTGATGCCATCTATTTGATGATAAAAATATACTAAATTTCAATAAATATCACTAGAGCCCAATAAATAATTTTCTAAGTTGATAAATAGTATTATCAATTGGCCTGAGTAAATATATTTTAACAAAAGAAATAATAAATAAACGCTTGCAACATATTACGTCTCTAAAACCCAGAAATGTCTGAATTCCAGAACACATTGGCCCCAAGTAGTTTTGACATTAGATCGTGGACCCATACCTTCCTCATAGGATTGTGAGGACTGCATGAAAAAATGTGTGTAGAACATCTGGAGCACCCTATATCATGCCATTTCCATTCCCCTTTTTCCCAGGAGGGCTTTTCTCAGGGCAATTTCCTCCATCGAGCAGTAGCTCAGAGGCTTGTCAGGTGTATGGTCCTTTCCAGAACTTCTGGCTATTTGCCCACTTGCTCACTGGTCTGTAGACTCCTCCCTTGACGGTAGGGGTGAGTGGTAGTGATCACAGCACAAAGTCCACATGCCACAAATATTTAAAAATGAGTTCAGGAGCACCTGGGTGGCTCAGTCAGTTAAGCGTCTGCTTTCGGCTCAGGTCATGATCCTAGGGCCCTGGGATCCAGTCCCACATCAGGGAGTCTGTTTCTCCTCCTTCTGCCACTCCCCTGCTTGCGTTCTCTGTCTCTCTCAAATAAATAAATAAAATCAAAAAAAAAAAAAAAAGAGAGAGAGAGAGAGAGAGAGAAAGAGAAGCACAGAGGAGAGACCCACAGGGAGAAGGAAGAGGAGGCCATATGAAGGTGGAGGCAGAGACTAGAGGGATGTGGCTGTAAATCCAGGAGTGCCTGGAGCCACCAGAAGCTGGAAGAGGCAGAGAAGAATTCTTCCCAATGGCTTTTGGGAGGAACATGGCCCAGCCAACACCTGGATTTCGGATTTGAGCCTTCACAACTGTGAGGGAATTAATTCTTACTGTTTAAAGTCACCCAGTGGGTGGTCATCTGAAACAGTGATTCTAGGGAACTAGTACACATAAGGGGAGTTACCTAATCTCAGTTGCCTCATCTGAAAATGGGGATAAGACTTGGACATACTTTACAGGGTTGCTTGGAGGAGGAAAAAGGAACTATTCATGTAAATTGCATGGTCCTTGATAGTTGGAAACTGTTGAAATGGCTGATGAACGCAGAGATGAAATGCTGCTTTCATCCAGCAGATGGCAGACGATGGATTTGCAAATGAGAGGACTTGATCAAGTTTACTGCCCAGCCATGCTGTGCCTGATCTAGAGTAGTCTTCCTAGCTCGCAAGCTGAAAGGGACTTCACCCTCCCTACCCCAAAAGGAGCTTTTAGCTGTGTTGAAATTAAACTGATTCATTTGCCTTTGACAAGGTACACAAGCAAGACTGGCGTTGGGGGCAACAAGAAATATTTGGGTTGTAGGCCCAGCTCCGTGACCTCACCAGGACTCAGTTTCCCCATCTGTAAAATACTGATAAAATGAAATACAAAGGGCAACATACATTAGAGGGTGTTGTGAGAATGAAATGACCTAATGCGTGAAAGTGCTGGGAAAGCAACATGCCACCCAGCCCAGCAGGGGCCCAGCCGGGATTAATTCTGCAGGAATTGTGGGGTCATGGTCAATGTGCTCATTTGGTTATTCACTCGGCAAACATTTATTTGTGTCAGGCATTGTGTTAGGGCCTGGGAACGCTGCTTCGAGAAGCTTGGATTCTAGTTTGGGAGCACAAACACGACAAAGGTGTGCACAGGGCGTGATTTTCTCTCAGATGCTAGGAGAACGTTCCAACTTTGTGCTCTGGCTCAAAAAACACAGTTGAATGAACAGACCCCTTGCAGAACATTTATATTTCCTTCTTAACTTCTTCAAAAATTTCCACCCCTTAAAGAAAAACCTGCCATTTATGCTTAAATGAAAACAGGACAAGTCTGCACAGAAAGCTCCATACAGCCATATTAATAGTGGCTACCTCTGGGAGGGGGAGGAGGTGGTATTTGGGAAAATGGGGTTTTCCCTTTTATTTTCTATACCTCCATACTATTTACATTTTTTAACAAGTGCACATGGCTTTGCCCATTTGAAAAAAAGAATCATAATATTTTTACTAACCCTGCCCCCAGAAAACTCTTCTGTCCTCGCTTTGCTAATTCAAACATTGCAATGTACACTAATGATGGAGTGAGTTGTCTCCCTTTCTAAAAGAAAATTAAAAGGAAGAGAAAAGTTCATATTTGCTCTTTGTACCCTTGTGGGTCACCTAACCGGAAGCAATCCAGCTGTTTTAAAGCCCTTCTCTTCTAAGTGGTTTGCAAACATTAGCTCAGTGACCCACAGGGCCTCCTAGAGAGACGGGCTTATAATAAGATGTCGGTGAGTCACTCGGAAGTTCCAGGCTGTGGATGCCTTGTGTCAGCCAGTCACAACAGCCTTAACGTGAGTCTATAGTTTTACAGCGTGCAAAAGGCTTTCTCCTGCATTATCTAGTATAACCCTTTTATGACCCTTAGGAGGTCAGGTCAGCCCTGTTCTTTCTGTATTACAGATGAGGGGATGAAAGTTTTGGAAAGTGAAATGACAAGCCCAAAGTGGGGAAGCTAGTCCACAGCCAATTTTAGCCTCGCTTCTGCGTCAGTTACGGCTCAGCACAGAAAAGATGATTGCTAACATCGAATTCTCATATCAGGTACCTTGGCATTGAGGGAGTAGGGGAGGGAGAAGAGGAAGAGTGGACAGTGTCCCTCCCCTCCTTTCTCCCTCCCTCCTTCTACTCTACTAGGAAAGGAGAGGAGGTGAGGAAGAGGACCCTGTCCAAGAAGGTTCAGACGTGCAGTTCAGAAGTCAAGTTGTGTGCAGTTTTCCATTATGCTGTAGATTCAAAGCAGCGTGGTAGTAACATAGGAATCGAGTCTCACTTATGTGCAAATAGCGAGGAAGTGGGAATCTTCTCAAATTATAAATTGGTCGAGTTGCCTAAGTTTAATGCAGGCAAACCTGGTGATTTGCAGATAATGTTCACACTTTTGCCACATGGGTCACCACCATTGCTGCTAGATGGACCTATGTGCCCTTCTGTCAGGGTTGGTGCTGAATTACAGGAGTTTCGCATTATACAAGGTGTTCAAGGACTTTTTCTTCCTCCTCCCCCAGCCCACCAAATATAACCACTTGATTCAGTGTGATGAAGGCTAATGGAAGTAGACAGAGCTCAGAGGAAGTCTCCTAGCTCAGCTTGGAAGGTAGAGAGAATGAAGTAGCTCTCAAAAGAGGTGATAAATAAATCGGGTCTTGCATCCCATGGTGATGGGAATGATGTCCATTCAGGTACGTTCTTCTCTGCAAGGCCTGCTGTCTCTCACATGCATTTGTGCAAGCCAGTGATGTGATCTTGGAGGAGGGCCGAAGCTGTGGAGTCGCCCACCCTCTCCCCAGGCTGGGCAAGGTGTCCCACTGGACCCGCACTTGGACTGTTTACTCACATCACTCTGCTTGGAATGACCGTTAACATGCCTGTCTCTTCCACTAACTCAAAAACTCCTCAGGGGCAGAGCCTGAACTACTACTTCTACTACTCCTTCTTCTTCTAAAAGACTTTATTTCTTTATTTGAGAGAGAGAGAGAGAGCACCAGGAGGGGAGCGGCAGGCAGACGGAGAGGGAGAAGGAGGCTCCCTGCTGCAAAGGGAGCCCACTGCTGGGCTCGGTCCCAAGGACCCTGGGATCAGGACCTGAGCCAAAGGCAGACACTCAACCGACTGAGCCACCTGGACACCCCTGAACTTGTTCTTTTATTTTTTTTAATTTATTTTTAAAAACATTTTTATTCATTTATTTAATAGAGAGAGACAGCAAGAGAGGGAACACAAGCAAGGGGAGTGGGAGAGGGGGAAGCAGTCTCTCTGCTGATCAGGGAGCCCAATGCGGGGCTCAATCCCAGGACTCTGGGATCATGGCCTGAGCCAAAGGCAGACGCTTAACCACTGAGCCACCCAGGTGCCCCTTATTCTTCTTTTAAACTCTATATTCTTGACCAGTGTCTAGCATATAGAAAATGATCAGTAAGATTTTTTTTTAAAAAATATTTTTAATATGAAAAATTTCCAATATATACAAAAGCACAGAGAACAGTATAATGAACTCCAATGTACCCATTATCCAGTTTCAACAACTATCAACTCATGGCCAATAATCCATCCTTTATATTTTCCATTTCCCTACTTTCTCATCTCATTATTTTAAAGTAAATTTTAGACATAAATACATAGATGTGGACATTTTGGTGTGGGTAAGGCATTGTGAGAAAAAAGGAAAATTTTAACTGCTAGGCCTCTTTCACTGCCTTAGGAATGCCTAGTGGGTAGGAGTATGTAGAGTGGGGAGGAGGTCTAAGGTTTTTGTGGGATGATTTCCAATAATGAGAACAATTGAAAAGGGAAAGAAGAAGGATTAGTGCATACTATGTGCCAAGAATTGTGCATTATTATTTTATTTCATCCTTCTAAGAAATACAGGTGTTATTTTCCCATTTTAAGAGTAAGAAAGAGAGAGAGGGAGAGAGAAAATGCTGTGTCTAAGTCAAACCGGGATTGGAACCCAGCTCCATGTGGCTGGATTAACATTGTGAAAGGATGACTCCTACAGTGCAGATCCAACAAAACCCACCCGTGTTGTGAGGCTACTAATGAAAATTTCCTGGGCTACTTGCTCTTGTCTTCTTCTCCCCCTCATACAAAATGCAGCTTACTTCACAGGGTCCTGGTGACAGACCCTATCGGCTGCTCCAACCATAGGAGGAGGAAGGGGCTTCCATGCCCAGGATGAAAAAGGGGAATTAAGTTCCCTATCAAAAAGAAGGCCAGTTCCTCCTAGTCCCAATCCCCAGGCAGTGACAGCCAGGAGTCCTGAAGTCCTTGTGAATAAATTTATAAAGGGATAAACGCTGAAATACACATACAAAGTTGAGATAAACCATTTCTGGGAAGAATCTAGGAGATTGTGTTTAAACATGTTCTTCAGTCGATAAGGCTGGATTTGGATTTGGTTGTGAGGTTTACGTGTGGTTATGAGGGAGTCAATAGAGCCCTGGTTACTAAGGGAGCAGGAGGACCGCAGGGTAAGAGATGCGGACTGGCCAGCCTGGGAAACTTAATGGCAAGTCTCAAGGGCAAATGCTGGCAGTGTCCATCCATTCAGCAAGAAGCAAATCTGGCAAGCCAATGAGCAATGAGGTTGACTGGGCACAACCACTCGGTAAGTGGGTGAGAACACCACAGGCAGTTGGACTTAAAAGATAAGTCTAATGCTCAACCATCACCCTGGCCCCCATTCCTTGCTCATGGTCTTCTGGATAATTTGGCATCTGTGTAATTCATTTTTCAAAAGGGAAAGAACAAGCCGTTCTGGTCAGTGTGAACTTCCAGTACTCTTGAAAGTTGATTTTCTCATTATAAGTAAATACATTGGCTTTCTCATTATAGCTTAGCTTTTGCAGTAATTTGCCTTCAGGGAGGGAATGGTCAGATCTCCTTGCTAGTGTGTGCTTTCTGCCTGCCAACTTTGTTTCTCTTTGTAAATTAATGAAGGATGTTCTGTAACTTACACCTCAGCCTCTTGTGTGTGTCTAGTGAATGCCTGGATGCCTGGGTAAGAAGGACCCGGGTGGGGGGTGCCTACAAAGTCAGGTGTCCAGGCTGGCAAGAGAGTGGGCGCTGTAGGGGGAAAAGTCATCAAGGTGGTGAATTCTATGCCTGTGGTCACTTGGGAGAGAGCTAGCTGCCGGTCTCTAAGGATGGCCCCTGGACCACAGCGACACCTGGGCCTTAACCCAGGGGGCTTCTTGCTCTCAAGAACCAAGTCTGGATGCCCTGTCCCCTCAGCAGGCCTAATTCCAGTTCAGTTGAAGAGTATCCCTGCCTTTCCTCTCATGCGCCTGAGACAAAGCGGTTCAGGGAAGCAAAACTTTGCCGTGTTTCTCCTTCACTAAAAACCCTCCCTACCACCCACTCCTTGGCAAAGCTAGCCCTCGTGGAGGAAGGAATAAAAAGGTGATTGCCACTCTATTTCACCAAATCAAATCCCCTTATAACTGTAGGGTATTTTACTATTTGAAGTACTTCAAATATCGTCAAATAAACTGAGATACCTCATTGAGGATAAGACATACTCAATGGCAGAAAGGTTAAAATATGGAAAACATTAAAATATGGGAAACATTTAAAACAGTTTTAAAATTGTTGAAATATGGTATTTAAAACAAAATCTGGGAGTTGCAATTTTTTTCCCTCTCGAGGGAGGGACACAATTTGTTCTAGAGGAAGAGGATTCTGTTGTGTGGGATCACATCATGATGACTCTTTGCTTGTTTGTTTTGAGAACAGCTGCCCTAATGTGCCTAAGCCTGGATAAGTGAGAGCAAGTCAGAGAGCGATGGAGAGACAGACAGACAGGGAGAGGAATTGCTCTGTATAATAAGGTAATAGGACCTAGAGCTTTCCTTAGCTGCCAGGACAATGCGGAAGGGGAGAGATGCGCAAGGTCTATTCCCATAGCAGGTGTTCTCAAGGCTGGCAGCATGCTAGACTCACCTGGGAGCTTTAAGGTTATACCTGCCCAGTCCCACTCCCATAGAGTCTGACTTCAATGGTTTCAGGTGGTCCTGGGCATTGGTCTTTTTAAAAGCTTCTAGAAGATTCTAACTGTTGCAACAGAGAAGGGGTGGTCACAGGAGCCTAAGGAGGTAAAGTTGGTTGGTAGGAACTTCCTGTCGGTGGAGGTGGCCAAGGCAAGTTGGGGCCACTGTGGCTAGTGTTTCGTAAGAAGCCATTCTCTGTTCCGTGCTGTGTCCGCTGGCTCTCTCCAGCCTGTAGCTTCAGCTTGCTGTACCACAGTTATGGGAAATGAGTTGGTGCCCAGAAAGGACCAAGGGGATGCAGAAGATGGACTCTAGTAGCAGAGGCCGAGAGCCACAGTGAGTCCTCCGTGACAGGGGAGTGGGCAGCAAGCTGCCAAGTGGCCCAGGGAAGTCTCCCCTTCCCCGGAACCACAGGGGTCCTCAGACATATCAGGCTTCCCACTGTTCACAGCAGGGCCGCCTCAGCATTGCCATTTGAATATTGAACAAAAGGATGATTCTAGAAGGCTGGAGGACTTGGGTGTCACTCAGGACCAACACTTTGGTTATACCGAGTCTTTTTGGTCTGGGTTTCTGCCCGCCTTCTCCCACCTTCTCTACCCACCCTACCCCACATCCACCCCACACTCCTTGGGGTGAAGGAGTGAAATGCCCATTCATCTATCAAGACTCAGTCCAAGATTTACCTATTCTGAGAGCCTTTTCTGTACCCTTCCCTCACCCCTACCTCCATTGGAGTGGATTATTTCTTTCTGCTGCCCCACTGAGTCCCGTGCAGACTTCTCTCAGAGTGCCTCTGTTCTGGGCTGAATTGTGTCCCCTGGAAAAAAGTTATGTTGAAATCCTAACCCTCAGTACCTCAGAATGTGACCTTATTTGGAAATAGGGTCTTTACAGAGGTAATCAAGTTAAAATGAGGTCATCACGGTGGGCCCTAGTCCAGTATGACTGGTATTCTTATAAAAAACGGAAATTTGGCCACAGAGACGTGTGCACAGGGAGAACACCATGTGAAGCCTAGAGTTCTGCTGCCACGAGGGAGGAAATACCAGATGTGAAGGGAGAGGCCTGGAACACATCCCCCCCAGGGCCTCTAGAGGGAGCACGGCCCTGCTGACGCCTTCATCGCGGACTTCGAGCCTCCAGAACTGTGAAACAATACGTGTCTAAGCTACTCTGTTGGTGGTACGTGGTTAGCAACCTCCTACCCTCCACAAAACGCAGAGCCTCCAACCTGTCGCTGCCTTTCTTTTTCTGGGACTATTACCCCCACTGAGCTGTAAGCCCCTCAGAAACAGAGACTGCTCTAGTCACCCTGGTACCTCATCGAACTACACCTAAACATTTGTTGAATGAATTCGCGATCACTGTTCGTCCACCAATTTTCTGAATCTTCTCTCAGAAACAGCCCCGGGGGGCCCAAAAATGTCCCAGGTCTTACTTAGCCTGGGGGCTGTGACCTGCTTGGCCACCAGCTGTCTGCAATCATCACCAATAACCACAGTAACAACAATAATCCCATTTCTAGCCGAGTTTCAGCGGTCATCAAATTTAAGTGTTTGGTCAGTCAGTCACTGAACAAGCATTCATTGAGTGGTTTCCACGGGCTGGCCTTTGTGGTAGGAACTGGGGACTGAGTGGTAAACAAGACAGCTGGGTCCCCGGTTTCATGGAGTTTTGATACTAACAGGAGAGGCAGATTAAGTAATTATGTAATTACAATGATGATAAAGTGCTCCAAGGAGAAATACAGGATACCAAGAGAATAATTAACAGAGGACCCCTGGCTAATTCCAGAAAGCTTCTCAAAGAGAGTGATGTTTGAGCTCAGCAAAGAGGGATTCAAAGGAACAAGCTAGGCAAAAATTTAGGGGAAGCATGATCCCCCTGGAGCGAGTAACACACGTGAAGGCCATTGGCTCGACAACTATTCATTGTGACCTTGCTATGGGCCAAGCAGGTGTTCTAGGTTCCAGGCATAAGGCAGAGAACCAATAAGAACCCCAGCTATTGAAACGCTCACGTTCAAGCAGCCAGAAGGAGCTGAGCAGAAGAAACCAAGGAAGGAAAAAGCGTAGCGGCCCTCTTCGAGGAAATGAAACGTAAAATGTCTGACCCAGCAAATCTGGATCGTTGAGGCACTTCCCCCACGTAGAGCCGTGCGCGGCACACGCAAAGAGCTTCCGACGTTATTTGCTGTGGATGGATCGGATTCAGCGAGGATGGTGGAGCTGGAGCTTATGTGTTGATTCTATCCCGGCCCAGGTGAGCGAGCACTGCACTCACAAGTGCTTGAGAGCTTGCAAGAATGCCATTGAGCCATGTCTTGTTCATGGCCCGATTTTTCACTGCTCTTCCGCGGTACGCTAGGTCTCGGTAATCCTAAGAACTCTTCTGGTAGGAAGGTGCTCACAGCGTGTGAGTAGCATAGTGACCTGTGCAGTTTTAAGCCTAGATTCATAACTGTTGGCATTCACAGGTCATATAGCTCTGCAGTGCTTAGAAACCTCAGAAGGAAAAGCCTGTGTCCTTCCCATTCTCGGAGGTGGCTTCCTCCCTTGTTCAGGTCACTCTGACCTTTATTTGGGGCTATTAGATGAGGGAAGAGGTACAATCCAGCTCCAAAGTCAATGATCCTTTTGTTTAGAAAAGTACTCTGATGGACTTTTTGGTTAAAAGAGGCAGATTCCATCTCCCCACCCTCTTTTTAAACACATTGTAGGAAGTAGTACAAAAGACTCAGAATCAAATGAAAAATAAGTCTTCCAGAATTCCACCAACAACCAATGTTGTATTTTGGGATATTTCTTGTAGACTTTTTCTTTGCAGATATACCTGGTATGTGTATGCGTATTTATTTTACAAAAAAATGAGAATATCATTCTCGTTATTATTATTTCATATAATATCAACTTGCAACTGACTTAAGCTTAGAAATTTATATTAAACCTCTTTCTGTATCAGTAGGTATTCATCAACATCACTATTTCAAATTTTGGCCTAGCCTGGTGTTACACGCTTCTGAATTTCCCATTTCTAATTTCTCCCCACCCTGTGAGCAAATATTGCTCCTGAAGCATGATCCTAGTCCTGTCACTTTCCTGTTGAAACCCTTTCAAATGCTTCCCACTCCTCATTTCCTACAGATGAAATCTAAATTACATTGCCCCAAATTGGAGACCTTCCGTGACGTGCCCCTGCCTCCAAGCTGCTTGTCCATTTAATCTTCCATTTCTTTCCGAAATGTACCTAATGCTCTAGTGCAAGCTCGGTGCTTCCCGAGATTCTCACCATCCCTTTCCCATTCCTGCTCAAACTGTTCCCTTCCACCTAGAACACCATCCCCGCCAGCTCCCCAGCTACTGGAACCCTGGGCCAGCTTCTAGGTCTGGCATGGGTGCTACCTTCTTCAGAAAGCCTGTTCCTCTCCAATAATTGTCCTAGGCACTGAGCCAAGTGCTTTTCTCATTGGGGGTGGGGGAGGAGATCATTTACCACACCTTTGTCACTGCTTAAAGCATACTTTGCTGCTTTGGATGTGCATGTGTGTGCACACACAAGCATATATGATGGTAAATTGGCGAAAGAGGGTTAGTCATGAGGCAGACTTAGAATCTAGGGCTTTATTCCCACAAATGCTTTTCTCATTTCTGTAAAGTATTTGTATATATCTGCATACCTACATAGAGATGGATATATGTGTGTGTGTGTGTGTGTCTGTATATATAGACACACACACACACATATATATGTGCATATCAAGATTCTTGCAATTTATTTTCTGGAAGCTGCCACCTCTAAGGCACAAGCTAATCTTCCTACAACACTTATAGGTTTCAGTCAACCATGGCATTTTATTAGGGAGTTTGCAGGGAAAAGGCACCTGAGTCATACCCTGCTCAAACCTGTCCGCCTCAGTGAGAATCTGGCTCCTCCTTGGTTTTATGCTATTAAATTACAAATAGCTCCTAATAAATCCACCGAGCTTACATAACTCAGTTTGGGCACCAGGAGACTTGACAACAGGATGGTATGCTGATTATGGGTAAGTTCATATTTAACCAACTGGATTTCCTGGGTTAGCTCTTCTGTGCAAAGCAATGGCATTCAGGGGCCAGACTCCCTTTAATATCTGAGAAATTGGATTTCCTCAGCTTTTAGCATGAACCCTGTAGGAGTCCACCATTTCAATACTACAAACATGGTAAGGAGCACACGAAGGAGGTTGACATGGAGACTAACCCAAGAGAAGTTTAGGGTTTCAGTAATACCCTCTTCAGAACTGACTTCTTTCAGGGTCATCAGGATGTAAAAATGTACTTCCTTTCCTCCCGCACTGAGGCTGCCTTGCCAGATGGCTTGGCTGACCTTCACCTCTTGTTGATCCCATAAGCTCCAGGCCCTGCAGGGAAGAATCAGTGCTGGGCGCACATGGTCATCTTCTGGCTCAAGCCTTTGCTGTTGATGATGTAAGAGTCGTGAAGACTTCATTCTAGACTGACTCCTGTCTGTTTTAACTTTCTCTTTTCACTCTAGTCTCGCCCTGAGTGATCTCATCCACTCTCATTGCCTTTAATGCCACATATATGGTGAGCACTCCCACATTTCTATTTCCCTTTCAGATCTGCCTTCTGAGCTCTGTCCCACATGTCCAACCACCCACTTGTCATTGCCATATGCATATCTGCCCAGCACCAGACTCAACAGGTTCAGAATGAATTTATCAGCTCTTTCCTAAACTCATTCTTCCTCTTTGGTGTCCTATCTAGAGGATGACCCCACCTGCCTTCTAGATGCTCAAGGGTGAAGTCTGGGTTGTGTCCTCACTGACACCTCCTCTCCCTTTCACCACCACCCCCCCTGCATCCTACCCCACTATAGGATTGGATAATCATCAAGCCCTGATGATTCAGTAATCTCCTGAGGAGTTCTCAATTCTGTCCATGGCTCTGCATTTCTTCTGCCGGCTCCTTGCTCCCAGATACCAGAGTGTCTTGCTTGGACTGCTAAAAAAGCCATCTTCTTCTCCTCCCCCTCCTCCTCCTTTTTTTTTTTTTTTTTTTTTTTTTTGAGAGAGAGAGAGAGACTGAGAACATGCCAGAGCAAGCAAGCGAGCATGAGTGAAGGGATAGAGAGGGAAAATCTCAAGCAGGCTCCACACCCATTAAAGAGCCCGACCTGGGGCTCAGTCTTATGACCCTGAGATCATGACCTGAACCAAAATCAAGAGTCAGATGTTTAACTACCTGAGCCACCCAGGCACCAGCCCCCAGCCTCCCATTTCTTGCATTCTCTAATCTAATTCCTACATAGCAGTCAGAGAGGTTTTTTTTTTTTTAAACCAATCTAATTAAGTTACTCCCCTGCTTAAACACTGTCCATGGTTTCCATGTTCTTTTATTGAAAAATTCAAAGCTTTTGCCATGGCTTCCTGTGCGCCGAATGACCTGGACACACCCTCCTCATCAGTGTCACTCAGTATCTTCACTTTCCTTCTCCTGTCTTCTTGGTGCTCTTGTTACACAGGTCTACTCTAAGTCCTTTGATGGCATGAATGCACCGAGCTCCTTCTATTCTTTCCTTTTTGTTTGGCTCATTCCCACTCATCTTTTAGGTTCCAACTGAAATATCTTCTGCAACCCCTAAAATCAAATTAGCCCATAACTATGCACATTGGCACAACACCATGCTTCTCTGTATTGCAGATCATGATGGCTGTTGTCTGAACAATGCTTTGCTTCATGTTAATTTCTTTTCCTAGTCTGTAAGCTTCATGAAGTTAGGAACTGTATCTTCCTTTTCAGTGATGTCTTTCTAGCACCTATTACAACGTCTGCAATTTAGCAAGTGTTTGGTAAGTATTTGCTAAATGAATAAAAGATGTTCTAAGTCTAGGTCTTTCTTTTTTTTTTTAATTTTTTTTTTTAAGATTTTATTTATTTATTTGACAGAGAGAGAGAGAGAGAGAGATCACAAGTAGGCAGAGACAGGCAGAGAGAGGGGGGAAGCAGGCTCCCTGCTGAGCAGAGAGCCCGATGTGGGGCTCGATCCCAGGACCCTGAGATCATGACCTGAGCCGAAGGCAGTTGCTTAACCAACTGAGCCACCCAGTCGCCCCTAAGTCTAGGTCTTTCTGATAGAGTAGAACACATTGGTAGTCAGTGTCATTCTAGTTTTGTATGACTAGCTTTACTCGTTTGTGTGTGGATTGAATGGACCATAAGCGTTTGTTCTATCCAGATAATGTCCTGAGTACCCAGAATCAAGGTCAAATTAGACTTTGATCCTGCCCAGAAGGAGTTTACCAATGAGCAAGGGATGCTCAAGTTTATATTTTCTATGGGAGGATACAATGAGAGGTTTGGGGGTTTTCATAGAAGCAAGAACACCTACACCTGTTATACTCAATGAGATCATTCATCTGAGAGTAGGCAGGGTGCCAGAGAAAGGGTTATGGGCTCTGTTGGCTGAGCCACTGTGGCTGTGGCCAGGTTAATTACAGTCCGTGTACAGCCCAAGGTCAGGAGGGCTGAGTTGACTCATTCCGCAAAGAGAGCAATCAGGAGTCCGGCAAGTGAGGTTAGCAGGTTGGGGTTCACCCCCAAGGGTACAGCCACAGGGAAGGATGGGTACTCAGACTCGGTTTGTCAAATTCCAGGCTGGGCCTGTTAGCCTCTCCCCGGCCACCACAAGGCCCCCGTGCAGCTGCAATGTCCAGATGTATGACTTCCCAGCAAGGGTTGAGCCACGGTCCTCAGGCGAAAGGTTGAGCCATAAGCCCACATTCAGGCAAGGCTGGGTTTGTATCTGGCACTGTTTGGAGCTCCATGATTCTAAGCAAGTTTTGTCAGCTTTTTGAGACTCCGTTTCCTCTGTAGTAAATGAGACACGTCTAGATCCATCACTCACTGGGGAGATAAAATAATGTATGGGAAGTGCCTCTCTGTAGTTGGTATTCATTCTTTTTTATTGAGTTAGAGCTGATGTACAATGTTAGTTTCAGGCATACAACATAGTAATTCAATATTTATACACATTACAAAGTGATCACCATGGTGAGTGTAGTTACCGTCTGTCACCATACATAGTACTACAATAGTATTGACTATTCCCTATGTTGTACTTTACAGCTCTGTGATTTACTTATTTTCTAACTGGAAGTTTGTACCTGCTAATCCTCTTCACCCATCTTGCCCATTCCCTACTCTCCTCCTCTCTCACAACCACCAGCTTGTTCTCTATAAGTCTGTTTCTGGTTTGTTTAGTTCATTTTTTTTGTTTGTTTTTCGAGATGCCACATATAAGTGAAATCACATGGTATTGTTTTTTTTCTGTATGACTTATTTAACTTAGCATAGTACCCTCTAGGTCTGTCCTCACTGCAAATGTCAAGATTTCTTTTTTTTTTTTTATGGCTAAGTGGTTTGTGTGTGTGTGTGTGTGTGTGTGAGAGAGAGAGAGAGAGAGAGAGAGAGAGAGATCTTTATCCATTCATTCACTGACAGATACTTCGGTTGTTTCCATATCTTGGCTATAGTAAATAATGCCACAGTGAACATAAGGGTGCAATATGTATTTTAAAATTAGTGTTTTTGTTTTCCTTGGATAAATACCCAGAAGTAGAATTGCTAAATTGTATGGTATTTTTATTTTTAATTTTTTGAGGAAAATTCGTCCTGTTTTCTCCAGTAACTGTGCCAGTTTGCATTCCCTCCAAAAATGCACAAGTGTTCCCTTTTCTCCACATCCTTTCTAACACTTGCTATTTTTTGACTTTTTGATTCTAGCCATTCTGACAGGTGTCAGGTGATATCTCATTGTGGTTTTGAAGTCTATTTCCCTGATGATTAATAACATTGAGCATCTTTTCATGTGCCTGTTGGCCATCTGTACGTCTACTTTGGAAAAATATCTATTCAGGTCACCTGCTCATTTTTTAATTGGATTGTTTGGTGTATTTGGTGTTGAGTTGTGTAAGTTTTTAAAAATATATTTTGAATATTAATCTCTTATCAAATATGTCATTTGAAAATATCTTCTCCTATTCAGAAAGTTGCCTTTTCATTTTGTTGATGGTTTCCTTTGCTGTGCAAAAGCTTTTTATTTAGATGTAGTCCCAATTATTTATTTTTGCTGTTGTTGCCCTTGACTGAGAAGACAGATCCACAAAGATATTGCTAAGACTGATGTTTACTGCCAAGAGTTTACTGCCTTTGGATTTTTTTTTTTAGGAGTTTTATGGTTTTAATTTTACATGTTACATTTAGGTCTTTTGTCATTTTGAGCTTATTTTTGTATATGGTATAAGAATATGTATCTGGTATAAGAATGTTTTGTATATGGTATAAGAAAGTGGTCCAGTTTATTCTTTTGCATGTAGCTATCTGGTTTTCCCAACACTATTTCTTGAAAACTATCTTTTCCTTGTTGTGTATTTTCACCTCCTTTGTCATAGTGTAATTGACCATATCAGCATGTGTTTGTTTTTGGGTTCCATTCTTTTCCATTGATCTATGTGTCTATTTTTGTGCCAGTACCATACTGTTTTGATTACTACAGCTTTGTAGTATAGTTTGAAATCTGGGAGTGTGATACTTTCAGCTTTGCTCTTCTCTCTCAAGATTCCTTTGGCTATTTGGTGTCTTTTGTGGTTCCATACAAATTTTAGGATTTGTTTTAGTTCTATGAAAAATATTATTGGTATTTTGGTAGGGATCGCATTGAATTTATTGATTGCTTTGGATACTGTGGACATTTTAATGATATTCTTATAATCCATGAGCATGGTATATTTTTCCAGTTATCTGTATCATTTTCTTTTTTTTTCCAGTTATCTGTATCATTTTCAATTTCTTTCATTAAGTCTTATAGTTTTCAGAGTATAGGATTTTTACTTCCTTGGTTAAATTCTTAGACATTTTATTCTTTTTGATGCAATTGTGAAGGGGATTGTTCCCTTCATTTCTCTTTCTAGTAGTTCATCATTAATGTATAGAAATGCCACAGATTTCTGTATGCTAATGTTGTATCCTGCAACTTTACTGAATTTATTTCTTCTAATAGTGTTTTTGGTGGAGTCGTTTGGGTTTTCTGTATATAGTATCATGTCATCCACAAATAGTAGCAGTTTTACTTTTTTCTGACCAATTTGGATGCCTTTTATTTCTTTTCCTTATCTGATTACTATGGCTGGAACTTTCAGTACTATGTTGAATAAAAGTAGAGAGAGGGTGCATCCTAGTCTTGTTCTTGATTTTAGAGGAAAAGTTTTCAGCTCTTCAGCACTGAGTCTAATGTTAGCTGTGTGGGTTTGCTGTATATGGCTTTTGGATTAAAGAATGTTTCCTGTAAACCCATCTTGTTGAGAATTTTTATTATAAATGGATGTTGAATTTTGTCAAATGCTTTTTCTGTATTTGTTGAGATGGTCATATGATTTTTATCCTTTATTTTGTTAATGTGGTATATCGTGTTGATTTTGCAGATGTTAAACTATCCTTGCATCTCTGGAATGAATCCCGTTTGTTCACAGTATATGATCCTTTCAACATGGTGAGTTTGGTTTGCCAATCTTTTTTTTTTTTTTAAGATTTTATTTATTTATTTGACAGAGTGAGATCACAGGTAGGCAGAGAGGCAGGCAGAGAGAGAGGAGGAAGCAGGCTCCCTGTTGAGCAGAGAGCCCTATGTGGGGCTCGATCCCAGGACCCTGGGATCATGACCCAAGCCAAAGGCAGAGGCTTAACCACTGAACCACCCAGGCGCCCCTGGTTTGCCAATCTTTTGTTGAGGATTTTTACATCTATGTTCATCAAGGCTATTGGCCTGAAATTTTCTTAGAGTATCTGTCTGGTTTTGGTATCAAGGATGTTACTGGCTTTGTAAAATGAAGTTGGCATTGTTACTTCCTCATCAATTTTTTTGAAATAATTTGAGAAGGATAGGTATTAACTCTTCTTTAAATGTTTGGTAGAATTCATCTGTAAAGCCATTTGAACCTAGACTTTTGTTTGGGAGCTTTTGGTTATTGATTCACTTTCATTATTAGTAATGGGTCTCTTCACATTTTTTATTTCTTCATGATTTAGTCTTGGAAGATTGCATGTTTCCAGATATTTATCCATTTCTTTTAAGTCATCTAATTTGTTGGTGTATAATTGTTCATAGTATTCTTTTATGATACTTTGTATTTCTGTGGTATCTATCATAATTTCTTCTCTTTCATTTCTTTTTTTTTAAAGATTTTATTTATTTATTTGACAGAGAGAGAGATCACAAGTAGGCAGAGAGGCAGGTGGGAAGAGAGGGGGAAGCAGACTCCCTGCTGAGCAGAGAGCCTGATGCCAAGTTTGATTCCAGGACCCCGAGATCATGACCTGAGCTGCAGGCAGAGGCTTTAACCCATTGAGTCACCCAAGCGCCCCTCTCCTCTTTCATTTCTGATTTTATTTGGGCTCTCTCTTTTGTTCCTTATGGGCCTAACTAAAGGTTTGTAGAATTTGCTTATCTTTTCAAGGATCCAGACCTTATTTATTTATTTAGTCTCTATTTCATTTATTTCTACTCTGATCTTTGTTATTTTTTTTTCCATCTACTAACTTTGAGTTTTCTTTGTTCTCCTTTTTCTAGTTCTTTAAATGTAAAGTTACATATTTGATATTTTTCTTGTTTCTTGATGTAGACCATTTTCATTTTACTCAAGGTAATTTTTGTTTTTGATTGCTTTATTGGCCCATTGGTTGTTTAATAGCATGTTATTTAATCTCTATGTATTTTTGTTTTTTCCCAGTTTTCTTCTTATCATTGATTTGTAGTTTTATACCATCATGGTCAGAAAAGATTCTTGATATGACTTCAGTTTTTTTAAAGCTCATTAAGAGTTGTTTTGTGGCCTAACATGTGATCTCTCCCTGGTAGTGTTCCATGTGTACTTGAAAAGAATGTGTATTCTGTTTTTGAATGGTGTGTTCTGTATATATTAGGTCCATTTGATCTAATGTGTTGTTTAAAGCTGATGTTTTCTTATTAATTTTCTGTATGGATAATCTACTCATTGCTATAAGTGGTATAATAAAGTCCCGTACCATTATCGTATTACTGTCTATTTCTTCCTTTATTTCTGTGGATATTTGCTTTATATGTAGGTGCTCCTATGTTGGGTACATAAATGTTTATAAATGTTCTATCTTGTTGGTTTGACTCCTTTACTGTAATATAATGCTTTTCTTTGTCTTTTGTTGTAGCCTTTATTTTAAAGTTGATTTTGTTTGACATAAGCATCGCTACCCAAGCTTTCTTTTTATTTCCATTTGCATGGCACATATTTTTCTCATACTTTTACTTTCATTCTCTGTGTTCCATTAGGTTTGAAGTGAGTCTCTTATAGGCAGCACAGAGAAGAGTCTTATTTGTTTTAATCCATTCGGCCACCCTGTCTTTTGACTGGAGCCCATAGTCCATTTACATTTAAAGTAATTATCAATAGGTATGTACTTATTTCCATTTTGTTAATCATTTTCTGGCTGTGTTTGTGATTCCTCTTTGCTCCTTTTTTCTTCTTTATCTCTTCCCTTGAAGTTTGTTTGCCTTAGTGTTATATTTGGATTCTTTTCTCTTTTGTGTGTTTTTTATAAATGTTTTCTTTGTGATTACTCTGAGGTTCACATGTAATATCTTTTGTATATAATAGTCTGGTTTAAGTTAACAGTAACTTAATTTTGAACACATGCCAAAACTTTATATTTTTATCCCCGCACACACATTTTACATTTTTGGCGACACATTTTATAGGTTTTTATTTTATGTATCCTTTATTACTGTATTTTAATTATTTCTACTACTTTTATCTTTTACCCCTCATACTTGCTTTATAAGTGGTTGATCCACTACCTTTATTTACCTTTTCCAGTGAGATTTTACTTTGGCATGCTTTCTTATTATTAATTGGTGCCTTTTCTTTTTAGCTTAGAGAAGTCCCTATAACATTTCTTATAAGGCCAGTTTAGTGGTGATTAATTTCTTTAGCTTTTGCTTAGCTGAAAAACTCTTAATCTCTCCTTCACTTCTGAATGATAACCTTGTTCGGTAAAAAAAAAAAAAAAAATTCTTGGTTGGCAGTTTTTTCCCCTTCAGTGCTTTGAATATGTCATGCCACTTCTTTCTGGCTTGCAAAGTGTCAGTTGAAAAATCTACTGATATCCTTATGAGGTTTCCCATTCTATGTAGTATGTTGCTTTTCTCTTAATGCTTTTAAGATTCTCTCTTTATCCTTAACTTTTAGCATTTTTATTATAATGCATCTCAGTGTATTTCTCTGGGTTTATCTTATTTGGAATTCTCTCTAGAATTCCTGGACCTGGAGGCCTGTTTCCTTCTCCAGATTAGGGACATTTTTGATCATTATTTGTCCTAATAGCTTTTCTATTCCTTTTTCTCTCTTTTTCTGAGACCCCTATAATACAAAAGTTAATCCATTTGATTCCTAGAGGTTCCTTAAGGTATCCTCACTTCTTTGTTTTGTTACTTCCATTTTGCTACTCTACCTTGGTTGTTTTCCATTGTTTTGTTGTCCAGCTTGCTGATCTGTTTATTTTATCCATTGTTGAACCCCTATAGTGTATTTTTCACTCAGTTAGAACTTCCATTTGGTACCTTTTTTTTTTTTTTAAAGATTTTATTCATTTATTTGAGAGAGAGAGACAGAACATGAGAGGTGAGAAGTTCAGAGGGAAAAGCAGACTCCACACGGAGCTGGGAGCCCGATGCGGGACTCGATCCCAGGACTCTGGGATCATGACCTGAGCCAAAGGCAGTTGCTTAACCAACTGAGCCACCCAGGCGCCCCATTTGGTACTTTTTAATATTTTCTCTTTGTTGAAGTTCTTGCTGTGTTTATTCATTCTTCTCCTGAACTTGGTGAGTGTCTTTATGACTATTACTTTGAATTCTTCATTAGGTAGGTTGCTTATCTCCATTAAGGTCTTTTTTCTGGAGATTTGCTTGTTCTGTGGTTTGGAACATATTCCTCTGTCTCTTCATTTTACCTATCTCTCTGTGTTTGTCTATATGTATTAGGCAAAATGGCTACCTCACTCAGTCTTAAAAGAGTGATTTGGTGTAGCAGCTGTTCTGAGTGGCCCAGAAGTACAATCTCCCCTGGCCAAAGCTAGGCGCCCTCTGGGCATCCCTCATATGGGCTGTGGTTGCTATGCAGGGATGGTGGGGTCAGGGGACTCATCTGAACTGGTTTCAGCTAGGTTGCTGTGTGGGGTGGGCAGGGCTCTGAGCACTTGTCTGGTCCATTTGTGGCTCATCTGCTCCAGTAGGGTGCGGCTTGGGGAACTTGCCAAACCAGGATATGGCACAGGGTGGGCAGAGTATGCCCTCTGGAGCTAGCAGGCCCGTGAGGGGCCACCTATATGCTCCGTTACCAGCAAGTGAGGACAGAATTGCAAAAATGGTGTCTTCTAGCACTTTCATCCCTGGATAAAGTCCCTATGGGTTCCTGCCTCTCTGATAGCAGGTTTACAGGTAGTAAGTGGGTCCCCCTCACTTATGTTCTAGGTGCTTTCCAGTTTGTTGCTTTTGTGCTGGGTATCAGGGTGAGTGGGTTTGTATGCAAGCCCTTGAAAAGCTGGATCTCATTCCCTATAGTTCTAAGATTCTTCTGGTCTTAATCCTCATTGAGTTTCAAAGCAAGATACTTTGGGGGCTGGTCTTTCTAATGCTAACTCCTGGGGTTGAGTGTCTCATGTGGGGCACAATGCCCAACCTCTTGAGGGAGAGTTCCATATTTTGGGATCCCTCTCAATTCTAGAGTCACTGAATCTGGGGCTCGGTCCTGGGAAAGGCCATGTCTGCCTCTCCTACTCTTCTCAATGAACTTCTTTAGTCTTTGTTGTGGAGATGCTGTTTATCTAGTTCTCAAGTCCTTTTCAGGAGAAAATTTTTCTGTATGTAGCTGTAAGCTGGCTGTGTCCATAAAAGGAGGTGAATTTAGGGTCTTCCTATTCAGCCATCTTAAACTCCCTCTGAAAGTTTCTTTTTTCCTTCCTTCCTTCCTTCCTTCCTTCCTTCCTTCCTTCCTTCCTTCCTTCCTTCCTTCCTTCAAGATTTTACTTATTTATCTTAGAGAGAGAACATGTGTACTATCGGGGGGAGTGGGAGAGGGAGAATCTCAAGCAAACTCCATTGCCGAGTGTGGAGCCTGACATGGGGCTTGATCCCAGGACACTGAAATCATGACTTGAGCTAAAATCAAGAGTCAGATGCTTAGCAGACTGAGCCACCCAGGCACCCCTGAAAGTCTTAATTTCGAACTAAACTCTGCCATAGTCAGCAGACAACCTTTAACTATCAACTCCTTCAGGGATGGCTTTGTGGCTTAGTCACCTTGCCCAAGGTCCTACCCCTTCCTGAAGTGACTTAAAGTCAATGAGTAATCAATGCCTGTCATCTCTGCCCAGTAACTCCGAAGGCCATTCTAGTGCCGGGACACTTCCTGGCCTCACCTGACACCATTGTCATTAGCCCTACATCTAGCTTGAAATCCTCCTTCCACATTTTCTGCTCCCTTCTTCTTTCTTCAAGTGTTCATCTCTAGGATGCTCCCTAATAAATATCTTTCCCCTTAACTCCGTCTCAGAGTCCCTTTTCCAGGGAATGAAACTATGATATATTGGCTCACCTAAGTGAAAGGTCTAGGGGCTATCAAGCATAGCAGAAAGTTAAGCTAAATATGATCTCTGCCCTCTCGGATCTTATAGTCTAATGGAGAAGAGAGATCTTAAATAATGATGTATCCAAAATGGTAATCACAGCCCAATGGGAAGTATAAGAAAAGGTGGGGTGAGAGCTTATAATAGGGGACATGAAGGTGACTTTGTAGGATGAGTAGGGAGGAGCCAAATGGGGGGACTGCTGAGGCCAAGGGGACATCACATCATAGGAAGGAGTTGTGTTTGGAACAACCAAAAGGCCAGGGTAGCTGAAACCTAATGCAGCAAAACTTCAACGTAGGAAAGAGCTTCGTGTTATGGGCTTTCTCCTTTCTTCACCTCAACCACTCACGGGAATCTTCCACCTTCATGTTGCCTCTTAGATGCATGAGACTTCTTCTTTGTCCCTCTTTCTCTCTCTGTACAGACCTGCTGCTTTCCAGACCCTAACCCCCCTTTTCTCGGCACCTAGAGTTAATAATCTATTCAGTGCCCTTGGACTTCTTTAATGAATCCAAAAAATGAATGACAATGTGTGCCCCTTCTCAGATCATCTAGTTTCTTAGGACCTTTTGGAGCAATAATTTTGTTGCAGGTGCGCGGAAGGATTATGTCGAGCGGAAACAGTGGAGGTAGAGGCTGGAGCCAACTGGAGAAAGAAAAACCTTTGCTGAAATGCCACGCCAAAGGGGATGAGGTACAGGAGCCAGGTCCTGGCATGAGGGAGATGGACCAGAACCAGGAAACAAGTCAGTGAGAGGCCCAATTATCAGAGTGCCGGAAAGTGGAGTGTGGGGGCAGAGTCAGCTGGAAGGTGGTTGGTCTGTGGTTGAGTTGCTTTTTATAGGAGCCAGCCCTACCCTGGCTCCACTTGGGAGCTGCAGCCCGAGGCCCTGCCTCGTCTCCAGGTGTGAGTAATGCTGAGAATGGCGGGCACATGGAAAAGGGGAACTCTCTGGAGCCAGGAACCACACCTGTCTACGTTTTTCAAAGCTTTATCACCTTTGCAGTTTAAGCAGTTTCATTCCCACTGAGATTAAAAGTAAGCATGAGCAATTAGATAAATTTGCCTGATTGAGTACTCCCCAAGGAAGTGTGAGAGGATAACCTTGAACTTCATCCTGCCTATCAGATATCTTGGGCATAATTGCCTGCTTTATTTCCTAAGAGTTTTGAAGTACTTTTTTTTGTTTGTGTATAACAATGTTTTTGTACACTTAAATGGTTTTGTAAAGAAGACATAGATTTTTGTAAAGATGCTTTTATGTTTTTATCTTGCAACCGTTCAATTCAATGACCTCTGCTCACTGTGATGTTTTAGGTAGGAAATACTGGTTTTGCCTTCCCTTGTACTGTTTGGCAAGAGGCCTGGGGTTTGTTTTCTCCCTGCAAATAGATCCTTCTGCTGCTAGTCGCTCTCCACACCTGTCCAGGCCTCTCTCACTCCCAATGTCTGCAACTCTTACTTATCCTTCAACTTCAGCTTCAGCGCAACTTTCTCTGGGGAGCCCTACGACCTCTGGGGTCTCTGCTGGTGTCATTTCCTCAGGGCTGTGTTTACCCTCTCTTGGATTCCCTATCTGCTTGTCTGGCTCTTGTAACCCACCTTAGCTTTTGAGACTGAGTTGGAATCACTGATGGGCTGCAAAATCAACATAGTGGGTCATGACCAGTATATTTAGGTTTTGTAATCTTTATCTTGGGATTTCTTTCTTCTAGGTTGCATTTAAATAGCAGTAAATCCGTGTTTGCTACTTAGCTTTACTTTTTACTTCTTTGCAACAAGTAAGATTTGTTTCATGAAGCTTTTGTTTCTGTCTCTGTGTGTGTTTCTACATGCACAATAATGAATAAGACAGATGTACGCCTGGGCAGTTTGGAGCACATGGTGTGAAGGAGTGTTTTCCTCCAAATTTTTAAACTGTGACCCACAGTAGGAGAAACATTTTATACTGTAACATTTTTATATGGTAAGAAAAACATTTTATAACTTAAAGTGTTTTATACTGCATGCGCGTGCGCGCACACACACACACACACACACACACACATTCCCATAGTTTTCAAGGCCTATATACTGGACTTTGATATGTACACCTCACACGAGGTAGCTATTTTTAACTCATTGTAGATGTGACGAAAGGGAGATTGAGCAATTTCGTGACCTGCACAGGTCCTACTCCTGAACTTGGAGCTAGGGCCTTGAATCCAGGATTCTGATCTAGCACACTGTCTCACTCATGTGAGTTTTTATACCCTTACACACAGAGGCAAGGTAGCATGAGCTCAATATCCCATCAATACTTATAGGATTGTAGTTTGTTATACATGATATTGTGCAAGACTCCAACTGCACAGCAGTAGAGTGAGGCTATAGGCAGCTGGGAGAGCAGCTGAGCAGATAAGTATGTTCAGCAAATAGGGTTTTGCAAGTAGAGAGTTAACATTGTCACAAGTTGATTTTTTTTTTTTTTTTGTCCACCGAGGAAAGCTTATTATTTGGATTTTGGACTCCGCTAATAGAAGTAGAACATGTAGGAGAGAAGTGGTCATCTTGTACTTTTCTAAGAGCTTTGTATTTTACCCTGGGCAGCACACTTTGAAACCAAAGATAAAAGATAGATTGTTTTTTAGAAGAAAATGCCCTGAGAAGTGAGAGAGCTCAGGGTCAGGCCATAGGAGGATGGAAGGTCGGGAACTGGGGGGAGCAGACTGGGGGTGGGGGTGGAGTGGAGCTCTCTAGATACCCGAAGGGCTGTCTGGTCTAAGCCCTGGCAGAGGGCTTAGACTGGCATCAGGGGGCCTCATGGGCAGGAACAGCATGGGGACTGAGTCCCAGGTGGCAAAATTGTGAGAGACCTTTGCTGGCTTTGCCTGCACGGTGTCTGCTTTTCTTTCTTTCACAGACCCCACATCTTGTTCAGGGAATGGGTCTCTCTTCCTCTTGCCCAACATGGTCATTTTGGCGGGCTAACTCTAGTCCTTCCTCCAGGTGATCTCTGGGTGGAGATGAGGCAGACATTTCTACTCCGGCATTGATTATTCATTGGCTTTCGGTTACCCCAGGAAAGGCTGGGGCAGCAAAGCAATTCCTGAAGGGGTTGAGGATTAAAGATTGCTAACTGGTAGCTCTCCATCAGCTGGGGCTAAACATCCTTCCCTGGAGGGGCATCTGGCTGGCTTGCCAAGAGTCTGCCACAAAATGTATTCCTTATTTATTTTTTGGTAATGATAGTTTCAGCTGGACTTTCTGTCATGGGCAACTAAAGGAATCCTGACAGACAAACAAACATTTTCTAAATTTCGGAGCTGTCCATGTACGTAAGATGCTGCCTCAGCCGGGAGCAAGCTCCTCATCCTCAGAGATGCTCAAGCGAAGCCTGGCAGACCACTTCCCTCTGGGAGGGAGGTTTCGTGCTCTGGAGGGAAATTTGAGCTGCGTGACCTTTCCTTCTAGAATTCCTTGACTCCTGGTCTCTGAAGACAGGCTTCAAGAGATTCTGCTTGCATCTGGACAGACACATGGACATCAGAGCATCCCAGATCAAATCATATCAAGTCCTATTTCTCCCAGCTAACTTCACTTGACTGTGGACTTGGAAGAATTTGACTTGAATTTGGAGATAAAGGGGATGTTGCTTGGTTTGCTAAAGAAAGACACTTTTTTTTTTTTAAATGTCATTAGAAGAAACTCTAAAGGAGTTCCTTAGCCAACGTTACCACCACAGACTGTTTTCACCTGCCGGGCCCAAAAAGGCACATGCCAACCTCAGTTAACACTATCATGTGGCCTCTTGGTCAGGTGTTCCTCCCTCCATTTCTCTCAGTTCTTCGTGTCTCCTGGTCTCCTCTGGCCTCTCATGTCACCATGCCACTCCCTGAGTCAGACCTCACTGGCTGCTTGTGAGGCCACTTGTTCTTTCAGGCCAAGGACCTCATGCCTTGGTGTCACACACACACCCCGCCCCCCCCTCCCTGGCCCTCCTTGCCATCCAGCGCCCACCCAGGTTTGTGTCTTAAGCCCTGAGCTCTGGTCATCCAGCTCCCGGCTGTCTGGTGCGTCCCCCACTGCCTGCTTTGGCTCCCTCTGATGTGGCTGTTTCTCTGGCCCTGAGCTCTCTGCCTCAGCTGAGTGTCTACAGACTTGGCAGGTGCCTTGGTTATGGCGTGAGGAAAAAGGCCCTGGACTCAATGCCTGGAGAATCAGAGTTTGAGCCCCGAGACCCTCTGCCGCTGCCATGGATCAGTCACCCCTATCTCTGAGCTCTAATTTCTTCATTAGTGAAGCAGGCCTGTCCTACCTCACGAAGTCGTGGGGGGAATCCTCACAGTCCCTTGACTGAGGTCCTGCCACGTGCCGGGTGTTAAGCTTAGCACTTACTATGCTGCTTCTTCCTCCCAAAGCACCACCTTGAGGATGGCGTTTTTATCCTGGTTTTACAGAAGAGGAAATGGAGGCCCCGGGGAGGTTAAATAATTTACCCCTGGTCACACAGTAGGGCTAAAATTCAACCTGTGATGTGTCCTTTATAAAACTCTTGGCATTGATACACTTCACTGTAAGATGAGGAACACAGCCCTTTATCGCACTAAGTCTTTTCTGCACACCAGCATTTATCATTATTTCTAAATCACCTGTGAATCTCTCTGGGTCTCAAAGGTGCGAGGACTGTCTGATAGGGATGATTCTGATCTATCTGTGGGCAAAATGCAGAAAGAACCATCTCAAGTTAACAGATGCAAATCTTTGCATCACTGACTTCTTCAGCTTCAAGAAATACATGGCTAGCCAATGTAGATGGGTGGGGAGAGTAGACTTCTCAGTACTGAAGATGCACTTGATCTTGTTCCAGATCCTTGAATCTGGAACTTGGTCCCCAGGTCAGCTTTGAGGAAATAAAGCTTAGCTGGAATCAAAATGGTCAGTGTCTTTGCACCACACAAATATGCCTGCAGTGGCCATTGCCCCCCTTCTACCCTCAGGCACCACAGACTGTGGCATCTGTGTGGGGGCAGGAGCCCCCGACTACCTCCATGCTGGGCCGCAGCACTTTCTCAGGAACGGAAGCAGATGCTAGGAGAAATTTGGCTCCCACATGCATTCTAAGTTGGCTGGAAAGGTTCAGGGAATGTTGCTGGACATTGGCAACCCAGGGCTGCTGCCTGCGCCATGGTTGCTGGCTCCCAGGTCCCGAGTGGATGAAGCTGTGGAACTTCTGAAGGCTCCGTGTGCCAAGAAAGCAGCTGCCCGGAAAGTGGGTGCTGTTGCAGCTGCTCCCTCTTAGACAAGAAAAACCTGATTCAAAAGCCAGATGACTCCCCAGGAAAGTCAGTTCAAGGTTTGAAGGCTCCCTAGCTTGTCCTATGAGCCTCCACACCAAGAACCACCAATTACAAATTTAATAGCTCATTTTGTAGCAAAAGATCAATTAGGAAGCACCTAGAATTTTTTAATGATACGAATATATTCTCTGGGTTCTGCTATGGCCTACACAGTGTTAACTTTTTCTATTGTGATTTTTAAGTTTCTCCCCTAGAAATTGATTTTATTTAATATCCACAAGTCTTAAATGTCTGGGTGGCTCAGTCATTAAGCATCTGCCTTCAGCTCCGGTCATGATCCCAGAGTCCTGGGATCGAGCCCCCCATCGGGCTCCATGCTCAGCCTGCTTCTCCCTCTCTCCCTTCCCCTGCTTGGGTTCCCTCTCTCGCTGTGTCTCTATCAAATAAATAGATAAAATCTTTAAAAAAAGAAAAAAAAGAAAGAAAAATCCATTAAAGAAAATAAAAAATGTACGGGTTTTGGGGGGGGGGGGGAGTTCTATGGGCTGCAAACCACCTACCAGGTGGTGGCACCAGAGAGGCAGCAGCCACAGGAGGGATTGGCCTTGGAGGCTCAGGACAAGGAATCTTGAGCCTTCAGTTTATGAGTCCAGGGCTTAATTGGCTAGGCGTTCTGCATTCTTCGTGTGTCAGCAGCCTGGCTGCTCTTGTTCCTCACGGAATAACGAGGTGCCCTGGGATTTGTTCAGAACTGGTCCCCCGGAGTCTCTCAGGAAGTGAGAGCATTTCCCTCCGGCTGCAGAGACAATTCACATTCCCTTTGGAAAGACACAAACGGGCCCCTGCAGTAGCTGCCTCCACCTTGCCCACTGTCACTGCCCAGGTCTGTGCTACTCCCTGCTCTTCACAGGTCTGTCTCCTCTCCTGTGCTTACAGAAACCATTTACGATGGTCCCGTGTAGATCCAGGGGAGTGCCTGCATAGGTGTCAACCCCGAACTTTCTACAGTGGCATCCCAGAGCTACACGTGGCCCGCTCTTTGATTCTCTCCTTCTCCACTGTGAGTAGACCCATCCATCTACATCAGCATAACTCGCGTTGTATACTAGGTGCATAATACCAAATACTATTATTTTCCCAAGGTGCTATGATGTGAAAAAGTTGGGAAACGTTGGCCTCGTGGGACCTTCCCAGTTCAGAGGTGTAGATTCTATTGTTATGCTCATTTTACAAGTGAGAAAAAGGAGGCCCCACGGGCTTACTTATTACTATACCAAGGTCACGTAGCTATTAAGTGGCCCCACCAGAATTTGACCCCAGACAGCTTGCCTCTAGAATTTCCATGCTTTTGACCCCAGAGCAGAAGTCCTCAACCTTAACTATGTATTAGAATCTAAAGAACTTTTAAAAGACCAGAAAATATCAAAGCCAACTGTCCCAGCCAAGGGGAGCCTAAGGAGACAAGATAATTAATGTACTGGGGGGTACTAGATGGGACCTTGGGAGAGGAAAAGGACATTAGCAAAAAAGTGTAGAAATTTAAATAAAGCACGAAACTTAGTAATAACAATGCGTGAGTACTGGTCCATTCGCTGTGGCAAATGTACCATACTGGTGCAAGATGTGAATAGTAGGTGAACCTAGGTGTGGTGTAGATTGCAACTCTCTCTACAACCTTCATGATAATTCTGTAAATCTAAACCTGTCCTGAAAAAGTTTATTTAAGAAATTCCGCAAACAAACCCTGGGGCCCCATCTCAGAACAATTTAATCAAAAACACTTGGAGGTGAGGGCCAGGCATCGTTATTTCTTTGAAAGCTCCCCAGCAGTTGAAAATGTTCATCCAGGGTTGAGAATCCCTGCACTACCCCCACCCCCACCCCGACAGGGACTCTGAGCCACTGGAATGCAGGGTTCTTGTCTATTTTTTGTTCCTCTAGTGCCTAGCTTGGAGTCTGGCCCAGGTTAGGCATTCAGTACGCGTTTGATGAATGAATGAATGAATGAATGAACGAACGAATGAACAAATGAATGAAAGAACGAACGAATATTTTAACCTCTCCTCAATCAGCCTGACCTAACCAACTCTGACGAGAAAAGATTAAAACATTTAACGTCAGGCAACAAGTCTGTCGGTGGGTCCCGCTGATTTGTGACGAGCAAGACGCTAGGTGCAGGCCATGGCTAGAAGTCTGGTTGGAAGTGATGCCTGTCCTTGAGGCATATTCTAGAAGGAAAGGGGGCAGCCCGGTGGGGTAGTGGTTCAGCAGGCAGGGTCTGGAGCACCTGGTTTAGCCTCAGATCCCAGCTGCTGCACTTGGAAGCCCTGGGATCCCAGGCATTTTCCCGACCATGTTGGAGACGAAGGGAGATGTGAAAATGAAGCAGAAACTGAAGTTGCTGCTGTGTGAACTACAAACCCAGCAGATGTTGGTAAAGTGGAGTGTAGTGAAGAGTTTCGCTTTCACTAGTTTTCTACAAGATGTTATTTCCTGTCATCAAAACTCCACCTGTGCCCTAGCTGAAGTCCCCTGCAGAACGGATGGGAACTTCGGCTGTGTTGATGGGGACTTGAGTGTGGGGAAGGGGAACAGAGGACAAGTTAGGTGTGGAGGAAGTGGGCTCCTCCTGGATCTGCTGGGGCCATTGCTCCCTTAATGGGGAGACCTGAGGGAGGGATCATGGCTCATGCTGACAGAGCCCTAATTCTGCACTGGGAACTTCTCTAAGTGTTTTACTTGCTGAGGATCATTTCGTGTTCACAACCTCCTCTTGAAGTCATCCTCTGTATGTCCCTCCCATTTTATTGGTGATGCAACTGAGGCCTAGAATTAGGTAACTCACCCAAGGTCACATAAGGAGCAAGTGGTAGGACCAGAATTCAACACATGTAGCCCGGCTCGGAGGGTGTGCAGACCCACTGCATGAGGGAGATGCAGGAAAGGCACTAACTTCAGACCCAGGCAGAGCAAGGATCGATCTGGCTCTGTGAGCTTGCGTGTGGCACCTAACCTTCCCAGGCCTCCCTTTCCTTGACTATAAAGCGAACATCACAGCAGGGTGGTTCTGATGGTTAAATGAGATGCTATATTTAGCCTTTCTTATCTCCTTTCTCCACTCACAAGCTTTTCTGCCTCCCTTCCCCTCTCCTCCCACTGTCCCTGTTTAGCATCCATTTATTTATCTTTTCAAAGTTAGGGAAGAAAAGCAAAACCAGGTCTTGATCTATTTTTCTAACGGAGCTGAGTTATAAAAATATATGCATATTTATATACACATGGAAATACAGGTGCCTATATGATATACATGTATACACATCATATATCTGTGTGTAAGGATAAATAGTCAGGTAGATATATACAGATATCAAAAATGTTTGAAAGCATGAGTTAAAGATCCAGCTTTATCTGTTATAAAAGATCCCTGACTGGTGTGACATGGTGGAAAAAGAAGGCTGTCACTCAGTTAGTGCCATGAGCCTAAAGTACGGGAAAGTAGGGCAAGAACCATAATTTCAGTAGGAATTCAAAGGTGGGAGGGTTCAGTGTGGCTAAAGGAGTCAGGGCGGGCTTCTTAGAGGAGGTGACACTGCTTTGGAGGGGCAGGGTTTGGTGAGGCAGAGGGCACCAGCCTGTGACATGGAGAAGACCCTGTAGAAGGGAATAGAAAGGGCATGCCATGAAACTGTAGGTCAAATGCGTCTGTGGGAGGACCTGGTAGGCTGCAACATGGAACTGAACGTGGGCCCTGCGTGCTACGTGGGTAGTTTCCTTTGAGCGTCTGGACAGCTTACATTATTATGTCCATTTTACAGAGGAGGGAACAAAAGTTCAGGGAGTTCAAGTCACTTGTTGTAAAGTACATAATTATGAAATTAGAGGCACTGAGATATGGTGGTACTGCAGGGTTTTCCACCATGACTACATGAAGATGAGGGAGCATGCTGGTGTGGAAAGAGGGGCCAAGAAAACAGGAGGCCTGAGTTTCAGAGCTGAGTGTCCTTTGTAGCCCACAGGGTTGTTAGGGGTTTAAGTGAGATAATGCATTTTTAAATGCTTTAACATTAAAGTGCACAGCAAATGGTAAATGGACCAGAACACAGGGAATCAAGTTATGGCCACCTAAGTTTTCGAAGAGCATCTAGTCTACTAGTGCAAACCAGGGGCTTACAACCTCCTCAAAACTGGAGAGTGCTGAAAAGCATATGACCTTTGGCGTCAGGCCTGGGTTCTAGTTCTTGTTCTACTCTATACACACTAGCTCTGTGGCGGTGGGCACATCCCTTCTCTGGGCTTCAGTTCCCGTATCATGGACGTGGAGTGTGCTCCAGGCTCTCATCCAGCCCACACGTGGTCATGTTCTGCCCTCACCTGACATCGCCCCTGGGCTCCGGTTCACTTTCAAGATGGCCTCCAGTGGCCCCAAACATAGCCAGCCAATTTCAGGAAAGGGAATATAACTTAACAAAAGAAAAACTTGATTGAACTACTTGGTTATAAGTACAGCTTATGGAAAAATCCGGACGATATAGAAAAATATATCTATACCTAAAATTGAGGGTGCAGAAAAATAAAAGGCCGAATATAAAGTTAATCTAGATCTAGACATTATCATCTCTTTGGTGTATGTCAACAAACATTTTTAATAAGAATAAATCAATATATGTAAGTCAGTATTTAAAATCCTGGTCCTCCTCTTTTATATAATCTTCTCTCATTAGTTAACTGTAATATAAATGATACTCTCTACATACAGAAACTGTTTTTTAAAAATTCGAGTTGGACTCATTTAACCAATCAAAAATGTTTTTGAAAAATTAGTTGGGCATTTTTGATGTCAATATCAATTGTTTAATGATTTGCCAAATAGAAAGCAATAAGTCTATTGGGCTATATAACTAATTATTGTTGAACATCTTTACAACCTTTTAAAAAAATCAAATATAAACCTGGTCAATCGAACTTGACTTTACATCTTTAGCTTTAGGAGATACTATTGCTAATCTCAATACTTTATGAGAGCTCACTCTCTCTACAATATTCTATTTACGAAGAAAAATTGATACAAGGCAGCACTTTTGGGAAGGGGTTTTCTGTTGTATCAAACTAGCAGAGCCAAGCTGTCAGTGTCTGTCTAAAACCTTCTGCAGGGGCTGGAATTCTGCAGCTGTTTTTCCCTCATGCCATAACTGATCCAGCTCATTCAATCCAAGAATAGTCTAGGGGGTAAGGGGAGAAGCCATGGTTGGGCGAGACTCCGGAGGGTGCATTGCTGACTGGGTCTAGGAATGCAACAGAAATTATAGGAGGCATTTGATGACTTAAGCTCTCGTTCTTGGTCCTACCTGTCTCGGTCAGGAGAACCTAGGTTCTGCTGTGCTAACAAACCTTCCCAAATCTCAGTGTCTTAACAATAAAAATGTATTTCTCACTTAATGCTATCAGGGGTATGCGGGGGGATTCTGCTCGTTCTAGTCACTCAGTTGACTTAGGCAGATAGAGACTTCATTCCAATGTGTGCTTCTAAGAAAGGTAGCAGGTTCTTAAAGCTTCCATTCGGGAAGGCCATGTGCAATTTCTACCCACATTTTATTGGATAAAATAAGTCACGTGATTACATTTAACTTCAAAGGGGGCAGGGACGTGGAATCCTGCCATGTTATGGTCCTTTTACTGTTAAGCCAACTGTAGGACCTCGGGCGAGTCATATACGCTGTCAGCCTCAGCTTCAGTATCCCTAAAAAAAGAAGGTGACCAGGCCTCTATATTCATTATTTCATTAGTCAGTCAGTCAGTCAGTGCAGTGTTCTGGGTAGGAGCCCAAACTCTGAGCCAGCTTAACTGGCTTCATCTCAGCTAAGTGACATAGCACCTGTGACATCAGGGAAGGTATTTACTATCTTCTGGACCTCAGTTTCCTTATCTGTAAAGTGGGACTGATAATAGAGTTGTGCAGATATAACGTGTGTATTATATAAGTTACATAGAACAGGTGAAGTGCTTAGAACAGTTCTTGGCATATCATAAGTGTTCTGTGCTTGTTAGTTTTATTATTGATCCACCCATGTAGCCATTTATTCAGGGACTATTTATTCAGAATCTTCCCTAGTTACCTTTGAAAGCTCTTACGAGGACTGAAGGGGAAAACATGTAAGTTGACATTGCAAATGACAGGGTACCCAGAGGGAAATAAGAGAGGAGGAAGTTGCATTTTTGTAGGGTTGGATTGGTTTTTTGCTTCCGTTTCTTGAATACCTAGTATGTGCTAGGCTCTATACTAAGTGCTTTCACAGTGACCCTAAGAGGTGGTCTTCTAGATGAGGAAATTGGGGCTTTAGCAGGTTAGGTAACATGCCCCAAGTCCCACAGAGGGTGAGGGGTGGGGCCTTTGGAGGATATAAAGCCAGGATACGGTTAGTTTTGCATGAGAGCATTTGTACTTTCTCCTGAGCATGTTGTTAGGGATTATCTGCTCATCCTTTAACCTGTTCATTTCTCTGCTAGATTGAAAGCCCCTCAAAGATAGAAGGTGTTCCCCTGAATTCTTGGTGTCTTTATGTTACCCAGCCCACACCAGTGACACCACAGGGTGGCTGTTAGGAGGAGGAGAAGGAAAAGAGAATTAAGCCAAAGATTAGAGTCTTGGATTTAAATCCCTCCAGCTGGCTAATAATCTTCAGAATGTCACTTCTCTTGAGACTTTCATTTCTTGACTGTTAAATCTGTTCCATAGGACTTTCTGTCCAAAAGTCTTCACAGCCCCCATCTTCCAACACTTACAATTTAATAGATACTTGTTGACTTGACAAGAAGATACAACCACACTAAAAGTTTACTTATTATCAATTTGAGGCCATTTGGCTTTTCTCTGACACACTTCAAAGTCAGAGAAGAAAAGATATTATCTAAGACATTTACACTTTTTTCTTCGCCTGGGGGTAAATTATCCATTTACCTCAGGTTGTGCCAAAAAAGGGGAGAGGAGATAATAGAGGAACGAGACACAGCCAAGACTGTGGAGCTCATGAACCCTCATGCAATGGGTCCGGAAGAAATGTCTCAAACTCAAGGCCCTCGTTGGGTAAGAAAGCAGACCTAGGTTGACCTCTGGGGAGACTAAAAAAAAAAAAAAAAAAAAGTTTTGTTTTGTTTTGTTTTGAGAAAAACTTATGATAGTGTTGTGGGGTCATGCCCTTCCAGGTTGCCAAGGCAAAACACACGTGCTGCAAACAATGGGTGTAGGCTGTCGTCCTTCCTGCAGATAGCAGCCTGCAGAAAACACGCTTTGGGAGCTGCTGGTCAATGGAACGCTGGACGTGCTGCTCTCCAGGGAGCAGTCTCAATGGCATGGCAAGTAGATCTGCTCGGTCCAGGAGCAGTGGGGAATGGGCTAGAGTCCTGGCCACCCCCGGTGCTGGAGTCTCCCCTCGCCAGTTTCCCTTCCTTCACTCACACAATAAGAAACACTGCGAACAGGCATCTATTAGATGTGCTAACTGCTCCGCACTGTGTAGACCTTCGTTTTTTTCATCCCGCAAGAGCCCCGTCAAGTAGGTACCCTTCTCTTCCCCATTCTGCAGAGAGGACTCCGAAGCTCGGAAAGGCCACATCGCTGGCTGTCATCACACTGCGAGGACTCTAAGCCAGGACCCTGAGGCCATCCCGGAGGTTTCCTTCTATCTTTTTTTTCTTTTTCTTTTCAAGATTTTATTTATTTGCCAGAGAGGAGAGAGGCAGAGAGGCAGGCAGAGAGAGGGAGGTGGGGAAGGCAGGCTCCCTGCTGAGCAGAGAGCCCGATGCGGGGCTCGATCCCAGGACCTGAGCCGAAGGCAGAGGCTTTAGCCCACTGAGCCCCCCGGGTGCCCCTATCCCGGAGGTTTCTTATAGATCAGAAGCCATGGTAGGGGGAGACACACACCGCCAGACCTAGCCTCTCTTCCCTGAGCGGCAGAGCTCATCCTTCAGGCCCTCCTCCTGCCCGGACTCCTCCATAAGGAGTCTCTGAGGCTGCTGGGCTGTGACTATCTGCGTTGGCTGCTCGGAGACGCGTACAGCGACCTGACTTCCTGGGAAACTTTAGTGGCCCTGGTTTTCCACGGGCTGAGTCATTGTAGCTTAGTTCAATGTTCTGAGCTGCAACAGTCCTAAGAAAGTTTCTGGAAACTCCCCCAGGTCTTATCGACAAAAGAATTTGTTGAAGACGATCCAGCTGCATTCTTCTGCTTTCTCAGACCTCACCTTGCCCTGGGAGGGTGAGAAAGGCTGGGAAGGTATGACAGTGAAAATAAGCTCCGGAATTAGGAAGAGTTTTCAGTGCCAGCCCAGGGAGCTGGAGCTCCTAAAGACACCCCACAGCTGGCCTGGGGCCGGTGCAGCACGTCCTGTGCGGAAAGCTTGCTAGTCCCCACCCACAGCATCCACCCAGCTTGCCGTCTGGTACCAAGTGCCTAATAGGAGCAGGGAACTGGGTTAGGCACAAGAGTTAGAAGAGCCTGTGGTTAATGGTCTGGACTCAGAATTTGGATCTGCCGCTTACTGGCTGTGTGACCTTGGGTGGGATAGTTAGCCTTTCTGAGCCTTGTTTTCCTATCTGTCCTTAGTCAAACCTCATGAGTTTGTTGGGAGGATTCAGTGAGATAATATGTATGCTCAGCATAGTGCCTGACACATCATAAGCACTCAAGCCATGGTGGCTATTATTAAATCAAAACAGTCAGGTCATACCTTCAGTTCCACAATGTTCTTGGAGCACCTGGTATGTGTCGAGAACCCTCTTTGGCTCTGGGGGAGGTAGAAATAGAGAAACAAGCCCTTCGAGGAGCTTGCAGAGAGAGGCCGTTAGTAATGATTACAATGCCGTGAGGGAGATGTTGCAGCAGAAATATATATGGGATGTTAAGAGAGGAGAAACACACGAGAAGGACCAATCCAGATTTCTGGAGAAGGGGATGCCTGAGTTAGGTACCCAAGGAGACTAGGAATGTGCCAGATGGGTAGACACAGAGCCCAAAGACCTGGGCAGTGAGGTAGGGGCATTCCAGGAGAGGGAACACCTTGAGCAAGGGCTTGTGCAGTACTCAAGATGTAGTGTAAATTGCCTGGAGGGCAGTGGAATGATCTAGAACAGAACTCAGGGCCTGGTGTAGGACAGCTGGGTTCAAGATTTATGTCCCTCCCTTTCTAGCTGTGGACGTCTGACAAGTCCTACCCTGGACGTCTACTCAGAGACATCACGTCCTTATCAGTAGGGAAGAGAGAACACTGGCTCCTTGACGAAATGCTGCCATGTTTGTGCAAAGACACGTGTTGTCTGCAGCCGTGTCCCTTGCACTCCAGCAGAGCCCCAGGTGACTTGAAGACCCCAGGGCTTTTGGGTCCTCGAAGGGCATCCTATTAGCTTTTCTTGCATAGCACTCACTGTGTGCCAGGCGTGGACTATGATGACCCCGTGTGTATCTTGCCCGCAGTGGAGAAGCTAAGCACTTCTACATGCGTCCAAGATGAGGGGGTTCCCCCAAATCCTGGGTGAACCCGAATGAGTTGATCACCCAACAAACAGGCACAGTTTTGCTGCAGGCCCGAGGCCGAGCTGGAATTTGAGTCCAGGCCTGTTCGCCCTCAGCACCCAAGTTCTTAAACCGCTGCACTAGTAACTTAAACTAGTAAATGACGTCCTTTCGAAACAGAGTCATAGCCTGACTTCTGATTCATTCCCCAACAGCCTGATTCATCTTCCTTGTGTCTCAGCTCACCAGTTCTCCTTCTGCACCAGGAGCCTGGCATTCGGTCCTGGGCTCCGATGTCCATATTTCGAATACTTCAAATATTGTCCCGTGAATAGACTGTAAACAGAGAGGCGAGAGGGAGGAGGAGAGGAAGGGCGGGGAGGGGGGAGAGGATGAGGCTGAGCCAGCAGCACCTGTCCCCCTGGGACCACAGCCGAGGGCTGTCGCAGGCTCTCTGCTCCCGTCCCCTCGCCTCCCTCCAGAGCCGGGGGCACCAGATCCAAATACTTGGCCGGCTGGCCCACCCCGTGCGCCCCGCAGTTGGACAGCAGCTGTGAGATGAGAGTTGGGGAGGGACACTCCACTGAGCAGAAGCTATCAGGACACTCGCTGTCTTTTCCAAAGCACATTTGAAACCAGCAGCGTGGTGTGAGGCTGGCGGCCCACCACGAAGGATGGACGGGATGCCTGCTGGGCGACAGGCAGGCGTTATGACACAAGGGCCAAGTGTTATTTACTCCCTGGGAACAGGTGCTACCCAGGACTCACAATCCTTTCTTGCCTGACTCCTCTGCCCACGTGTCCCAACCCTTGTCAGAGGCAGCTCCTTGCAGTGCCCCAATGCGGCCCCAGCCCTGGGCGCTGCCTCATTCTTGGCCCTGGGCAGCGCACGGCTCCCCGGCGCCTGCAGGATGGCCGCAGTGGGCGGGCTCCTGCCCAGGACATGTGCTTGCTCGAGTCGGCTCGTTTTACATAAGCCGCTGGCGTGAACGTGGTGATAACTACTTTTCAGCCCTGGTTAACCTGCAGCCACCCTATCTGTGCCCACTTGGCTGCAGAGGCGACCGAAGGTGGCAAGGGGAAAGTCGCAGAAGAGGGAGGGAGAAAATGCAGCAAGCAAGCATCTTTTTTTTAAAGATTTTATTTATTTATTTGACACAGAGAGAGAGATCATAAGTAGGCAGAGAGGCAGGCAGAGAGAGGGGGGAAGCAGGCTCCCCACTGAGCAGAGAGCCCAATGTGGAGTTTGATCCCAGGACCCTGAGACCATGACCTGAGCCGAAGGCAGAGGCTTTAGCCCACTGAGCCACCCAGGCGCCCCAAGCAAGTGTCTTTGTGTCCTGGCAAATTCACCTCTGGAAAATGCCCTGGGCTATAAACCACAACTGACTTTTCTGTTAAGGGAGAGGCAAACAACGGTGCAGGCGAACTCCAGCTACCACCAGCTGGCCTTTCCTCCCCTGATTATATGTTATTTCCTTACAGCTCTGGTTGGTAAACATGCAAGAGTCTTTTGTTGATTCACAAAACAATACAGAAGTCGGTTAAGACATTTCTTAGCACAGTTTGATTAAGGACAAATAGAGAAGGGGAAGTGAGCAGAAGGTCTGGAAGTCTTGTTTGGCTCATGAACTAGACCACATGCGGCGTTCACCCCATGCCCTTCTTCTCGAACCCCGTGACCCGCAGAACACATTGGTGCCAACTGTGAGCCAGCACTTCAGTCCAGGGTCGAGGAGAGGGTAAGGTGCTCCCAACCTGGCACTGGAGGCATGACAAAGAGGCAGATGCTCACAACACACACCCAGGGTCACAGGGCCATGAGTGAGGAAAGTGCGTGCTGTGGGTTTAGAAGAGACAAGATAGCGTGTGGTCGGGGGCCTGGGAGAAGATGGTCACTTGCTTTCCTAGTTCAGACTCTTGTTCTCTCTCTCTCTCCTCATTCTCACTGGCATCCTACCTCCAGGTTTCCCTCCACTCCAGTGAACCCCACATTCTGCTACCAGAAGGGTCTTTCCAACATAAAAATTAGACAGAGTCCTCCATTCATTTGAAACCGTTCATCGGTCCCCATCACTCTGGGATAAAGGCTAACATGATCCTCCCTCCTCTCATCCCTCCTGCCTCCCCAGCCTCATTGCCCAAACCAGTTTTTACTCCAGCAGTGGTGAACCTTACATCATTTTCCCCTCCTGGTTCCTCCCTGAATGATCTCCTATTCAGCCTTCAAGACCCACCTTCTGCAGGACCTCCTCCTAGCATCAGTCATGCCAACTTCTGTGCTCTCTCATGTTCTTGCTAAAATCATTTGGATTATAATACTTTATCTCTCATGCTAGTGTTTGCCATAAGACTACAGCCTCTTAGGCAAGAATCATACATAGTTCAAGGCCATATCCCTGGCATCTAGCACAATAACTGGCACTTAGTCATGCTCAACACATGTTGGTATCCTCCCTTTCCACCAAAGGAAAGCTGACATCCAGTGTGGGGCTGTCCGTACCTCTCCCTTTCCGGGCCTTTCCTCTTTCCTTTCCACACCCTTTTCCAAAGCCTTGTGCTCCCTCTATCCTCAACACTGTCCTCCCAATGCCAAAAAAAAAAAAAAAAAAAAAGAGAGAGAATGAGAAAAGAAGAAAAAAAATCTCTGGTCTCAGGGCTTAGGAGAAGATAATTTAAACTCTTCCAGTGATTTAACTTGACTTGTTCTCTGTCTTCAGCTTACAGCCTGTCCCTCATTATGGAGATATTAGCGGCCTCCTCAATCTGGTAAGCCAGCCAAGAGGATCAAAGAAGGGAGTGGGGTGGGGGGTTGATTTTATTTGATCATCCTTTGGTCCCATGATAACCCAGTGAACAGGGTGTTTTTTTTACCTCCATGTTATAGGTTAAGACACTAAAGCTCAGAGACAGCAAGTGACTGTTGTAAGGTCACTCAGCTGATAAGTAAGGGAGCCAGATTTTCAATCCAGAATTGTCTGATTCCAAAGGGCTTGCCCCTTTCACTATAATGTAGTGGGAGAGTCTGTGGAGGAGGAGTATCTGATGTTTCTTAGTCAACCTTCACACACAATAAATGGAAAGCCCCTGGTCTAATTATTTCTTCACCCGAACAAGTCCCACGTTGAAATCTTAGTGCTTCCAAGAGGCCCCAGTTTCCCTAGTCTGCCTAGGTAGGAATGCATTCTATTGCATTGCACTGGTCTGGAGCTGTTTCTTGTGTATATAGCTTTTCATCCCAGCCCAAAGGCTGGAAACATGTTCCCCAGACAGGATCTAGGACAATGCCAGGCACATGGCAAGAAGCCACCAAGAAGTCCTTTATTCCAGTTACTGATTCACAGAGTCAGAGCCCTCGGTTCCACTTCCAGCTCCTTTTATGACCTTGGACAAATGACTATCCTTTCTTTGGACTTCAGTTTCCTTATCTCCAAAAGAGATCAGACTAGCAAGATCTCCTCTAATATCTAACACTTCTATACTCCGTGCTAGGCATGGTCCTAAGTGCTTTCCATCTATTAACTCATTTAATCCCCCCAACAACCCTAGGAAGCAGCCACTCTCATGATCTCATTTTATAGAAACAGGAAACCAAAGCACAGAGAGATTGAGTAACTTTCCCAAGGCTACACAGCCAGTAAGTGGAAAAGCCTGGATTCAAATCCAAGCAGTCTGCTTCCAGAGACTATGCTCTAATCATCACACTGTACCTCCTCCCCTAGATTTCTTTCTAAGATGTAAATGTCTCCTTCATTCATTCTGTGGTCATTTGCTGACTCTCTACTCTACCGGTAACCGGTATACATTATGATGGGCACCAGCAATATGAAAGCCAGTAAGCTCCCGATTATGCCCTTGGGGTCCCCATGGGCCAGGGGGAGAGGTAGGTGGGGGACCACAGGTCAGCTAGGTACCCTGAATGTCTGTACCAGCTGGTACAGGCTGGTACAGGCACATTCATCATATACAACCCTCAAAATGGCCCTACATTGGATATCTCTGTACTTACCATGTTTTATTTTCTCGTGGATTCTTATTATAACTCAGAGGTTCTTTGTCAGGAATGGGGATTAAGCCCTGCTGACCTGTGGGTGCCTCTGACCTGTCATCTGTAAGGCACTTGGTTGGGCCCAACAGCTCAGGCCTTATTCAAGGGGCCCTGCCCATGCATCTCCAGCTTCCCCCGCACCCTCATCACCCAGCACCACCCTCCACAGGGCTTTCCCGGTCTAAGCTGAAGGCTCCTTGTTCCCACAAGCACATTACTGTCTGGCCCTCCCTCGCCCGTCGCAGCCCCGCTCATCTTTGGCTCATCGTAGAATCCACCTCCGTGAAGCCTCCCTTGATTCCCTCACCAGATGCAGTCCCTTCCTCCTTACCCTTCCGTGCAGAGTTCAAGTTCCTCACAGGCAAGAACATGTTTTATAGGCAATTTTCCAAAGTGTGCATTATAGCAATTCCTGGTACAGAGCAGAAACTCTGAGGCACAGTAGAAGGTACAATTAGCTCGGCTGCCGAGTCCTAATTTCCAGCCTCTTTCTCCTCTATTTAATATTTCTGTGACATACAACCAGTCATTAAATTTTTCTTAGTGTTTATTTCTTTTGATTGCTAAAGAATACAGAAAGGTATAAAGAAGGTCTAAATTACCCATAATTTCCACCAATCGATGATAACCACTATTGTTCTTTTGGTATATTTCCTTCTTTTCTCTAGGCACATAGCCCACATGGAAATAAATACCATAAATATTATTTTGTAAACCTTTCACTTAATATTTTGTGAATAATGTCTTTGATAAAAATCTTTTTTACAGGAGGATTTTTTTAAATTATTGAGGTATCGTTTACATATGATAAATGCCCCCATTGGAAATATATAGTTTGATGAGTTTTGACAACTGTATACACTTGTGTAACCATTACCCCAGTCATGATTTAAAATACTTCTGTTTATTCCCAAAAGTTCCTGATTACCCTTTTGAAGTCAGCCCTCATATTCCCCCTGGATCTAGGCAACCCCTCATCTGCTTCTGCAGCCTGACTTTTAATGACCACCTAAAGTTCCACGATACAGGATGCCCTAATTTTTTGGCTGCGTCTGACTGTTGGACCATCAGGATGGTGTTTAATTTTTCCCTCTAATAAATGAAAACCCAATGAACAATCTTTAGTCTGCCTCTGATTGTTTCCTGAGAAATGCTCAGGCCAGGAATTGTTGGATCAAAGGGCATGTGCAGTTTTAAGGCTTATGATAAATATTTGAACAAGTCACTTTTAATCTTTCTGAGTCTCAGTTTCCTCATTTGTAAAATGGTATTTAAAAATTCCAACCCCAAGGACTCATGAGGATTACACGAGACCAGCTATAAGAGACTTCGAGTAACCAGTAAACGTATCCTCAAATACTTGGGAGCTGAGTTGGAGAAGAGTCTCTCAGATGGATCTGAATCCTGACTCTCTTTTCTTAGTGTTGACCTTGAATAAACTACTTAGCCTTATCCAGCCTCAATGTTCTCATTTGTCAAATGGGAATAGCAGTTTCCATGCTCCTAGGGTTGTTATGAAGTTTAAATGAGATACTCCATGTAAAGAGCTTAGGATAATTCCTAGCCCATAGCTGCTCAGTAATTTGCAGTGATTAGTTCTGGTTAGGATTCTTGGTGACAAATAAATGGGCACCAACTCTGGTTAACTTAAGGAAAATAGGAAGTCACTGAAAGGATCTTGGGTGGCTTACAGAATCAACAGGAAGGCTACAGAACCAGGTGTGGAAAATGGGCAGGAACCAATGTAGACTGGGCAGCTGAGAACAGAGCCCAGCCTTGCCTCAGGAAATGTCAGCTTGGGACCTGTGACTGGTCCTTGCTGCTGCCAGCCCCCCAGATCGTGTGCCTGTGATCATCAGGCCATCCCCTGTCTTTGTGTCACTTGCTCCAGATTCAAAGTTCCAGATGGAGGCATCTGAATGACTGCTCCCAGCATACAGATCAGAGCGCCGGCTGCCAGGGAATGGGATGGAAAATGCCCACCTTCTTTCAGCTTCTGTGGGGGATGAGGGGGAAGTGTGGAGGTTTCCTGCATCTTTCCCAAACCCAAAGAATGAGAAAATTCTCTGAAATAGGAAGCAGACTCAGATGCTGGGTAGCTGAAAAGGATGAGTTCACTATGCTATTATTTTTAATAACGCGATGACTGAATACATATTAGTAATTGCATTTATTCTATAAATACATGCTAAGTGCTATTGGGCATCCCTCATTTTATTTTTTTATTTTTTATTTTTTTTCTAAATTAAGTAGGAGTTTATTTTTTGTGTTTTTTTCATTATTATTAGTTTTTTCCCCAAATATGTTTATTTTATTTTTTCAGTGTTACAAGATTGATTGTTCAGAGAATTGCACCACACCCAGTGCTCCATGCAATACGTGCCCTTCTTAATACCCACCACCAGGCTCGCCCAACCCCCTACCCCCTCCCCTCCAAACCCCTCAGTTTGTTGCTCAGAGTCCACAGTCTCTCCTGGTTCATCGCCCCCTCTGATTTCCCCCATTCATCCTTCCCTTCCTTCTCACAATGCCCTCTATGATTTTCCTTATGCTTCACACGTAAGTGAGACCATAAGATAATTGACTCTCTCAGCTTGACTTATTTCACTCCGCATAATCTTTTCCAGTCCCGTCCATGTTGATACAAAAGTTGGATATTCATCCCTTCTGATGGAGGCATAATATTCCATTGTATAGATGTACCACATCTTCCTTATCCATTCATCTGTTGAAGGGCATTTTGGTTCTTTCCACAGTTTGGCGATTGTGGCCATTGCTGTTATGAACATTGGGGTACATGTGGCCCTTCTTTGTACTGCATCTGCTTCTTTGGGGTAAGTACCCAGTAGAGGCACCCCTCATTTTAAAGAAACTTCTTGATGAATGCTCTGATAAAAGGTACAGCAAATGTGCACATTTGGAGGGTGTCATATGGGTTTTCTGCCCATGGGAACAGGTCTGTGCAAACTTCTCTTGGTTTTAAGGTGCATGTGTGTGTGTGTGTATGTGTGTGTCGTGGGAGGTAAACAGAGGACACAGGAAGGTGGACTCCGATTTACTGAAAATGAGCACTCTGGATCAGATATGTAAATTCCATTGTTCATTTCCTTTTGGTTTGATTTGATATAATTTCTCACTAAAACTGGTGAAGTATAGTCACTAAAGATGAGACAGAGAGTCCACAGGTGAGGATAACCTGGGGCTGGTTTGATGTTAGTGGGGATCAGTGGAACATAGTCAACAGCTGATTTCTGTCATTTCTCTTTTTAGAGCTGTGATTTATTCAGCCTTTAATGCGAATTGCCTTATTTAATTCTCACAATCATCCTGTGGTAGAACTCAGAGGCTCAGAGAACAAGGATTGTTTTTTTCAAGGTCACACAGTGACCTTTCCCACTAGTGAGTGAAAAGTGTGGGATCTGAAGCTGGCTCTGCTCGCACTGAATCCAAAGCTCTTAGCTGTACGTGTAGCAAAGTAAACAGCATGCACATGACTATGGGGAGCTGGGGCAAGGCCACTGTGTAAAAGGACATGTTGGCTAGGCGGACAGAGCATGAGGACAAAGAGCGGGATGTGAGTTCTCCACTAGTTAGCTCAGACATACAGAGTAGATTCCCAGGGCCCAAGGGCCTCAGGCCTACAGAGGTGGCCAAGCCATTTGCACAAGGGATGTTTTAAAAATGTGTTTGTTTTGCCTTAAAGACTTTTTTATTGTAAAAGATTCAATGAATATATGCATATATATAAAATGTCCCTCTCCTACCAGAGTTCTTTCTATGCATTCACAAATAAAAGTAACCATGCATATATCCTTGCATTTATAACATAAATGATATCATACTATGTGCATTGTTAAAACATTTCATTTGTTCACTTAATAATACGTCTTGGAGATCTTTCCATGATGGTATATATAGCTCTATTGTATCTTTTAACAGTTGCATAATTTTCCATAGTGTGACCATTATATGAATATATCATAATTTACTTAATTCTGTCTATTAAAGAGTCGGGATGCCTCCAAAATTTTTTTCTTTTTTGCTATTATAAGGGAAACTGCAATGATCCACAAATGATTTTCAGCTTCTGAAAACATATTCAGACTGATGACATGTATCAACCTATCTCACTGATTTACAGGTTTGTAGGTCTCCATGATTTTTTCTCACAGAGAAAATTGCAGGTTTAACTCTGCTGTGGACCCTCCCCTCACAAGCCATCTCTGACCAGCCCCCTTTCCTTGAGTTAGTCATTTTTCCCTCCTGTTACCTTTCACTCTGTACACATTTTAATCACTCACTATCGCTCTGAGATAGAATTTATTTATACTCTTGTGCTTTTTTACCAGATTGTGAGTTCCTTGAAAGCAGGGACTGCATTTTCTTAGTTTCTAGGCCAGTGCCTGGCACATGGTAGGATCCATAGGTTACTTGTTAAATCAAGCTGAACCTACATGCTTAAGATACCACCAGTGCCCTCGAGAACTTTAAAGGCATGGTTACGATCTGTCTTGTACAGCATCATACATATAATATGCATACAACATATATACTATCACAGAGAAAGTAAGCTGTCCTGTGAAATTCTTGAATTTGCCAATGATTAGGAAAAACATGGATGGAGTCCTTTACATGGATGTAAAGAAGAGTCATTATTAATTCTCTGTATTCGTTTCTTAAAACTACTATAACAAAGTAGCACACCCTAAGTGGCTTAAATAACAGAAATTTGTTGCTTCAGTTCTGGAAGCTAGAATTTCAAAATAAATGTGTCATGGGATCGCTTCCTTCTGAGGGGCACTGAGGAAAAGATGTGTTCCAGGCCTCTCTCCTTGGCTTTGAGATGGCTGTGTTCTCTCTCTGTCTCTTTACATCATCTTCCCTCTATGTCTGTGTCCAAATTTCCTTTTCTTAGAAGGACACTAGTCCTGTTGGATTAGGGCCCATCCTAATGACCTCATTTTAACTTGATTACATCTGTAAAGATCCTATCTCTAAATAAGGTCACATCCTGAGGTACTGGGAGTTAAGACTTTACAATATGAATTTGGGGGCAGGCAGATACAATTCAATCCTTAAAGCTCTTCTATTTTAAAAGTTATATCAAGGAACTCTGATCAGGTGTCTCCTGGGACTATAAAAATTAAGTTACCAAAAACACATCTTTGAGTGTTTTTTTTTTCTCTTGTTGTTTTGTTTTGTTTCGCTTTAGTGTCTTTGAGTATGCAATTTGCAGAGGACCAAGGTTGATGAAAGGTTCCTTTCCCAGCCAGGAATTTGAGAGTCACCCCTCTGCCCCATTCTGGGCCCACAGCACCTAGAGCCGAAGCTCTCTCCTCCCTTGAAAGCTGGAGGTGCTCCACTCACTGCCGATTACACTGTCAGCCATTCCCCACGGTCTTGAAAATTTTTCCCTGATGATATCAAATCTGTGACTGGTAAAAGGTTTTGGTTCCACAAGAGTTTGCTTCTGCAGGTATTTTTTCGGCTCAAGATAAATCCGACAGATGAGTTATGTGTTATTCACATGCTCTTTATTTAAGATGAGGCTCTGTGATGGAGCTTAGCTTTAGGTCTGGGGGGGACTCTTGCCCTCAGGATGGGTTATGGGCCCTTCTTTGTGGCCCCGCTCCTGGGCTTCTCTCTGACCCAGCTCCAGTGCAGATGTAATCGTCTCTCTTCACTTGTCTCTTGTACTGTACTATCTGTCTCATTCACTGTGTCCCTTTAACAGCTGACACTGGGCAGCTGATTTTTCTGAATTAGTCAACAAATCCCAAACTGCTTGTGCAAGAACCCCAACTCCAGGACAGTTCATGGCTTTGGCAAACTGGGCCACCCGAGGGGAAAGGAGCAAGAGAGCAAGTCTGCCATAGAGCAGGAGTCAGGGAAGGGAGGCATGTGGGATTGAGGATGGGAAGGCTGGTGGAAATGGACGTGGAAGTCTTCTAAAAGGCTCATGTTCCCACACATCCATTCACCCATTCACCCGCCCCCCCACCCATCCGCCATCCACCATCCACTCATCCATCCATCCATCTACCATCTACCCACCAATCTATCATCTACCCACCTAGCTACCTACCCATCCATCCATCCATCCATCCACCTACCCATTCACCCATCCATCCATGCATCCATGTGTCCCTCCACCCATCCACCCATCCATCTAACAACTATTTCTAAGCACCTGCTATTGGCACTCTATGGGGCACTAGAAATGATACAGTTAGAAAGAGTCCCTAACTTCTTGGAGCTGACATTTTAGTGTGGACACAAACAAAACTCAAAGTAATGCATAAATACCATGTCTGGCACTCTATATTATACACTCTACACATGAGATGAAACCCAAAGCAAGGCAAGGGTTGTGTTCTCCTAGATAGGGTCTAAAGGGAAGGCTTTGAAGAACTGATACTTCAGCAAAGGCCTACTTGAAGCAAGGGAGGAAATCCTATGACTCTCTAGGGGAGAGTATGCCTGGTAAGGAGAGATGCAAAAGTCCTGAGGCAAGAACGGGCCAGGACCTTAGAGTAGTAAGAGGAGGCCCGTGAGGTAGGAACATCAAAGTCAGCAACAGAGGATGACAGCTTAAAGAGCTGGCTCTCTTCTAAAAACTTCTTAAGCTGACATTTATTAAGAGCTTATTACATATCAGACTTTGTCTTAAGGACTTTAGATCTCTTAATTCATTTATTTCTTGCAAAAGAACATCAGGTAGGTATTATGATGATCATCCCCATTTTATAAATGAAGAAACGGAGGTGCCCAGATGAGACAGCTTGCCCACGCACATGGTTAGCAACTGATGGAGCCCAGATTCCCCCAACCACACTATGTAACCAGGAAGCACCCTGTGAACCTTGGAGATAACCTCCACTTTGGTTCGCGCAGCAATAACCACACGGCTGCCCCACGTGCTCCCCCGCTCCATGTGCTCCTCCCCTAGCACTTCAAGGAGCAGCTAGTATTCGTTCATTGCTCAGCAAAGGGAGGTGTGCGGCACCCTCGCTGTGCACACATCAGGGCACTGGGTGCGCAGGACCAACAGGAAGACAATCCAGTTGGGGAGGCAGGAAAGCAAAGAGAGAGGAGCACAGGATGTTCTGAGGACACAGAAGGGGACACATAGCCAGGCTTGAGCGGGTCAGGCGTTGCAGAAGGCTTGCTAGAGGAAGGTGACCTGGGGCCAGGTCATCCCATGCCCCAGGGGACAGGCCATGACAAGTCTTCCCAGCTCCCCTTTGAGGGAGAGAACCTAGTCAGCAGCAAGCCCCATTGCTGACGTGCCCTGTCAGTATGTAGTGTTGCCAACAGAGTAGTTTTTAACTGTTCACTAATCACTAGCCACTCTTACTCCCTTGCCCCAAATGTGCCTGCTTTCCTTCTCCCCTCCTGCCCATCCCCACACCCCAGCTGGGATCTCAAGTGCTGGGGCAGTTAAAAGGGGCCCTCTCTCCCAAGGAAAGGGTCCCAGAGACTGACACAAGTTTTAATGGAGGCATGTTAGACCGAGTTACTGACCAGGGAGAGGATTTTGGATGTGAGAGCCTCTTTTGCAAGCCCCCTGAAGTCACAGCATGAGGGCAACTCATGAAGGTGACAAGGGGGCTGGGGAAGGCCATGCTTCCTTGTCAGGCTGGTCCTGGAAGGGAGACAAGCAGGCAGGAAGGTACCAGGAGGCCTTGGAATTACAAGAAAGGAAAAACGACCGCAAGGTCCAGAGAACCCCCTTGGCTTGGCCAGCCCGGAGGCTCTCTCTGCCAATGGTAAATTCTGGGGTGCTGCAGCCCACAAACCCTCGCCCTTACTTTCTTCCTCAGAGAGGAAAAAAAAAAAGGTAAGGAAGTGGGTAGCTCTTAGAAGATCGTTATAATTTCAAAGCAAAAAGGAGTTGTTTTTGATGTCTGCCCAGAGATATAGCCAGGTCCCAGGGGGGCTGCATTTGTGGTTCCAGTAAAAGCAGCAATGTTGACATGGAATTCTTGGATTGGCCTCATTTCATGCAAAACAAGCTGCCAAACCAAATGGGAAATGGAGTTCAGCAGAGAAGTATGTGCTGACTCCCTCCCACCCCCCAACTTGGCTTCCTACGACAATCAGCACACGACTTCCATTCTCTAACCAGAGTTGTAGCATCAGGGAGTTTTTGCTGGCAGGCCCCCCAGTTCACAGGACATACAGTTTGCTCCTGGTGAGCTCTTTTTCAGCAGGCTCAGCCTGGGCCCATGACCTGTCACTTCTCCAACTTCCTATTCTTTAAGGGAAAAGAGAAAATGCTGGGCACAGAGATGATTGGAACCAGATCAGCTGCTCTAAGAAGGTGTTCCAGAATCCAGAGATAGCTAAAGAAGGTTTAGACTTGTAGTTCCGACCTAACCCAGTCCCAGGCTGGGCTACCTGCTACTTTTCAGTCTACTTCAATAGTTAAAAGTCAGGCCGGCTTCCTATGCAATCATGGGAGATGAAAGATCAATTCCATTCCTACCAGCTCTGTGACCTTAGACAACTGGCTTAAGCTCTTTATGCTTTGGTTCCTTCAGCTGTCAAATGGAGATAAAAGACCTATATTGTAAGGTTCCTATGAGGATTAAATAAAAGCATGCATATAAAATTGCTAAGGCACAGTGTTCATACACACAAGCACTCAATAAATTGTAGCAGCTATTTTTTTTATCATTCATATCAGCCAGTCAGTGTACGTAGTTAAGATTCTTTTGAGGGGTGCCTGGGTGGCTCAGTGGGTTAATAAGCCTCTGCCTTCAGCTCAGGTCATGATCTCAGGATCCTGGGAGGGAGCCCCTCATCGAGGTCTCTGCTCAGCGGGGAGCCTGCTTCCCCCTCTCTCTCTGCCCGCCTCTCTGCCTACTTGTGATCTCTCTCTGTCGAATAAATAAATAAAATCTTTAAAAAAAGATTCTTTTGAATATAAAAAGTAAGATGAGGCCGTCGGGATGCCTGGGTTGCTCGGTCGGTTAAGTGTCTGCCTTCAGCTCAGATCATGATCCCAGGGTTCTGGGATGAGCCCCGAGTCTGGCTCCCTGCTCAGGGGGGAGTCTGCTTCTCCCTCTTCCCACTTGTGCTTCTCTCTCTTGTTCTCAGATAAATTAACGAAAAAATTTTAAAAAGTAAGATGAGGACTAAAATGTAGCTCAAGAAAAAGAGAGTGGTAGGAAAGGTCAAGCGGTGGGTGCAAATTATAAGGATACAAGTTATACGTTATAGAATATGGGGCAGGAGGCAGAGTTGAGCCCGGTGTGTGTTAGAACCAGGGATTGCACACTGGGAACTAAGGGTTCGTATTCTCTATCCTAGTGGGTCTCTTAGACCCGTGCTGTCCAGCAGAATTAGCTGTGACAATGGAAATGGTCTCGATCTGTGCAGTGCCACTGAGGAACTAAATTTTAAACTACTGATGTTATTAAAATAAATTGATTTAAATTTAAGCAAATTAAACCAATCAATTGAGTGACTATTTGAAGAGAATTAAAAAGGCCCGTACGCTACCAAGTGGGACAGCAGAGTTCTAGACCTTGCTTGTCTCTCTCTCTCTCTCTCTCTCTCTCTCTCTCTCTCTCTCTCTCTCTTATGCACATGTGTACGCCCCGCCCCACTTCCTCTGTAGCCTCTCCACATGGTCAACCACTGTTATTGGCTTCACCTCCCAGCCCAGGGCCCACTTTCGACCGTCACGCCCCTGCTTTGGGGTTCCAAATCCTAGGAGAGTTATTTGATTGACTTCACTCATCTTGACCTGCCTTGCTGCAAGCTAAAGGCCACTGCAGGAAACCCTTTGGGGTCCGGGTTCATGGGGTGGCAGACTCTCCACAAGGGCTGGGAGGGGGATTCCCCCAGGAGGGGCTGTGTGGGGCAGGCGGCTCCGGGAGCCTGTGCCTTTTGTCTGAGGATGGCAGGGATCCAGTGGTTGGCGTCGACGCCTCAGCCCGGCCCAGGAAGTGGACAGCCAGGACAGGAAGTATGACGATGCCTTTCCCGGGCTTCTGCGGTGATTCAGGCCCTGTTTGTGAGGAAAGCCCAAAGGTCCTGCATTAACTGGTGAATCTGGGAGGAAGCAGATAAAGAAGGAGCAGCCTCGGCCCAGTGCGCCCAGCTGATCCCCGCCCAAGCCTGGGGCTGCTCCTCGTGTGGCTGTAGGACGACCCAAGACTAGAGACCTAAAAACACCAGGTTTGAAAAAGAATGTTTTGTTTTCCTCCAGATTCCTGGAGGCCCAGAGACTCAGATTAAGAGTAGTGAGAGAACAATAGCCAATTTGGGGAACTCTGTGTCATCGTGAACGCTTAGCTCCACCTCCTTGATTGAGCTTGACAAGCCTTCTCCGTCAAGTACTGACCGGCCGGCACACAGCTGCCACGTCTGGCCTTTGTCTCGAGGCCTTTTAATGGGTTTGGCTGAGTCCTCGAATGTATGGAATCAATGGGTTGTTTAACTTATTAATCAAACAGCAGACATCAGCAAAGGGGACAGCGACATGCCCCGCACTGCGCTTGTCTTTGTAGAAGAACATGATAATAGGATCCTGAGGGAAAATTGGGGGTGGTGACCCCCACCCCTCCTGAGGGCTGTCCTGAGGAAGAGACTGCGATTAAGATGTCAGGCAGCTCAGAAGGGAGTGGGAGCAGGAGGGGGCTGCAGTTCCTTATGCCTGCCTCCAGCCAGCCTGCCCTCCGTGGCCCAATCCACCCTCCCCAGAGCAGCCAGCGTGATTCGGCCTGTGGACCTACACCACGGCTACTCAGCTGCTCAAAACCCCCGACGACTCCCTGTCACACTTAGAATAACGTCCCAGCTCTGACCTGCAAGACCCCCAGCTCGGGGCCCCCACCTCTCCAACCCCGTCCTCAGTGGCTCTTCCTCCTGGCTTACCCAGCCCGGCCACACAGGCCCCTTACTGTGCTTCCAAATGAAATGCAGTCTCACCTTAGGATGTCTACACTGATGGGTCCCTCCGCTTCTGGAATGTTCTTCTCGATTTTTTTTTTGCGTGGCTGGCTCTTCTTCTGATCCACAATGCCTCCTCCTCAGGTCTTTCTTGATCAGCCAATCTAAAGTATTTCCCCGTCACTCTCGATCCTACTCACCCGGCCTTTTTTTTTTTTCTTTTTTTTTTCCACCTGGCTTTATTTATTTATTTATTAAAGATCTTTTATTCATTTATTTGAGAGAGAGAGAGAGCACAAGAGGGGAGAAGGTCAGAGGGAGAAGCAGACTCCCCATGGAGCCGGGAGCCCGATGTGGAACTTGAACCCGGGTCTCCAGGATCATGACCTGAGCCAAAGGCAGTTGCCCAACCAACTGAGCCACCCAGGTGCCCTCACCTGGCTTTATTTTTAATCGTAGTGTTTATCTTTCGCTGCCTGACATTCTCTTGGTTGTTGTTTGTTAACTTTCCGTCTAACCTAATTAAAATAGCCTCTTCAATATAAGAAGTCATTCAGGTGAGACTTTGCCTTGTTTGCCTTGTTTGCAATGTCCAGGACCACACAAAGCACAGTTTAGTTCTCGGTGCTTGTTTGGTGAATAAATGATTGAGTTAGTGAGAGGATTGGCACAGGTTAGCAGTTTTGCAAAGACCCAGGGTTTTATATTGTGTTTCATTGTACGGTCTCGGTGTTAATTTATTTTAATTTAATTTTTTAGCAAAAACTAAGAAATTAACCCTTTAACTGCTCTGACGGTAGGTTTTGGATCTTCTAGATTCTCCATTTGCCCTGCTGTAAATGGTGATTCCCCTTTCACTGACCTAATGTGGCTATTTGGAAGTGTGTCTAATTCACTTTTTAAAAATGCTTTGAAAAAACTCATTCTGGATTGAGTACAAGTCCATTGGTAGCCTCAGACACTCTCTTGAATTTTAGCATTTGGATGTTTTGCAGGTTCCTCTGACTGAGCGTGTCTGAAATGAGATCAGCGTCTTCCATGTTTCTCCTCAAACCCACTCTTTCTCTTTTGTTCTCTGTCTCCAAGAATGGCTCAGTTATCCTTCCAGGGCAATAGCCAGAAATCTGGGCCTAATCCTCAACGCCCATTTCTCCCTCTACCTTCCTGTTGAATTAGCTGATTCTACCCTTGGTTGTTTGAATCTGTCCAAATCCATCTTCTTGTCTCAATCCTCACTACCCCTACCATGGTCTAGGCCCCTTTGGTGTCCTGCTTCGATTACTGAAAACAGCCTCCTTTTTGGCCTCCTGACTGTGTAGTCCTACCTCCAGGCCATTCTCCATTCCACAAACACTATCCATTAAAAAACAAGTCCCAGAATCTTCCCTTCAGTGGTTCTCCACTGTCCCGGAATGAAAGTCAAAACCCCTTAATGCGGAGAGATTGGGTGGCTCAGTCGGTTAAGCATCTGCCTTAAGCTCAGACATGATCTCAGCATCCTGAGATGGAGCCCCGAGTTGGGCTCCCTGGTCAGTGGGGAGCCTGCTTCTCCCTCTCCCTCTGTTGCTCCCCTTACTTGTGCTCTCTAATAAATAAATAAAAATCTTTAAAACAAACAAACCAAAAAACCTTTAATGTGACCTCTAAGGCCTTGACATTGCTTACCTCACCAGCTTCTCTTCTTGTAACTTCCCTCCTTCCTCCATCCCCACCTCCTTCCTGTTCCCCAAACTCTGTGTGTGTCTCTCCTTTTCAGTGCTGGTGTCCTTGTTTTTCTCTCTGCCCAGAACATTCTTGTCCTTTTCCTTGCCTGAATGCCTCATGGTCCCTTCAGTCTTGCCTACGTGTCAGGACTTCAGGTCCCCAGGTCAGAGATAGGTGTCCCTCCTTAGCGCACCATCACTGGTTGCTCCTCCTCCTGCTGCTAGTATTAATAAAATTAAGAAGAGTATTATTTAGAATATAAGACATTGCCTGGGGCTCAAACAAGATCAAAGTATATTTGTTTCTCATTTAATAGATTGGAGGTCAGAGAGCGAGACAGCAGGTCAAGTGCCCTTCTGTCCTGTTGTTTTCCCCTCCGGAGGATTGCCTTGTTGGCACAGTCCCAGATGACCTCACCACCACATCTGACATTCCAGCCATCCAGCAGTATGGTGCTTGCTATGGACCGAATATTTGTGTCCCCTCAAATTCATACATTGAGATCCTAATCCCCAGGGTGATGGTATTTAGAGATGGGCTTTGCGGAGATGATTAGATCATGAGAGTAGAGCCCTCATGGGATTAGTGCCTTTATAAGAAAAAACATGGGAGTGCCATGCCTCCCTCCCTCCCTCTCTCCTTCCCTCCCTCTCTCTCCTCTCTCTCGCTCCTTTTCTCTCTCCCTCTCTCTCTCCCCACACCATGTAAGGATGCAATGAGGAGATGGCCAATGAGGAGATCTGCCAATCCGGAAGACGACCTTCCCCGAGAGCCCACCCATACTGGTGCCCGGATCTCGTACTTCTGGGCTCCAGAACTGTGAGAAATAAAGATCTGTTGCTTGGGGCATCTGGGTGGCTCAATGGGTTAAGCCGCTGCCTTCGGCTCAGGTCAGGATCTCAGGGTCCTGGGATGGAGCCCCTAATCGGGCTCTCTGCTCAGTGGGGAGCCTGCTTCCCCCTCTCCCTCTGTCTGCCTCTCTGGCTACTTGTGAGCTTTCTCTCTGCCAAATAAATAAATAAAATCTTAAAAAGTAATAATAAAAAAGATCTGTTGCTTAAGCCACCCAGCCCATGGTATTCTCTTAGAGCAGCCAGGGCTGAGAGAGGGGGCCCCTTCTCCCGGGGTGATTATATCATTACGACAGACGGGAGGAAAACAGAAAGCAAACTTGCCAGTATGCACAGAGCACTGTGCTGAGTAAACATCGCCTCTCCTTCAATTCTCTCGACCCCCTCACGGGGGCGAATGCTGTTTTTATCCTCCCTCCCATTTTGAAGGAAAGGATGTTTTATCAACAAGCCAACTTTGCAAATCCGAGAAATAATGTGAAGAGCCAGTCTGCCTGGCACCCAGCATGTGATGGCAGTTTCTTCTCAGAAGAGTTCTCATGTGATGGGCACATGACTTTCTGATTTGTTCACAAACACGGCAAGGCATTCCAGCACTTTCTGTTCTTGTGTAGCTATTACTTTAAATTTAGTTTCATGGTCGTCCAAGTCATAGATGCATGTCGTTGAGGAGTCGGAAGAAGCTCGGACGCAGAAGGTGGGATCTACTTCTGGGTTCCCCGCTCTTTACCCAAATGCACGTGGGTGCAGCTTCCCCTGGTCCGGAGACAACCACCCTTAGCACTTTACTCTCTTCACCCCACTTCCCTCCCTAACGCGCTTCGACTGCCACTCTGTGATTTCTCAATTTTAGGCCTTATCTCTTGCCCTTCTACCATGAGAAGGTGAGGGCGTAGCTCTGACATCGGCCACTGCCCCATTTGCAACCTACACACCTACGTTCTCTCCATTCTCCTATCTTCCCCGCATAGATATCACTGACTTTTAGCCGAATCAGTATTTTCAGAGCTGTGTCATCTACAACACTCCATTTTTCGCTTTTCTGCACAATTTTTTATTTCCCCTGGAATCATTTTCTTATACTTGAAGCTTGCTTTAATTTTCCGTGTACTTCTCTCTGATTCAGCCTCAGGCCTGTCCACGGTGGCATAAAGCTTTTCCAAATGTCTTCACATACATTTGGTGTTCTATCAAGTTCATCTTTTTGAAGCAACCTCCCCAGGGACCTTCTGACTGGCTCCGATCCGGACAGGTGGCCCCCACGCCTGGGGTACAGCTGTCGTCCCAAGATCCCTTTGGTATCCGGAAGGCCTTCCATGTGCCTCACTCTTAGCTTGAAACTCCTCGTTGGTGGGCCCCCATGCTTTCCTCTTTCCTCGGATATTCCTTTAGCTTGGAGTGTGGGAAAGAGGCCATGGGAGGGTTTTGTTTGTTTTGACCATATGTGCAACATGTTTCTCATGCCATCTTTAATGGGAATTCTTAGCCTCATGTCAGAGATGAAGCAATTGAAGTTCAAGAATATTAAGCAACCTGGGATGCGTTCAGTTGCTCTAGTAGGGTCTTTCCCCTGGCAGAGCACCTGCCACACTGTTTTTGGATCTGTTTTCCCTTCTGAGCCGCCAGCTCCCTTGGGCCAAGGGGGTCAGCCTTGTTCCCTTTTGCACCTCCAGTGCCAAGGCCATCCTAGCTACTCAACTATTGGTTCCTAGGTGATTTTGTTGGATCTGATTTGGGAGAACGTTATTTATTACATCCAAGCAATATGCATTTTGTTTCTAACTCCCCAAACACAAATTCTCTGTACCTGCTGTCATCATCCCCCACCCCTGTCATGTTGTGCAGTTTGTCGTCTCTGGAGAAAGATGAATGTCTCACCTGCACCTGGAAGAGCTCAGAAAGCCTTCTCTGGGTAGGTCTTGCTCATGCCTTGATCCTGAATCACAGAACACACTTCCAGAGCTCGTTTGTCTGAGATACACAACAGTAGAATCACAAAATATGTTTTCCCTGAAAGAACAACTTACTCAAGTGTAGGCAAATGCTATATTTATGGCATTCCTTTCCTGTTTTTAGGATAGCTCATGGAAACTTGACAGAACAAAGGAATTATTTTTATGAGGATAAATCTGTGTGGATCGGGTAGTGTTTGCTTGCTGCCCATTAAGTCTGAATATCGCCACTGGGAAAAAAAACAACACTCTCTGATTAATAAAAACAACCTGAAAACAGTTCCCCTCAGCCCACTGATTCTGTATTATGTTAAAACGCCAAGTAAAAAAACACCGCCCAGTGCCCTCCCCAGAACCCAAAGCTACCGTAGCTAAAAATAGCCCTCGGGCTTTCCCTGCGGCTCAAAAACAGGAACAGCACAACTTGTTTGCCTCTTTCTGCGTTGTGCACAGGGATCCAGTCCCCTCTAACATCCTGGCCACCTCACACAGCGTGAACAAATTCTGATCGGCTGATTACAAACCCAACAGGTCCAACAATAGGAAGTGAAACCTGCACCACCGTGGCTGCCCTGGGTCCTGAAACAATGCGCGGCTCACGCTGGATTCCCAGGTGGGAATAATGACCATGACCGCCATTAGAGATGGCGCCTATCGGTGTTCGCAAGGCTCTGTGGGCCCGGAAATAGTACTGTGTGCGTATTAACCCTTTTAATCCTCACCATCCTGGAGAGTAAGTTATTATCCCCATTTTATGGCTGAAGGAACTTGCCTGCTCACTGAAGACAGTGTGGGGTGGTATCCACACTGGGTGTGACTAAGGAGCCTCAGGCCACATGGCCTCGCCTGTGCTCCCGGTGGGCACTGGCTGCTCAGATGAAGGACCATCCTCCCTGGCCAGCCTCACTCAGACAACCGTTGGCCCGTAAATATAAAGACAGGGACCAAACCCTCTCAGTCAGGAGGGACAATGAGGACAGTCTGTCCTTGAGTATCTTTTCCCTCTACAGCATCATTTTTTTTTTAAGATTTTATTTATTTATTCGTCAGAAAGAGAGCATGCAAGCAGGGGGAGCAGCAGGCAGAGGGAGAAGCAGGCTCCCTGCAGAGCAAGGAGCCCAGTGTGGGACTCGATCCCAGGACCCTGGGATCATGACCTGAGCCGAAGGCAGTGGCTTAACCGACTGAGCCACCCAGGCGTCCCTTTCTACAGCACATCTGACTAGTTCCCACCCAACTCCATGGGAAAATCAGAGGCTTCGGAGTTGGCCAGGCCTATTTTGGTGTCTTCGCTTTCCCAGTCACTAACAGTAATGCTGATACCGCTCATCATGAATAGATGACTAGATGACATCAAGTAGACTCTTGTATACCATGTGCCAGGCTCTTCTAATGGCATTAACTCCTGTGACCGTAACAACAGCCTCTGAAGCATGTCCTCATCATCATTTTGCAGTTGAGGACCGTGAGGCTTGAGGAGTAAAGTAAGGGGGCCAGGTTGGTGTGGCAAGCAAAAGCATGGGCTATGGGATTTTTTTCCCAAAGATTTTATTTATTTGACAGAGAGAGAGATCACAAGTAGGCATAGAGAGAGGCGGAAGCAGGCTCACCGCTGAGCAGAGAGCCCAACACGGGGCTCGATCCCAGGAGCCTGATGAGATCATGACCTGAGCCGAAGGCAGAGGCTTTAACCCACCGAGTCACCCAGGCGCCCCAGTGGGCTATGGAATTAAACATCCCTGATTCAGATCCTGCTTCCTACGATGTGACCCTGGGCCAGTTCCTTAACCACTCTGAACCTGTTTCTCCATAAGTAAATGGGGCACAGAATCATATGTACCTTGCAGAGTTGTTGTGAGAATGAGACAAAAGAGGTACAAATAGTAAAGTTGCTCAATAATAGTTCTTTGAACCATTCCCTCTTTCTAGAGGAGCTCAGTCCATTTATAGTTCTAATGATCTGAAAGGCCTTCTTATATCTCACCTGGAAATCTTTCTCTTGATCACTCATGCTTCCGCACAATACATCTAGCTATGGGGACAGAGTCTAGACTTTGGAATGTGGAATACATAGTTTATTTACTTAAGTATGTTTTTGAGCTTCAGTTACTCTTCTAGGCTAGTAAATACAAAAAGGTATAGGTTGCAGTTTAGAGTGTGTGTAGGGCAAGGGTAGAAAGGGAGGTAGACAGACACTAGATAAGCAAACAAATAAATACGAAAATGCCAAGTGCTATGTTTTCTTCACCAGTGTTGAAGAAAATATAACAAAATAATGTGATTGCATATGATGTGCAGGTGGGGGTGATGGTGGTGGGGGCCAAATCTTTAGGTTGGACCATGAGGAAAGGCCTCTCTGAGGATACAACACTTCAGTGGACACTCGACAAGGATCCATGCATTCAAACATCCAGAGAAAGGGCAGTCCAGGCAGAGTAGAGCTAGAGCTAAGGTCCCAAGGTTGGAACCATCTTTTGAGTCCAAAGGACCAAAAAGATCACTGAGTGGGGCTGAGTGAACAAGGGGGGAGACTCCGCAGAGAACAGGTCATGGAGGACTCGATGAGCTGGGACAAGACGTGGGGATTTTATTCTAAGTCAGGTGAGAAGGTATCAGAGGGTTGGAATGACATACTACTCTTTACTTTTCAGAAAGATAATCCAGCACGCGTGTGGAGAGTGGCTTGTCAGGGAAGGGGCAGGAGAGGAGGCAGAGTCTGTTAGGAGCTTTCTGGCAGGCCGTAGTGGAGCTGAAAAATGCTGGGACTTGGTTGGGGGTGGTAATAGCAGAGGAGGCAAGAAATGGATGAATTCTAGGAATATGTTGGGAAAGTGAAACTGGCTGATGGGGATAAAGGAGAGGAGGAAGTCAGGATAGCTCCTCGGTTTTTGATTTGAGCAATGGAGTAGAAGGCAGTGTCATTGACCTTGCTTGGGAAGCCTGGTGAAGTTCAGGGTGACAGGAAAAGGAAAAGCCGTGCTGTGACCACCTTACATTTGAAAGGTCTATTTGTTAACCACTGGAGGTGTCATGGAGGGGGTTGGATATGTGAGTCTCCAAAGCTGCTGAGAAGTTAGTATTGGAGATTTAGATTCAAGAAACATAGACTTAAGTTGGGATGCGAGCTGTGGCATTGAATTAGATCATGAAGGGGGAAAAAAATATATAGAAAAAAGCTCTGATATTTAAAGTCAAAGGGGTGGAAGCCAGCAAAGGAAACAGAGAAGGAGCTGCCAGCGAGGTGGAGGTAAAACCAGGGAAGTTTGATGTCACAGAAACCAAAAGAGAGAAGTCTTTCCGAAAGTTGGATCTGATAAACTGCGTGCAATGCTATTGCAAAGTTCTAGTAACCCCGGCATAAAGAGATCATTGGGTTTGGTTGAGGGTTACCGGTCACTTTGCCAAGGGCTGTCTCAACAGGAAGTAGGGAGAAAGAAGCTCAGAAGGAGAGGTTGGGGCCCACCGCCATCCCATCTGCTGTTGTGCAGCATGGGCAGGGTCTGAGAAGGGAAAAGCCAACCCACTTTCAAGTAGCAACAATGGAAGCAAAACTTTTAGGGTGAAATTCAGGCGCTAGTCAAACCAAGAGGCGAGGGAAACATTTTAAGAAGGGATAAGGCTATGGGCCTGGAGGCTCCTGAAAAGATGGGCAGGTTAATAGCCGTGAGGAGCACCACAGGGCTAAGGGTTTGGGTGATAGTGAATGACTTCGGAGGGGGCTTTGACTCTCTGGAGGTGACTGAGGTAAACAGGGAGGTGGGAAATTATGAGAATAGTGTTGGCGGGACCTCGTAAGAATCTGGCTTGGTAGCAGAAAATTTAGTGAAATCTGTTCGTTTTACGTCTGTTTAAAGCCCTTTAAGAGCAGGTCCAGACTCCTCGGCACAGTGAACAAAGTCGGCTTGGCCCGGTCCCTTCTCCCTTCCCAGAGGTACCTCTGAGCCAGTCAATCAAACCGAACCCGGTCAAATTGGATTTTTCTGTTTTTTTCTGATATCTCAGGCAGTACAGTGCAGTGATTAAGCACAAAGAATCTGATTCTAGACAACCTGCGCTCAAATCCTGAGTCTACCGCTTTCTAGCTCTGTGGCCTTGGACAAGTTATTTAACTGCTCTGGGCCTTAGTTTTTCTCCTCTACAAGATGGGGCAAATAATAGCACCTATCTTAGGCAGCTGTATAGATGCCAAAGCGCTTAGATCTTTGTCACGTGGGTTAGTTGTAGTAATTATTCCCTCTGTCTAAGATTCCCCAGCCTGGAAGACTTACGTCATCCTTCCACCCCCCGCCCTGCTCTCTCCTCTACCTGTTTACCTTCTGGGGACACTGAGACATCATTTCCTGCAGGAATGTTCCCCGGGGCCCCTGGGGGGATGACCCCAGGCTCCACTTCCTGTAGTTGCCTGCCCCACCACACTACCACAGTGCCCTTGTCTGACCAGCCTTCAGTCTTGTGTACCAGCCCCTTCTCTGGGCCCGGCACATAGTAGGTGAGCCTAAACGTTTGTTGGATAACAGACTGAATGTAACGACTCCTCCAGAGGGCGGGATAGTGGGTCCCAGGCCGAAGAGGGACAGGGCTTGCTGTCGTGTGTGTCCCACAGGTGACAGGCATCTCGGCTCAGACCTGCCAGGGGAGGTGTGGGGAGAGGCAGCCCCTTGTGTGCATGCTTAGCTAAGGAGACCTCTAGGACTTTTAGTGTCTCCTTTTCCAGTTGCATTTTAGTTAGAAAAAGAAGAGATTGCCTCCCCAAATTTGAAAATCTTGGTGCTCTCTGAACTCCAGCTCGGGATTTTATAAGCTCTACAGCCCCCAGCCTCTACGTATGGTGACCCTGAAGGATAACTACATTCATTCCTTCAGGATCTACTGATTCAGATATTGACAAAAGGTTTCTACGAAGGTGGTAACCCAATCAAAATAAATTTTATTCATCTGTAAGCATGGAAGCTATTGTGTATGCATGGGAGAGACCTGTTTCTTCAGCTCACAGACAATGCTTGGAATGCACGTGGTGCCTGAGCCAGCCAAGGGCGTTGGCCCCCGGGCTGGGAATATGCAGTCGGGGCTCCCCAAGTTTCTCAAAACTGAAGTTCTCCGTCCTCCAAAGGGGGAATACAGGCCCAAAGCCAATTCCAGAGGCCTGGCCATGAGGTCGTCAGTTGCCTCCCACATTTTGGCTTCGATTGAGCAATGTTGCTCTGACCTTTGGGGCCGTGGAGGTGCCGTCGGCCGCCCCGGCAGTAGCATGTGGCCACAGGTGTGGAAGAGACCAGAAACACTGAGCCGAAGCACAGAGAGGCACCCCCTTGAGCCAGCGTCAGGGTTCTGTGACTCAGAAGGAGGGAGACCTTAAGGATGAATCCAAAACTAAGGAGTAGCATCTGGGATGAAAAGTCTGTCTCTTACTAATAGGGCTAAACCAGGCTGTTGGTTCAACAACTATCCGTTTATTTTCCCAAGTATCAGCAGCCTCCAGCTATCAGAGAAGATGGGATGGGAATGAGGGCCCCCCCCCAATCCCACTCCCCTTGCCCCCCGGGGACGTGCTATCACGTGTGAAAGCAGGGTTTAGGCCAAATTCTGCCAGACTTGTATTGGCAATCGAGGCACCAAAACCACAATCAGTTCTTCTAAGAGGGAGAGCTAGGAGGGGGAAATCCCATTAGCATTCTGTAGGAAAGATCCTCTCCAAGTTCGACCAGCCCACCATGTTGACCGGCCAGGCATAAAAGTCCTGCACCAAGAGGGAGGCTCCGGTCCTCAAGAGTTGCTCGGAACTGCAATGCTGCCACATTTGCTGATTTTCCTGCCTCGTTCTGCAAGCAAGTTGAGCTAGCTGGTCTCTCTAGCTGTGCTACCTGGAGCCCCGCTCTTTCTCTGGCAACAAATCATTATTTTTGACATTCCTCATGCTAATTAACAAACGCTGGGTGCAGATTTCTGTATTTGAAAAGCTTAAGCAGTCTCTAGAGTGTGGATTGCTAAGTAGGGCACTTTGAATATTATCTAAATACCTTGAGGGTGGCGATTAAAGTCAATATACAAACAGGCATCCCAATTTCTACAAAAACATACTTTTAAGCGAGTTGTCAGACCTATAGAATGAGGCTGAGAGGCTCTCTAATTGAGTCTGTTCATTTATTCATCCATTCGTAATAGTTTGGGACTACTTGCTTCATGCCAGGCACTGTTCTAGGCACTGGTGAACAGGAAATGAAGTCCCTGACATCATGGAGTTTACGTTCCCATGGGGGAGGCTCATGATAAACGAATACAATATAAATATATTCTCTAATATTGGGTGGTGATAGCTCCTATGAAGGAAAAGAAAACAACGTCAGGGGCAAGAACAGCTCTGTCCGATAGAAATGTAATGAAAGTCATCCAATTTCCTAGTAGCCACATTTAAAAGAGTAAAGAAAAATGGATGAAATTAATTTTAATGATATATTTTATTTAAATGAATCCATGTCCAGGGGCGCCTGGGTGGTCAGTTGGTTGAGTGTTTGCCTTCTGCTCAGATCATGACCCTGGGGTCCCGGGATTGAGCCTTGCATCCATCTTCATCCAGCTCCCAGCTCAGCGGGGAGTCTGCTTCTCGCTCTGCCTCTGCCACCCCCCACTCGTGCTCTCTCTCTCCCTCACTAATAAATAAATAAAATCTTTTAAAAAAATGAAATGAACACATATCCAAAATATTACTGTAGTAAATAAATAAAAATAAAATCTCTACAGTAATCTACTGTAGAGATTTTTTTCACGTCTTTTTTTCAAACTAAACCTTTGAAACCGATGTGTATTTTATAGCCCCAGCATGTTTCAGTTTGGACCAACTACATTTCAAGTGCTCAATGGGCACAAGTGCTTAGTGACTACTATGCTGGACAGCACAGGGCTTGAGGGGAAAAGGACACCAGTCCTATTTTAGACAGGGTGGCCAGAGACAGCACCTTCTCTAAGGAGGTGACAATCTAATGCAGGTCTGCATGGAGTGAAGGAGCAAGCAATATGGTTATCCAGAGAAGAGAAGATGCCAAGAACAAAGGCTGTGAGCTCACATGACAGCCAAACCTCAAGGAAGCATGTGACTGAGCTGGCATGTCCCTTTTGCCCTTTGTCTTCCCTTCTTCCTCCTTGGAAGGCACATGTGATGCCTGGAGGAACAGCAGCCATTTTTCCACCCCGAGGACAAGCATAGGTTCTGGGGTTAGACTCCCACGTCAAATCCCAAGTCTGCTGTTGCTAGCTGTGTCACTGGTTCCTCAACTATCCTTAGCAAAGAAGCAGGGATCCAAACCACCCCACCTCCTGCAATCCATTGCAGACCAATATTTTTATAAAATAAAATAGAGTGAATTCGTTAAAAATAAGATGAAGTAAAATGAAACAAATATATGAAATACAAGAATCCTCAACAAATATAAAATGATTCTATCATTGCTACAAAACACAGATACTCTATTTCTGTATTCCTTTCGTTAGCAGACCATTGACCAGCAGTTAGGTCCAAAGACAACACTTTGAGCAAGAGCTAGTTATACTACCATAGGTGAGTTTTGGATTTATGATTTAATAACAGCTCTTTCACAGGCTGGGTTTTTGGTTTTTGGTGGTTTTTTTTTTTTTTTTTTTTTTTGGTGTGGATTAAAGAAATAACCCCTTGAAAGCTAGCCCAGTATGTCAGTTAAAGTTAGCTAGTGCTCATTGTCACACGCTCCTCTCCCCAGGGGGCTATCACCTCCCCAAGGACAGAGGTGACCATGCCTGCCTGTATATACCCAGTGGCCTGTGATGCCTGCAGAGGAGATATTCTACAAATTACTATGGAATTCTCAAAAAGTGCTTCAAAATCCTCCGGTGAAAGACATTGGAAATAACAATCCCCGTTATCTTCCAGCAGTCCATCAGCCAGCCAGCCAATCGGTCAGTCAATCATCCATTCAGTCCCAAGGTAGCATGATGAAATGGACAGCAGCTCTGGACAGACCTACGTTCAAGTCCAGTTTCTTCCATTCACTAGTTTGGGCAAGCCACTTTACCTCTGTAAACTTCAGTTTTCACACCTAAACCTTGGCTCTCATTACACTCACCCTATTAGATTGCGGTGGAGATTAAAAAGGCAAAACACCTGGGTTCCAAACATGGCGGCTCTTGTTCCTGCTCCGCAGACAGAGCAGGGAGTTCGTGCGGATGGCTGTGCTGGGCGCTGGCCGGGATGGAGGCCTGGCATTTCTGGCTTGGTGAGCATTCCTGAACCTTTTATTGGCAGTGCTGAAAGATGCCGGCAGCTGGTGGCAAACTGGCACCAGTGTCTGGCAGAGACATAAAAATGGGACCTCACCCTGTCAGGCTCTGTTCTTACCCTACCCTGCCTGCAGGCTAGTTCCAAACACTCCCTGGGCCTGTGGGCTGTCGGTGGTAAGAGGTATCTGCTTTGAAGTTAGAAATTGCACCCAAAGTCCTCCTTGCTTTTTAAAAAAGAAACAACAAACTACCACCAACAATAAACCTCTCTGTGTGGCCTGCCACACGGGATAAAAGTCTTGCAGCGCTCATCACTTCTCTAGGGCTGAAGGTATAGAAACCTCTTAAAGGGCAAAGTCTGAGGGAGATCCTGAGGTAGTTGGGCCGTTAACCCCTTACCGCCCTGGAGTTCATGTGCCAGACTTGATCTCCCTGGGCCCGCACGACACTCCTCCCGGGAGATTTGTCTGTCTCTTTTTTTTTATTAACTAATTTTAAAAGTTGGGGTAAAATACAGAACATCAGATTGACCCACTGGACCATGTTTAGGGGTACAGTTCAGTCGTGTGAGGTATAGCCACTTGGTTGTGACCGTCTGCTCTTCATGTTACAAAATTGAAACTCTGTACGGGCTGAACAATAGCTCATTCCCTCCTCCTCCCCCCACCCCCAGCCTCTGGCAACCACCCTTCTACTTTCTGTTGCTATGAACTTGACTATTGTAGGCACCTCATATGAGGGGGATCGCGTCATATTTGTCCTTTTGTGACTGCCCTATTTCATTTAGCATAATGTCCTCAAGTCTCATCCACGTCATAGCAGTGTCTCTCCTTTTCAAGGCTGCATGATAGTCCATTGTCTGTATGTACCAGACGTTGTTGATTGGTTCTTCCTCTGTCGGACACTTGCATGCCTTCCATTGTAAATAATGCTGCTCTCAACATAGAGGTTACAGAAACCTTTTTTGAGACTCTCTTTTCAGCTCCTTTGGGTAGATACCCAGAAGTAGAATTGCTGGATCATATGGTATTTCTATTTATTTTTTTTAAAGATTTTATTTATTTACTTGGAGAGAGCGAGAGAGCATAAGCATGGGCAACAGCAGAGAGAGAGGGGGAAGCAGGCTCCCTGTTGAGCAAGGAGTTTAATGCGGGGCTCGATCCTAGGACCCCGAGATCATGACCTGAATCAAAGACAGACTCGTAACTGACTGAGCCACTCAGGCACCCCTGGTATTCCTATTTTTACGTTTTTGGCGGAACCACCAGACTCTTTTCCATGGTTGGCTGCACCATTCTGCATTCCCCCTGACAGTGCACGAGGGTTCCAATTTCTTTACAGCCTTGCCAGCCCTTGTTATCTTCTTTCTTTTCTTTTCTTTTTTAAAAGATTTTATTTATTTATTTATTTGAGAGAGAGAGAGATATCACAAGTAGGCAGAGAGGCAGGCAGAGAGAGAGGAGGATGCAGGCTCCCTCCTGAGCAGAAAGCCGGATGTGGGGCTCCATCCCAGGACCCTGAGACCATGACCTGAGCCGAAGGCAGGGGCCTCAGCCCACTGAGCCACCCAGGTGCCCCTTTCTTTTCTTTTTTAAAAATAGTAGCCATCCTAATGGGTGTGAAGTGATATCTCATGGTGGTTTTGATTTGCTGGTTTGTTTCATTTAAATCACCGTTTTGCAGAAGAGAAAGCTGAGGCTTTAAATATGAAGTAACTTGCCCAAGGTTACCTGGTTCCCCTGTAGAGAGATCACACAGAACGCACCACATTCTGTTCTTGGGGCCATTCTGGTGTGCAGCAGCTGCAGCTCATAGACCTAGAACGTGGCCTGCTGCGTCCAAGCACTCTTCTCTCCAGCCAGCCCTTCCTCCATCTATCCCTATCCTACCGATGTCTGTCAGCAAGGCGGAGTGGGTGACGCGAGGATTCTGGAGCCCGACTGTATGCTTGAAGCACAGCTCTGCACTCATTAGCTGTAGAATCGCAGCAAGTCATGGACCCAAGCCACGAGCCCGTGCACAGAAGGCAGCACCGGGCCTGGAGATTGGACCCAGACATAGATGGCATCAGGGCCCCAGCCCCCCCACACTGCAGCCCAGTGCGGGCACAGCCATTCGCCCAATATTTACACAAACCTGTGCTCAGGGGCAGGGCCTTAAGTGAGCGCCCCAAGGAGAGGGGCCGGTGGGAACCAGTCTTTCTCACTGTCTCTTCCCCCATTTCTACTCCCACCAGTCTGCCATTTACATAACTGGTAAAACAGCAACTCTGGTGACTACACTGCAGAGTTGAAGGGGAAAGGTTAAAAGACTTGCTCTAGCCTTTAAGATTCTTGCCTAAGTTGGGTA
>CM052798.1:49327467-49413582 GCA_028533885.1 Nasua narica
CTGATCTGATACACACATCAGCTCCGTGAGGGCAGAACCTTGTCCGTGGCCCCTCATTGCAAGCCCAGGGGTTGCAATGCCCATTCTCCCTGGCTCACAAGAGGTAACTCAATATTTGTGGATGGAAGAGTTCAATCCAGCCAATGTTTCAAACAGCTGTATGTGCCAGGCGCTACTATTATTGATTGCTGTTAATTAAAACATGCACTTTTGGGGTCCAGCATAAACCATCTAAGTCTCACAAGGAGAACGGAGGAAGGCAAAAGAAGAACCAGAGTCTCGAGGGTACTGAGTTTTTGCTTAAATTCTCCTATCAAGTAAAAGGCAGCTGGGATTTGAACCTTCATCCGGCTCTGCCCTGGCGGAACTCATTTGACCTTGACACTCTGCTTGCCCCTTGGTGCATCATGGACCCCTATTTGTGCACATCACTCTGCCTCAAGAAAAAGGAAATGAGAGTTGCACCTTTTCCTTCTCTCGATCAGTTTAGAGAAGTGCCCTTTTTTCTCCATGCAGGAAGAATCACAAAATTCTAGGGCAGGAAGAAAACGTGGAAGGTTCTTCTCTCCACACTGAAGGCTTGGGTGGAATTTGCAGAAGCCCCTCCCAGGAGCTATAAGTAGCTCTTTGGTGAGTACAAAGGGTGGAGTCCACCCTGGCTGGCCCGCCTGCGGTCATTGCTGGCCTTGCTAATTAGATCTCCTTTCATCTACGGAGCTCGGAGAGCTTTTACCCACATTAACTTGTTAGTCTTAGCCCCATCCTTCTGATGCAGATGACAAGCATAATTAGGTCTAGTCAGGAGACAAAACAGAGCCAAGACAGCGCGGCCGAGGCAGAAGAAAACACAGGGTAGCTTACTCCTCCTTCTCCCTGGGTCATGGTCTCTCCTGCTGACAGAAGTGTTTTCAGTTTGCCTTGAACTGGCTTCTGCCTGCTTTCCCATATCCCAATTCTGAAAATAAAGCATAGTCAGTTTGAATCTTAATGCACGAGCCTGGATGGGCAAAATAGACCATATTTGTTTTTAGCTTTAAGTTCAGCTCAGTCTAAGTTGGGTCCATGTCTCTGGGCTCATGGGAGGGTCCTTCTCAGCTTTTATGGGTGCTAGGGTGCCCCATGTCCTCCAAAAGCAGCATCAGTTCTGGGGTCCGTAGTAAAGAAAAACTTCCCAGCAGCCCCTGTCTGCAGTCTGGTCCCCGCCGGCAGGTGCCAAGATGTCCGTGATCTACGCCTTGGGGTGCCAGTGCCTGGCAGCCAGGGTCAGCAGCATCGGCCAAAAGCTGCCTGGCTGGGCCTTGGCCACTCCCTGTGCTGCTGCAAGGATGTGAGGCTTGGGTCCCGCTTAGTGGCACCGTCATAATATGCCGTAAGTTTTCCTACCATCAAAGCCGTGTCCAGATCAGACAGTTTGCTAGGGCTTACATAACAAAACACCAGATACTGGGGGTCCTAAACAACTGAAATTCATTTTCTCACAGTTTTGCAGGCTAGCAGTCCAAGGTCAAGGTGTTCATTAGGTTTGGTTTCTTCTGAAGCCTGTTCTTCTTGGTTTGCACATGCCTGCCTTCTCCCCATGTCCTCACATAGTCTGTCCTGTGTATGCACACCCCTGATATGTCTTTCTATGTCCAAATTTCCTCCTCTTGTAAGGACACCCATCTTATTGGGTTAGGGTCTACCCTGATGGCCACACTGTGGCTTAATCACCTCTTGAAGCAGCTTCTCTCCAAATATAGTCACGCTTTGAGGTGCTAGAGGTTGGGACCTCAACATATAAACTTTGGGATGACACAATTTGGCTAATAACACAAGGATTAACTGTGTTTTAAAAAATTCCCACTTGACGATTTTGCTCTCTGTAAGTAGCAATCACTTTCCATCCAGCTTTGGAATCTACAGACCTGGGTTCAATCCCTGCCTCAACATTTCCTAGCTGTGTGGCTTTAGGCAAGTTGTTTAAGTATCTGGGCTTTAGTGTCCTCATCTGTAAAATGGAAATAGCAATAGTATAAACCTCAGAAAGCATTTCAGGGATTAAATGAGAGGAAAATACTCAGCATAGGGATCAAAACCTGGCAAGTATGCCATAAGGAAAGCTATCTCCCCCATCCAACCTTCCCCAATTCAGTTCCTGCTTTGAAGTCTCAACACTGACGCCACTTTCTCCAGGAAGTCCTCCCTGATGTTCCAAGCTTGGGTTTAGTAACCTCTTTCATATCTCCTCAATCATAACACGTAACCCACTGGGCTGTAAGGATCAGCTGAAGTATCTGTATTCCTCAGCGCAGGGAATCGTGAAGCAGGTTCCCTGTCTCATCTGTCCTCCTCACAGCTGACTGTGAGAGGCTGGCGTGCTGGTTATTACTAGCTGTTGGGAGCAGAGAAAACATTATAGAAAAGAAGGAAGGGAGGGCTGGGTGGATGTGGGGGAGTGAGGATCCCTTAGAGCAGGCAGGCTATTTTCCTCCGCACTGTGACGTGTGGCCGGGTAATTCTTTCCTGTATGGGGGCTGCCCTGTGCAATCTAAGAGGCTAGCTGCATCCGGGGCCTCTGCTCTCAAGAGGCCAGCAGTGCCAACACTCTCTGTTGTAATAACTAAGAGTGTCTCCAGCCATTGCCCACCCTGTGGCTCTCCCACACTGACATCTCAGAAACCCAGATTGCTAGGCCTCCATTGGGGTCTGAATGTGTCCCCCAGAGTGTCTGTGTTGGAACCTAACCCCCAATGTGCTAGTATTAAGAGGTAGGGCCTTGGGGAAGTAATTAGGTCATGAGACCAGACTCCTCATCAATGGGATTCGTGCTCTAATTGAAGAGTCTACCCCCCACCCCCGGCCCGAGCTCCCTAGCCCTTCCCAGTACGTGAGGATCCAACAGGAAGTCCACAACCCAGGAGAGGCCCCTCACCCAACCATGTGGCACCCCAATCTCCGACTCCCAGCCTCCAGAACTGTGAAAAATACATTTCTGTTGTTTACAAGCTACCCAGGCTGTGGTATTTTGCAGCCCAATTGGACTAAGTCCCATCCCCAGAATTTCTGATTCAGTATGATGGGGGTGGGGCCCGAGAACTTGCATTTCTAACAGAGTCCTTCTGGGGCTGCTGGTCCCGGGCCACTTGGAACCCACTGCCTTAGAGGTGCCAAAGCACTGGTCTTGGAAACATAAGAGCCATGGGCTGAATGCCTCTGGCCTGGGACTAGAGCTGGCAATGTGAAGAGAAATCCCCTGACTTGGGCTCTCAAGAAACACATTTACTCAAGCCTTTCCTCAGGCCGCAGGCAGCAGGGAGATGGCAGGGACTGATGGAGGGAGGGAGAGAGAGGGGCCTCAAGTCAGGAGCGCCTGTGTGTCAGAAGACACGGCTGAGCTAAGGCGAGATGGTAGGAGGGGCCCTGGCGGCCACTCCACATCTGCCCCCACCATTCGTGCCCACAGAGAGTCCAGCCGTCCCCAGCATGAGTTCAGTACGGACTTACTGAGAGCCAGCTAGGGGCCGGCCACTCCTCTGGGTGTGGGTATCCACGAAGGGCATAAGAGAGGCAAAGTCCTTGCCCTCATGGAGCTTATGCTGTGATGACACAGAGAAGAATGATGCTGAACAAATGATGCACCCCGTTAGAAGGCACTGGTAGTTAGGGAAGGCCTTGTAGAGACCGTGCCATTAGATCGGGAGCCTGTAAGAGGCGAGAGAGCACGTTGCATGGGTATCTGGGGACGAGCACTCTGTTTCCTTCCCGGACCGGTGGGTCCACGGAACCATGACCTGGCACATGCTGCTCCCTGGGCCACGGAGTCTCTGTCCTCACTGCCATGCCTAGCGATAGTCTTTGGGACCGAGCTCACGGATGGCCTCTCGGGCGAAGTTCCTTATTTCTCTCAGGCCTCCTTAACTCCTTTCTGGAAACACAGGTGGCTGTGAAGTTATTGTGAAGAGATAGATAACCACAGGCAGACCAGTGATTTCCCTCCATGATCCCATAGTATTTCTGACTGTTTTAGCCCCTTTCAGTATTACTCTGTCCTCATCTGTCTCCCTGCGGAGCCCCTTTCTTCAGGTGTTTGAACGTGCCAGGCTCACAGTGGACGGTTCCTAAGTACTTAGCTCTTGAATAGATCGACATTGAACTTAACGGGGCTGTTCACGCATGAGTGTGTCTCGGGGAGCGCTCTTCTGTTGGGTGAAGTCCACGGACAGGGGACAGGGCTCCTTCTGCAGCGGCGGCGGGGACACTGTCAGCACGAGCGCCTCTCCCTCTCTGTGCGGGGAGGCTCGAGAGAGCCGGGTCGGGTCGAGGCTGCTACAGCCTCCGTCAGGGGCAGCAGCGGCCACCTGCCGTCAGCCGTGCCTGAGAACAGCCTGGGAGGGTGGGGGGCTTGCCCCCATTTTACTTATGAGGAAAACGAGGCTGGGAGAGGCTTAGGCGAGTCACCCGAGGTCACTGGGTAGTAAGGGGCAAAGCTTCCAGTTTGCTGCACGGATTGAGTAAGAACTGGTTCCAGGGAGTAAGGAGGTCAGCCATGTAAAATATTAACTGTAGTAATACCAGGCGGAGGGCTAAGTGTTCATTCGAACCACCAGCCACGCCTGGGAGCACAGGAGAAGGAACCTGGCTTTCCACCTGGGCCCCACAGACAGCAGCTCTGAGAGCTACAGAAGCGTTAACCCTCCACTCAGACTGCCGGTTGGGAAAGGTGTGGGGGCTCTCGGCCCTCCTGTGGGGGCACAGAGGTGTTAGTGGAAACTCAGGAGAGAGGGTTTTCATGAAACTGGTTTAGGATCAAGACCCTTGGGCTGATGCCATGTATTCATTTATTTATTCACTGAAACAAGCTGGGATAATATTTTTTAAATATTAACTTTTTTTTTTCCCCTTTCCTGGCATTTCCCCTTTGAGGCAACTGACTGGTCTAGACAGGGGTTGGGGGAGGTACTGTAAGGAAGGCACAAAGAGCCCACAGGTCTCTTCCTGGCTTTGTTTTCCAAAGCCGGAGCCCTTAAGGGATTGGAGAGGATTGGGGGGTATCCCCAAAATGTCTGAGGAAAATACAGTAAAGAGAGAGAAAAGAGTCCTCCAATCTAGCTGGGTTTAGGGATGCAGAATGGGGAGTAAGTAAGAGCAGGGGTAGGATGGTCTCCAAATGAGGGGCTGGCACAGGGAGGGGTGGCAGGCCCTCAGAAAGTTTTGGGGTGCTGAGGCGCAGAGGTAGTCTACCTTTTTCACCACAGATCCCTGGAGGAAATAAGGAGACTCCGTGAGGGACAAAGCTTCAGAGAGACTCAGAGAGAATTCTGTATTCCAGGCTGGTTTGGAGGTGACAGAAGGAACCCATGCCTGGTGAGGCACGGAGAGGGTGGACAACCCCACCAGACCTCAGGGAGCATCCACATGGGAACAAGGCCCGAGGGGAGAGCTACCTCAGGACCAACCAGGACACCGGGACGATAGACCGGTGAAATAAGAACCAGTTCCCACGCCTTCAGTGGCAAGGCCTGGCTCGATGGGATTCCCTGAAATTCAGCCGCGATCCCAGGAAAATGGAGAGCGAAACTCCAAATTGGCAGAGTTTTGCTTCCTGTCACCCTGTAAGGGTAGTGGCTCAAAATCAAAATTAAGATGAGTGATAGAGTCTCATCTGCAGAAAATATTTACTGAGCCCCTAAGATTCTAGGCACTAGGCGAGGCATCCAGGGTGGGGGGGAGGGCATGGAGCGCAGAAATGAGTAAAATAAAGACCTGGCCGTGGCCCCTTTGTCTACATTCCTGAGGCAGGGATGGGGCCAGGGCCTGACTTGGACCGGCACACACGGTCCTCTAGTGCACGCAGTAGTCACCGCTGATACTTACGAAGCCCTTTGTGCTAACCCTTGCACCAGCCATGCTCTTCGTCCCATTTTCAACAGGTTACCGGGGCCAAGAGATACTAAGCAGTTCTCGCAAGACTACCCAGCTAGTAATTTTCCTAAGACCACACAGCCAGTACAGTATTCACGTTGGGTTTCAGACTGAGATGGCTGGGATGGGCTGAATTGTGTCCCCACTAAAAAGATCCTGAAGTCCTAACTTCCAGTGCCTGCGGATGTGACCTTATTTGGAGAGAGGGCCTTTAGAGAGGTCATTAAGTTGAGGTCATGAGGGAGGGCCAGATCCCAGGTAACTGTGTCCTTATAAAAGGGGGACATTTAGACACAGACACAGGGAGATTGCCATCTAAGGATGGAGGCAGAGAATGGGGTGAGGCACCTACAAACCAAAGATGACCAGCAAACCATCAGGAGTGAGGAGAGAGGCGTGAGAGTCTTCCTCGGAGGCCTGAGAAGGAGGCCACTCTGCCAGCACTTTGATCTTGGACTTCCAGCCTCCAGAGCTGGGAGACAATACATTTCTGATGTTTAAGCCCCTCAGTTTGGGGTGGTTGGTTACAGCAGAGTTAGGACACGAATACAGCGGCTGACTCAAGAGCCTGGGACTGAAATCATCAAGTTATGTGGCCATTTCATTAAACTCTCCGCCACTGTTACCGCTGGGTTCCACAGAACAGACTCTTTTCTCTCTGTTCTGTGAACCGTTCCTTGTCTCCTTCCATCTCCTTGACACTGTTTTCTACATATTTTTTTAAAAGATTTATTTATTTATTTATTGGAAACAGAGGGAGAGAGAGAGAGCGTGTGTGTGCGTGCCGGCATATGCACATGAGTGTGGGTAGGGGCAGAGGGAGAGAATCTCAAGCAGACTCCCCGGGTGAGCACACAGCCTGATGCCAACATGGGGCTCCATCTCATGACCCATGAGATCACGGCCAGAGCCCAAACCAAAGCCCAACCTAAGAGTCAGATGCTCCATTGACTGAGCACCCAGGTGCCTCTATTGTCTACAATTTAATTGAAGTCATCCTTACTTTTCTTATGAAAGGCATGACTTGAGTACTATGATTCTATCTTTCTGCATCACTAGGAGTTCCAGAAACATGCGTCTGGAGGCATGCCTCCTTGCGGACCTCTGGAGTACGAGTCTGGTTTCTCCCTGCCTGACATGACCTCCCCTGTATGTTGGTGACCACCTGGAAATTTTTATCACCCTTCAAGGGTGAGTTCCTCCAGTCCACTCTCATGAAACTATCCCTCAGCCTGACTTACTGTCTGCCTCCCTCTAACACCAACAGCATGAGAACATTTCCACATGGAATCATCTTTGGTAGTGGGCATGGCTGTCTTAAGTACCTTGAATGCTTCTTGAAGGCACAGGAATAGCCAGTGTTTTAAACCTCCCTACATTTCAAGACACCTGGATTTCTAGACACAACTGGAGATCCTCACCCATTCTTTCTTTTTTCTCAAATTCACCTTCCTATGAAAAAGAAACATCTTCCAGTGACTCTATACTTGGCATATATCTCTCCTATTAACAGATTTTCAATCCAGGCAAGAAAAGCTTATCCCACTTCCTTCCTATCCCCTTCCTGTATTTTAACAAGGTTTTGTCATCTCCTTGAGCTAGCCTCAGCAGAGATGATTTGGCTGGGTGAGCATATTATTTTGGCATTTGAGGATGGTGTTGGTTGGAGCCTTCTGTTTGTATACCGTAAAGAACACAAACAGAACAAAAACTTTCAGTTTGAGGCCATGGATCCTGTCCAGTTCCAGATTAAGGCAGAGGCCCTTCTCATCCAGGATCCAGTGCTGGCTGGCGTCCAAGAGCAGAGAAGTGGGAGCAAGGCCCACAGAGGCTCCTGCTGCCCGGTGGGCCACCTGCCCTTGACAGCCACAGGAGTTTGGAGGAGCTGTTGGCCTGGCCCTTTGCAGGGGTTGTACTGAAAACTCTTCTCCTTTTTGGGAAAAACAAACTAACCTCCTGTGAGGAAACCTCAATCTGGACAGATTTTCCTTGAGAAGAATCCATCCTGCCTTATGCCTCTTCACTGTGGCTTTCTGCCTCAGGCTTTGAAAATTAAGGCCACTTACTGGGTTGCTTCTCTGAGGAGCCTCACGGCTCTGAATTTTACAAGAGTTGACCTCAGGAGGCTATGCTTGCTTGGCCAAGGGGAAAGGTGGTAACTTAAATACTCCTTTCTTTCTTAAATTTATTTATTTTTTTTAAAGATTTTTATTTATTTATTTGATACAGAGAGGGAGATCACAAGTAGGCAGAGAGGCAGGAAGAGAGAGAGAGGAGGAAGCAGACTTCCTGCTGAGCAGAGAGCCTGATGTGGGGCTTGATCCCAGGACCCTGAGATCATGACCTGAGCTGAAGGCAGAGGCTTTAACCCACTGAGCCACCCAGGTGCCCCTTAAATTTATTTTTAATTGAATTATAATTGACATTCAATATTATATGAGTTTCAGGTGTGCCACATAGTGATTTGATATTTTCATCTATTACAAAATGATCACCACAGCAGGCCTAGCTACCATCTGTCACCATACAGAGTTACTATTATAATAGTATTAACTATATTCCCTATGCTATACTAAATGTTCTTTTCTTGTCTACCAACACAGCCCAACACAATATAGGCAGAATTTAATCTAACAAATATTTAAGGAACTCCTATAGCATGTTCAAAACATGGGGCTAGCTTTGGAATAGGGAGTCTTTTTTCTTCCTATTTTTTTTATAAGATTTTATTTATTTATTTGAGAGAGAGAGAGCGCATGCAAATAGGGGGAGGGGTAGAGGGAGAGAATCCTGAAGCAGACTCCCAGCCCCTGATCTGGGGCTTGATGCCAGGATCCTGAGATCATGACCTGAGCCAAAATCAAGAGTTGGTCACTTAACCGACAGAGCCACCCAGGCGCCCCCATCATCCTTGCTTTTTAACTCCTGTACCAGACAGGTCATATTCTATATTAGAATATTCTACATTACAACAAGCTCCTAGAATGCAGTGACTTTTGTGAGATAGAGCTTCATGTCCTAGTCCAGAGGTAGGTGGTCTAATGGGTGGTCCAGCCACATTCACTGTTTCTTCCTTCCTAGGGTCCTACCCAAACCTCTGTATTCCAGTCAGGGGGAAGAGAGAAAACAAAGTGCTCACCCCGTGTTCCACTCACATCCCGCGAACCAAACATTGGTAACATGACCACCTTAAGTTATAAGGGATATTGAGAAAGGAAGTCTCCAGCGAAGCACCTATGTGCCTAGCTAAGACTTAGAAATTCCTTTATTGAAGAACAAATACTGATGGACATGTATTAGTCTCTGCCAACCTTCCTTCATTTATTCATCCAATCAACAATTATGTATTGAGTGCCAGCCTTATATTTGCTATAATTCACTGGTGTGTCTGAACATACGCTCAGCTGAAAAGTCTCGCTGTGCTGTGTTCCCTAATGAGGAGTTCAAATGCTATGGATCTTCAGAGAAGGAAAGACTCATTCTGACTAGAGAGAGCCATCTGTTCGGTATATTCATTGAGCACTGTGGTAGGCAGACTGTAAGATGGCTCCAGAGATTTCCACCTTCTGGTATTCACGTCCTTGTGCAATCCCCTCCCCCTTGAGTGTGGACTGGACCTTGTGGCTTGCTTCTAACAGATAAAAAAACAGCAAAAGTGATGGAATGTCCCTTCTGAGTTTAGGTGACAAAAAGATTCTGACTCCTCCATCTTGCTTGAATGCTCCCACTCTGTCTCTGTCGGTCACTGTCTCCATCTCCCTCCCTCTGAGCCCTTACTGAGGGAATCCAGCTTCCATGTTTTGAGTGACTCTATGGAGAATCTCATGTGGTAAGGAAATAATATCCTCAGTCAACAGCCAACGAGGCCCTAAAGCCTGCTGGAAGCCATGTGATTGAGCTTGGAAGTCAGTTTTCTGAGGCCTGCCAACAGCCTCATGAGTGAGCTTGGAAGCAGATTCTCCTGCAGTTGACCCTTGAGATGACGGAGGCTGACGGACAACTTGGCCTCTGTCCTGTGAGAGACCCTGAGCCCACAGTCATCCCACTAAGCAGCACCTGCACCTGAATTCCTGACCTCAGAAACTGTGAGGTAGTCAATATTGTTGTAAGCTGCTAAATTCTGAGGTAATTTGTTATGCAGCCATAGATAACTGATACAAGTACCTACTATTTTCAGATACTGTGCTAGGTCCTAAGAATGTGAAGAAGGATTGATGCCGGGTCACCATGTGTGGGAAGTGGAGGAGGCAGGTGTGTGCGCAAATACGGTACTAACAACACAAGGTGGTAAGTACAATATGGAGATGTACTGAGTGGGAGACAGGAGAGCAGAAGCGGGGCTCCTTCCCCATTACAGGGAGGCAGAGGGGGAAGGTCACTCTGGAGAAGGCTGTACTTTCAGGGAACACTGGGGAAAGGGCCAGTCCTCGGAGAGGTGACATGGGCAATGCCCAGAGGTGAAATGGTGTGATGTCTGCCCAGGAACCGAGCACCACTGTTTCTGTGCCAAGCAGAGGGGAAGAAAGGTGAGACCGAACAAGTGACTGGAGACTAGTCTAGTCTTGCACCAGTCATTTATTTTAAAGTAATCAACATTATGAAATCCTGCTTTGCGTGAAAGGAGGTAAAAACAAAAGAGTTAATAAAGGAGCTAGCATGTTCTTCTCGACAGAACAACACCTGAATTTTAAGAAGCCAAATTCAATTATCTAGAGAGCACAGACAAGTGTAATTTGCCTCATTGTTTTTGCTCATAAAATTGAGCAGAGAACTGTTGACGTATTCCCATGGAATAATTGTGGTTCTTATTGAAAAACTGGCTCAGGTGATGTTTGATGCTTTTACAACTGGGAAATTGACCCTTCCAGCTGGAGGATTTTATGAATCTGTAATCTGAACATCAGAGGGGAGATTTGGGAAGCATTGTATGTTTTTTGTGTGGTTGAGTATTTTCTTCCTTTTTTCTCTCTCTCCCTTCCTTCTTCACTCATTCCTTCTTTTCTTTCTTCCTTACTTTCTGCCTCACTCCCTCCCCATCTCTTTCTTTCAGTTCTTCAAAATGTTGAAGGTTTCATAAATATTTCTGAGCTCTAAGCATCAGCTTTGCAATGGTTGAAAAGGAGACAAAAGTGCTCCTCTTTCCCCTGCCTGAAGGATTAGCTCTAAAGGTTCTTAAACTGTTCTGGGAGGGTTCTCTGGATCACAACTGCTCATGAGTGAGTCCAGTGACTCAGCAAAAAACAAGTTTATTTGAACCAAGACGGCTGCAAAACTAGGCTCATGGATAATGGTTGGTCTAGAATAGGAAAAAATAAAAACAATATTTAAATTAACTTTAAAAATTAAAATGTTTTGTAATACCTTTTCAAAATGGTTTTCTGTATCTGGAATCTATAATTACTTAAATGAAATAATGGTCAGGTGCCCCCTTGCATCTGTATGGCACGATTCCTTGAATCTGGAGTCCCTAATCATGCTCATAGGGACAAGGGTTTTAAGTAGATGCCTAGAAATGAAACATTGCCTGCTCTGTAGGGTTTTGCTAAAAGTCGCATGATCCCCTTTCAGATTTAATCAGGCACTACTCTCATTTCGTGAAGTTATTTCTTCCTCTGATTCCCACATAGGAGTGTCTTGTGCCTCTGTTAACTACCCGCAGGAATGATAGTAAAGTTATTATCAACCAAAAAGGTAAAAGGCACCAACCAATCCAAACAGACATGGTGCTGGGTCAGCATCCTGGAAATCTCTCTTGTATGAGAGCCATTACCCCCTTTGTAGGGAAGTCTGGGGATTCCAGAAGGGGACCCGATAGCAAGAGAATCTTTGGGGCTCTGGGGTTCCTTGAGGCTCAGATTTGTACAGGCAGAATAATTGTTTTAATGTCTGTCTTTTCCACCAGACTGAGACATTAGAGGGTATGGGCTCTCTCTTGTCTTCGCCTCTCTAGTACCTAAGACAATACCGATCTATAGTGAGTGCTTCCTCAAAGTTTGTTGGGCACAGTTGAGATATACCTGTCTGTTCAGGCAATCAGTAATGACTGAGGTTCTGCCTTGACTTAGACACTCCGCTTGACATTGGGAAATGTAGAGAGAAATATGAGTTTTCTTTTATCTTTGATGCATTTTCAGTCTAGTTACTAGCCTCTGCTAGAAATTGTCTTATTCATCTTGGCATCGCAGTGCCCAGGACAATGCCTGGCATATAGCAGGCATTCGGTAAACACCTGTCGATTAACTGTAACTTCACATGTCTAATCCAGAGGAGTTGCTTCAGACCAGTCACTCCTCGTCCACCCCTCCATATCTGCCAGTCCAGCAAACTCAGTGCCGCAGAATTACTCCCAGTGACCCAGCAAACCATAGGGTTAGCCAGGAACAAAAGCCACTAGGAAAATAACACATCACTTTTCATCTGGATGTTTCAAAAGGCACTGAGTTATTAAAGTAAGGTCACAGCTGTCCCAATCAGATCATCTTTTCAAAGGAATTACAGGGTTGTGAGCCAACAGTGACCACATACACCTTTGCAGTCCTCAGAACCAGTGTTCTCGACACTGAAAGCAAAATCAAGTAAACAAGGTTGTGTTGTGGACTTCCTTGACCCAGACTTTCAGGAAGGAGCTGACACACTGCCCAGACTCGCGCTCACCCACATAACTCCGAAGCCAAACAAGCTGGAGAAGCTCGTGTTTTCCCAGCTGTATGATGCACTCGCTTCACCAAATGATTGGCCAGAAAACAAGGGAAGGAAAAAAAAGCACGCCTAGTTCAGACCAGGCAAGGAAAGAAGAATTGCTTCAGCTGGTCTTTGCTTTTTTATTTTCATGAAGTATTAAGAAATATAAAAATGGAGGAGGTTAGATCGATGGCTTTTAGGTACTAAAAAGGAAGCAGATACTTTTGTTTTTCTTTTCAAGATCTGATCACGTCATTCCTCTGCTTCAAAACTTCAGTGACTTTATAATCTTTGAACCTTTTGGTAACCCTTGAGAGCTTTCACAACTCACTTAAAATGACCTTAACAGCTACATGTGCCCCACTTGCCTCCAGTCGAAGCTGTTCTTGAGTTTTGCCAGGCTCTCATTGTCTTAAATACCTTCTGTGCTCTCTCATCCACATGCTTGTGTTCATGCTGTTCCTTCTGCTTGTCACACACCCTTCCCTGTCTTGATCTCCAGGGAAATTCTAAGTCATCTTTCAAGACCAGCTAACAAGACATTTTCACCACCACCCACCACTCATTCCAATAACAGAATTAGCAGCTTTTTCATCTGTCTCCACCTAGGACTACTTTGTGTGTACCTCTTATTAAACTTAGTCCTTGTATCGTTGATTCATGCCTGCAACGTTCATTGACTTTCTTTTTTGCACTGGGTACTCTGCTGGGCAGTGGGGATCCATTATAAAAGCCCCTAACTAGTGGGATACTCAGACAGGTAAATCATTGTTGCAAGTCAGAATTATAAGTTCTCTGTGTTAAACTCAGGGTGCTTTGGGAGATCAGAGAAGGGTCATGTACCCTGATCTGATTGCTGGTAGAGGATCTGGAAGGCTTCCGGAGGAGGGGGCACCTGAAGAGCTTTGCCTAAAGGACAAGGCTTTTTATATCCATCCCCTCATTTTTGGCTGAGCACTCCTTAAGGTAAGGGGCCAATCACAGATCATATTAAATCAGGTCATTTATTCCACACCTGTTTATTAAGCTTTCTGCTAAGAGACAAATACTGTTACCCCCAGGAGTAGCTTGGGGACTAGGAAGTAGCTGTTGGAAGGGAAATAGAGGAAATCAAGGCTAATTCTCAGATTTCTAGTTTAAGCAAATGAGTGGATAGTGGATCAGGGCTACCATGTACAGGTGCACAAGCTGCAGACTCACAAGTGAGACAATGTAGAAGGAGGAACAAATTCGGAGGGAAGAGTCTCATTCTTCATATCACAGTAACCAACACTTAACATATGATGTTGGCATGGGCTGGAATTGAGAGCATTGTTTTGTTTTCTTAAAGGTCTTCTATTCTTTCTTGTGTGGATTATAAAATCAACCTTCCTGCTATATTTGCTTGACTCATTTTCAGCTATCAAGAGCCCCTGCTGTGAATCAGTCATCTATTTCCCACTTCTCTTTTGTCTTTATGTCATTTTGACACCCTCCACCAGAGGAGGTGTTAGGATTTCTGGCTTAAATGGAGCTTGAAAATTGGGTGTGAAACTGGATCATTTATTCCATTATTAGTATTAATTATTAACCAATAAATGCGGTTAAATAACAACATCTATCATTGTTATTAACCAAACGTTGGCTTTAGTTATTAGAATTGATTCAAGCTACAATCCGATCATCACAATAGTGGTGATGTTATGTTAACCCAAAGTTTTATTTTCTCTTATCCCATCTTTCCTTTTACTTAGTGGGAGAAACCTAAGCAGGAGTTTTGATCCCTCATGATTCTTTACCAAAATAAATAATTTCTTCAAAAACTGTTTCAAAGCATTCTTAGTATACCTAAAGCAATTCTCTCGGAAGTCTACTGTTAAGATCTCCATTGGGTTATTGTTTGCCTTCCTGTTACATTTAGAAAGAAACAAATCTTATAATGAATGTACTACTTTAAAGTGTATCCACACCTTTTAGGACAGTCAGTGCTTCATTATTCTTGATTGCTGTTCTTTGCCTTTTCCATCTCTTTCTAGAGATACTGGGCTCCAACATATGTATCCCTTAAAAGTAGACAATGCATCCTACAAAAGACAGCTACAGCCAAACCTTTAACTAGCATCCCCTCGCACTGCCCATTTTTCCTACATGGCCCTCACTGACAACATATTAACTGGCTCTTTGTTAGGAGTTCGATCCTCTTTCTTCTGTTTGTTTTGTGTGTGTGTGTGTGTGTGTGTGTGTGTGTTTTGTCTTTTTTTTTTTTGTCTTTTGTTCTTTAAATGCATTTCTCTTTTAAGCTACTTGATTGTGGGCCGTATTATCTTCTTGTTCACAGTTTAGATGATATTATAATAGCCTAATAACTTTGGATTCCAAACACCTGTCTTCATGATTAAATAGGAGAGAGAGAGGAAGTGAAGTTTACCCAGGCATTACCGACGTGTAAAAGTGCGCCAGGTACACATATAATGTGCAAGGCAGTGATTCGAATCAACCCTTGTAAGAACAAATGGTTGTAGAAGCACTATTTCCACAGTATCATTCCTCATGACTTGCAATTACTAATCTATCCATGAAAATGGATTTTCTAAGGCAGCAATCTTTACATTTCTACCATATTCCTCCAGAAATTCTGAAAGCTATATGCCCCTAATCTATTTTTAAAGTAAACATCAAATACATTTAAATAGTTGCCAAGGATGTGACTTCTGACATAATGTAGATATGAACAATTAATCTTGTAACACTGAAAAAATAAAATAAACATATTTGGGAAAAAAAATAAAGCTCTTCAGGAGTGCCTGGGTGGCTCAGTTGTTAGGCGTCTGCTTTTGGCCCAAGTTGTGATCCCAGGGTCCTGGGATCAAGCCCTGCGTTGGGCTCCCTGCTTGGTGGGAAGCCTGCTTCTCCCTCTCTCACTGCCCTGGCTTGTGTTCCCTCTCTCGCTGTCTCTTTCTCTGTCAAATAAATAAATAAATGAAATCTTTTTTTAAAAGATAAAAAAATAAAAATAAAGCTCTTCTATTACTCTCTTCAGCGTTTCCCAAAGACTTCAAAATATCACAGCAGTTTGACACCAACCACTATGATTAGATAATCTGTCACCACCTAGTTAAAAATACTTGAACAGGCTTTTCTTTAATAAACATTTTCACCATGATTTCTCCAGCCTGCTTCTCTAACAGACTTTTAAAATAATGTTTTGGTACTTGAAAGTCTTTTATTGGTCACCCTACCACATACTTCCCTATCCACCTACACACACACACGCACACACACACACACTTAAATTGTGGTCTCAAAGTGTTCTAAATTTTTTTCTTCTGCACAGAATGAGTCAAATCAACAGACAAATATTACATGTTTTGATGCATAATAATGAAACGTAAAAGGTAGATTTTTACTGGAATTGCTTTCGTTAATAATTTGAGTGGCTCTTTTCTCAGTTGTTTCTTGTATCCACGGGTGAGGTATGGATTGCCCAAATGGGAGAGGGTGCAGCATCCGTTCCACTCCTACTTATGAATTTTACACGTACAGGAATTGAGAAGCCGTGTTCATATAAATAGGTGGGTGAGGATGGACTGAATGGCATTGCCACTCAACAGGGGTTTAAGCCAAAGATCTCATAGTCATTTATCATTAAAATAACTTTCAATGATCCGTCAGCTGACAATTCTGTAGAAAGCAGAGAATTGGGCACCACATGGCTTGCGAAAGGATTCATTACCCAGCCATTAGGGTCCAGCCAAACATCAGTATTTGGAACTGTCCCTCAGTGACGTAGAGGCTGGACACTTGAATGTGACACATCAGGGTAATTTGGGGGCAGGCGGGAGATGTGCCTTTCTTTTGTAAGGTAGGAGGATGGATATGACGACAAGACCAAGAGAACCATAGTGAGGAGTCCTTAGACAGCTTAATTTGGGGAAAGAGGACTTATGGTAGCTGAGCATCGGAAATTGATTCTTTAACATTATGATTTTTACACGGATCCTTTGGAAAGCCTTCAAATGGTATACCGACTTGAAACCACTGTTATAAAGATCTCTGCCAGGTACCACCCCTTTTTCACTTGGCTATAGAGTCTTTTCTTTTCTCAGAACACTTAATACTGAAGAACCAAGACTTCTCGGAATACTCCCTGGGAAATGATCCCTTAGAGGTTCATTTAATCTTAATTGGCTCCCCAATTAGATAATAAACTCCAAAGCTGCGAGCTGAAGGTTGTTACAGATGTAGGAGAACAGATACAATGGTGATGATGGTGATAGTTATTGTTATTTAATTGTGTTTGCTTCACATAGCAGAAACCCCAACAGACACTGGTAAATATCAGTAAGGAGATATTTGTCTCATACAAAAATAAATTTCTGGGCAGGTAGACATGGAGTAAAATAGTGTCCCAAAAATGTCATCAAGTACCTAGTGCTTTCTGTCTTGCCACCCCATCATCCTTCACATGGGATCTATGTGCCTCTTACCTCATGACTTCAGAATGGCTGCCCTACCTCTGGCCTCACAGTTGAGTTCTTGGCAAGAAGGTATGAGGAAGGGAGAGAAAGGTTAAGGACCTGCTGCTCATAAGCTCTACCTTTTCATTTGTAAAAGTTAAGGACTTCTACCAACATCTCATTGGTCATATCTGTGTTTTGTGGCCACCCCTAACTATAGGAGACCTGGGATTTCGAGTATGATCTCCTTTTCTACCCTTTCTAGAAGAGGAAGGCAAAGAAGAAAATGTTTAAGAATAGATTTTGAGTGAACTCAACCTTCCTTGTTAAGCCACGCATCTTATATATATTATGTCTGTTCTAACAATCCTATGGGAGATTCAGTATCCCCATTTTTCAGGTAAAGAAATGGAGGCTTACTGAGAAAAAGAAGAGAAAAAAAAAGGAAAAAAAAAAAAAAAAGAAATGGAGGCTTACTAAGGCTAAAGTAACCCCCCGAGGTACCATAATTAATCTGTGACAAAACCAGGGCTGGAATCAATTCTAATAGCCTATGCTTTTCACCTCCACCCACTGTGTAGACCGCAGCTGTTCTGCCCTCCTTCCTGATGTAGCCCATCTACCTCACTATGTTAGGTCTACACAGTGCTGCTGAGGCCCCCGGCCCAGTGCAGGGGAGTGGGGCCTGGCTGTGCGTCACTCTGCTTGGTTCACACTCCTTCCCCTGTCCCAGTTCCCCTGATCTCGCTAAGGACAGGTCAAAAGAAGGAAGGGTAAGAGACGGAAGCAGCAGTTCTAAGCTGCGAGGCAGGGCAGTGGGTGCCTTTTCTGACCGTGACACTGGCTTTTTAGGTCACATTGCCTCAATCTCTTCACCTTGCTCTTTAGTGTGTGTATGATGGAAGATGGGTGGAGAGGCGGCAGAGCTGGGATCTTGTGGGAAATGCGTGTGGTCATTCCTGTGGCAAGTTCCCAGTGCTCTGGTGGCCAGTCTATCAACAGGCCTCCTATGCAGGACTTGGCTTAGAACCTACCTGTCTCTCAGCCTTGGTGCTGGATCCCCGCCTGGCCCTTCCCCCCACTCCTGCCCCACCACAGACACAGACGTACTTTCTTCTCAGGGACTCTGGGCTGCCAGGACCTACTCAGTCAGGGCTGACGAAGCATGGGAGCTCTAGAAACTTCACCCCATTGGACGGACTGGTAAACATTTCCGGAATTCCACAACTTCTCACCAGTACTACCGTCCCAGTCCAAGCCAGCGTCATCTCCCACTTGGATGGCTATAACAACCTTCTGTCTGATTTCCCTGAAGCCCACTGCCCCTACCTCTGTTCTCTACAAGCACCAGAATGGTCACATCAAAGATTCACGCTCTTCCGCTCCCATCTGACAGTGGCTTCCCTTTCCCCTTAGAGTCTAAGTCAGAGCTTTGACAAATGGCCTCGAAGGCTCTACACTATCTGCACACTGTTCCTCTTCTCCTTCTGCCCCTCCTCAACTCTCTAACCTCACTTCCTACTACTCTCTCCTCCTCACAGTGTCTCTCTGCCTCGAGGCCTTGACACACCGACCCCTCTGTTGAGATCGCCCTTCTCTCAGATATTCAAACAACAACATCATCTCCTTTAGGGCTTTGTTCAAATGCTACCTTTCAGTGAGGCCTACCATGACCGACTATCCTGTTTAAAAATGCTACCCTCTCCCCATCCACCCCACATTGCCAATTCTCCTTACTCTACTTTTTTTTTTTTTTTTAAGATGTAAGTGTTTCTTTAAATTCCCATTAGGTAACATACAATGTAATATTAGTGTTGTGGGTAGAATAGGGTGATTCAACACTTCCATATATCACCCGATACTCTTCTCAGGTGCCCTCCTTAATCTCATCACCTACTTCACCCATGCCCCTGTCCCCTTCCCCTCTGGTGACAATCAGTTTGTTCTCTATGGTGAAGAGTCTGTTGCTTGGTTTTCCTCTCTCTTTTTCCCCCCTATGATCATTTGTTTTGTTTCTTAAATTCCACGTGTGTTAAATCATTTGGTATTTGTCTTTCTCTGACTGACCTATTTTGCTTAGCATAATACTCCATAGCTCTGTCCATGTCATTGGAAATGGCAAGATTCCATTCTTTTTGATGACTGAGTAATATTCCATTATATATATGATGAAAAAAAATATAGAGAGATACACACACACACACACACACACACAAACACTCCACATCTTTATCCATTCATCAGTTGACGAGCATTTGGGCTCTTTCCATAATTTGGCTATTGTTGGTGATGCTGCTATAAACATCGGGGTGCATGCATCCCTTCAAATTAGCTGTTTTGTATCCTTTGGGCAAATACCTAGTAGTGCAATTGCTGGATCATAGGGTAGTTCTATTTTTAACTTTTTGAGCAACCTCCCAAAGCAATCTATACATTTAATGCAACCTTTATCAAAATATCAAGAGCATTTTTCACCACGCTAGAAAAAACAATCTTAAAGTCTGTATGGAACCACAAAAGACCCTGCATAGCCAAAGTAATCCTGAGAAAGAAAAGCAAAGCTGGAGGCATCACAGTTCTGGACTTTAAGTTATATTACAAAACTGTAGTGATCAAGACCATATGGTACTGGCACAAAAACAGACCCTTAGCTCAATAGAACAGAAAAGAAAACCCAGAAATGAATCCTCCTCACCCCAATTTACTTTCCCCCTGGCACTTCCTGCCTTCTTATGTACTATATAATTTATTTATTTATTATATCTATAGACTGTTTCCTCTCACGTGGCAGAGTGTGTCATGCTCCCCAAATATTCTTTTTTTTTGCTCCCCAAATATTCTATTTGCTCCCCCCAGACTCCCTAGGCTCTTTGCCATTAGGTGAGGTGTGAGAGAGAGTGTGGTAGGTCATTTCCAGGCTGCAGTGCTGACAAGCCCTTGGCAAGGTGTCTGGTCTTTCTCCTCTTCTTCTGCCGTAGCCACCATGCGATCTCAGACTGAGGTGGGGAAGCCTTCTGGGCCCCCGAGTCACTGCGCGGAGGACAGTTGCCCTGGAAAATCACAAAGGACTTTGTGGTGTGAAAGAGACATGAATGAAACACGAGTTGGACATCTCTTGGGGACCATCTCACGGCCTCTCAGCCTCACCTCCAAGTCTAGAAGCACCTCTTAGAGAGCGTCCTACCAGCCCAGCTACTGCGTAGACAGAGCTGACAGAGTTATTCTCTAGAGTCAGTGACCACAGGGCCTTTGTGTGGGGGAAAGCTCATAGCTTGTAAGCTCACAATACACCAGTCACAGGACAGATAGCACAGGGAATAGAATCAGAACCCCTGGGTTCCAGGCCCACTCCACTTGTCCACTGTGCGGCCCTCAGTCAGTCGCCTGGTTTCTGCAACCACAGCGTGGGAAGACCCTATCTAATTGCCACAGGCTGTATGATGTGCCCATAATAGTAAATGATGGCGGTGGTGATGGCGAGGATGATGGCAGCTAACATTTATTGAGCACTTACTGTGAGGAAATGAAAGTGGAGGAAGGCACCTTGTGAGCAGGTCTTGGTTCTGCTGCTAACTTAGCAGTGTCCCCCGAGTAAGCCATTTCCCTTGTCTTGACCTCTGTCTCACCGTGGAAATAATGGAGTTGAACTGGTTCAGGGCTTTTGGACTGGGCTCTCCCTAATATCCTTTGCAGCTAGCAAACTACGAGCGTGTGGAGCTATAGCTTGTCCCCCAGTGGGCTGAGCACCTGTGGCTTTGACTGTGACATGCTAGCCGGGGCAGTCCATGTGTCGACGGTGACCTCACCAGCCCTTACACCTGCTTCCCCTGGGTCCCAGGAGAATGGGCTGTTCGAGTCATGAGCCAGAAAGTGAGAGATGCTGCATCTCTTGCATTTTTTTTTTTTTTTGGTCCAGCACACAATAACAATGAGGATAATTCTGTCCAAAAAAGCAATCAAGTTTTTTGGCATGAACTGTGCTCTTCAACCCTGTGGAATTTACTGTCGCGTCACTGCCAAGTTGGACAGATTCCTTATCAGAGCCAGGTCACATCCAGGCCGAGCCTGAGGCTGGTTGTCTCACGATGCCCGATCTTGCTCCTCAACCACCGTGACCTCTGTGCATCTTCTGGAAGGCCTGAGGGGGGCCTAGTCCTGTGCTTCCTCACCGCCCTGCCGATGAGTGCTGCCTCACTGTCATGGAAGCGGCTCCTTTTCTTTCTCAGCTTGTTTTCTCTCATCCTTCAGTACCGTATTCGAACTCTCCAGTCCAAAGTGACAACACATGGGGTAAGTATCTGCTGGATATTTTCTCCTTGTGGTTATTGCTGAAAGTTGCACCCTTCCCCCCACTTTGGATTAATTTCTTTCTTTTTTTTTTTTTTTTTTAAAGATTTTATTTATTTATTAGAGAGAGAGACTGAGAATGAGAGGGGAGAAGAAGGTCAGAGGGAGAAGCAGACCTCCCGCAGAGCCGGGAGTCCGATATGGGACTCGATCCCGGGACTCCGGGATCATGACCCGAGCCGAAGGCAGTCGCCCAACCAACTGAGCCACCCAGGCGCCCTGGATTAATTTCTTTTCACAGCTGATCATATTAATGGGATTTTCAGTAACCCACTGCTTACTACATTCTGAAACACTGTCAGAATCAAAAGTCCCAAAGTGGATGCAAATTGAAAGACACCTTTAGAGACTCCTAAACTCACAAAACAAACTAAAGGTGGCTGGGAGATAGGGGGTGTAGGGATAGGGTGGCTGGGTGATGGACATTGGGGAGGGTATGTGCTATGGTTAGTGCTGGGAAATGTGTAAGCCTGACGATTCACAGACATGAACCCTGGGGCAAATAATACATTATATGTTAATAAAAATATATATATACTTTAAAAAATTTAAAAAAAAAAAAAGAAAAGAAAGACACCTTTAGCTGTAGTGAAAAATGCCCCCATATCAAGGAAGCTACAGAGCCAGACAGAATGACTGTCCTTTTTTTTGTCCCCAGAATTGGGGGTTTCTGGAAGGGAGTTCCCACGTAGGTTTTCTTCAGTGGGAGAGCAGAAGGCAGGGAATCTAGGAGGACACTTGACCTCATTTGTTCCTTGACACATCATACTTTTGTCAGCTGGTTGGCTATTAATCACCTGGCTATTGGTGTGTGCGGCAGGCAGGGGGTGCATGGTTGGAGAAAGGGGGTGTCTGCCCACTCTGACTTCCCCTCGTGCTTCCCATGTGGGAACGAGCATGCGTAAGTTGTATTTAAAAGCATTTTACTTATTTATTCCATGAGTAATACCGAGTGTCTACTGCGTCTATGTCAGGCTCTGTGCTAGATGCTGGAGATATGATGTAGAGTGAATGTAATCCTTACCCTATAGGGTAGCAGGTTCTAGTATATCGGATATACCAGCTGGACATGGAAAACCTCAAATGAGTTCCCTAGGAATCCAAGGCCTGCTTGGATTCCTTATTTCTAGCATTATTGCTGTTATCATTAAATAATTATTCGAGGAATGACTTGTTAGTATTAGTCTCTCTTTTTTGAGCAAACGTCCAATAAAGACCAGGACACTGTTTTCACTATAACCCCTAGGATAATTCCTAGCCCATCAGTAAATGCTCCAGAAACGTGTGTGGAAGAAGGAAAGAAGCGATGGAGGGAAAGATGGACGGAGGGAAGGAGAAGGTAGGATGAATTAGAGGAAGAAAGAGAGAACGGGGGAGAGGAGACAGAAGAGGAGAGGAAAAAAGTAGGTAGACTCTTGGAAGACGGGCAAAGCAACACTGTGAAGAAAGGCAGAGGGAAGGCAGGGCATGTGGAGGGAAGCTGGTATTGGGAAAGCAAGGAAGTGGCTGGAAGTGAGGAGAGGTCAAGGCGGCTGGAGCTAAGCTGTACAGGAAAGGGGATGTTTCATTCGGGAAAATTCTGGGGCAGAGTGTCTGGAACAGCTCTGCTGGAGACTGGGGACTGGCCACAAATACACTCCTCTGACCGGGACTGAGAGGCATCCAACCTGCAGGGAACCATACCTCTGGCCTGAACTGGGCATGACAGCGAGGCTCAGACCTGGGATTGCAGCTGCACCAAGGGGGACTGAGCATCTGGACTCTGGACCCAAGCAAACCTGATTCCAGCCTGTGCTGCCAACGGTCTAAGGTTAGGTCTCTCTAAAGAACTGTTTGAATGAGGGGATCGTGTTAAGGAGGACCTGGATGACACCTTCTATTAGGCAGCCCTGGACCCCATCAGAAAGATGCATTTAAGCTTGGCTAATTGGTCCTCACAAACCGTTGTTGTCGTTTACTGCTTCTCATCCTTATTAATAAGAGCTCTACCACTGTATCTTTCTCACTGGTTTTAGCTTCTATGCTTTCTATTTCAAGTTGAGTTGCGGTCTCACTGATATTCCCAAACAAACATTGTGATAGGTGGTCTGAAAATCACAAGTGCACTCGTAGGGAGAACTCTGGAAAAAAACAGACAGCATTTAGGGAGTAGATAATATGTGCCAGGTCTTACGCTAACTGCTTTCACTGCACTATTTCAACACCCTACAAAACAGGTACTATTATTGTCTCCAGTTGACAGGGAAGGAAACAAGCTCAGCTAGTTTAGGTCCCCTCTCTGTGGTCTCTCAACTGCTGACGGTGGAAACAGGATCTGCACGCAGAGCTGACTTTAGGTCAGGCCCAGGCACCCCAGCCTGAGGCAGGCATTCTCCAACGGCAGTGAGCTCCAACTGTAGGTGAGACAAAGGCAGATGATTTTTACCTGAATAATTAACTCTGTCTTTAAGGTGTCCTTTTCTCATTTTGACAAGGGAGCCTCATTTTTTCCTTTGCTGTGGCTGATAGAAAGCCTCATTCAATTAAGTTAAAAAGCAAAATTTTAGAAGACAATCGTAAGTAAGTGGGTATATGGATATACGGATAGGGGTATATGGATAAGGGTATATGGCTAAAGAAAGAAGAATGAGGGTGGACACAGGTAATAATCTGTGGAATCCTGAGGCCGCCCTCAAGGCTCGGTCTTGATCATTGTCATTGGACTCTGTGACACTGCTGGTGGCCTGACCCTCACGGGGCATACCGCTGGGGCTTGTTGCGTCCCGCTGGGAGTTTCTAATCCGAATCTGCCTAATCTTGGGAGGTCGGTCTGGTGTCTAGGCGCTAGCCACAACCCCTCTCAAGAGAGTAAACACAGGAATTAGGTAAAAGGTGGTTTGGCAAAGGTCAAGAGAGGAAATGTCTTCAGCTACGGTTGGTTCAGGATAGACAGGGGCTGGCTGGGAAGGGTTACCAGAGAGGAGGATCCCTACTGCCCTCAGTACAAGACCTGGAACAATCCAGACAGGGATTGGGTCAGTGTGCACATTTTGAGAAAGGTCTCAGGAAAGAAAATATTGGTTTACCAGAAGCCTGCAGCTTCCGAGATTTTTTTTCCTGCCGTGTCACAGTGAGGGTGACCTACTTCAGACCTTGGGGACCTAAGACTCTGGTCTTTATGCTCTTCACCTGGGCAGGAAGCCTCATATTCCTAGGCCCTCATTAAATATGTTTTGGATTCATTCTCCTTGCCACTTCACTTGGAAACCCTTTTATAAGGAAGAGGACAGTGTACACTAAAGGGTTGACCAGGCACCCAGCTCTGTCCTTCCAATACCAAAAACTAGATTAGCAGCAATCTACTCAGTGATTGCTGGAAGTTTCTTTTGTACAATATAGTTCACCCAGAGCCATTCCCTGGGTCAATGGATAATCAGATCCAAGACCCACAAGGCTCTAATCTAAACCTAACTCCTGATGTGTCCCTGCCCTCCCCACACCCACTCCCCAAATAGCTGACACAAAACACTGCTTTTGTACAGTCCCCTCAAAAGCATGGATCTTTTTTTTTTAATTTATTAACATATAATGTATTATTTGCCCCAGGGTACATGTCTGTGAATCATCAGGCTTACACATTTCACAGCATTTGCCATAGCACATACCCTCCCCAATGTCCATAACCCTACCCCCCCCCCCCACCTCCCAGCAACCCTGTTTGATTCGTGAGTTTAGGAGTCTCTTACGGTTTGTCTCCTTCCCCATCCCATCTTGTTTCATTTCTCTTCCCCACCCCCCCATAACCCCCTGCCCTGCCTCTCAAATTCTTCATATCAGAGCGATCATGAAAAGCACGGATCTTCTTGTGTTAGCTATTGTTAAGTCATAATACTTAAGAGGCCAATAATGCTAAGTTCGTTGGCTTGCTGATTTGAAAGTTGTATGTCTCTTGTGTTTGTTTGCAAGGCAAGAAAAACTAAAGGTTTGAACAGACATTTTTGAACAGGTAATTCCTGTCACTGCCATGCATTATGGCCACTACCATAGTATTATGCTTAAGAACACAAGCTCTACATTCACGTTACTTGGAGTTGGATTTTCTGCTCTACCAACTTGGGCAAGTTACTTAACCTCTGAGCCTCTGTTTCTTCATCTGCATGTGGGAATGCTGAGTCCTGTATGCTGCATGGAGAGGAGATTCCTTCATCCACACTCCATAATGAGCCTCACATAAGGCCTGAGGAAAGAGGCAGGCATCTTATGCAAAGCTTAGAGTAGGAACCACTCTGCAGGTGGGCTTTCAGAGACTGGCCTTGGATCCCAGGGTATAAGTCTGTGGAGCCTTGCTCTGGGACCCATCATTCATCTGACTCAGCTGTTCTCCAAAAGCTGGCTGCTTCCTGAGTCTACTACTCTTCGCTGTGAACCAGTTTCTCCATCTTCCTCCAAGGTATCTTTCCTCTACCTCACAGCTTCTGCTTACTTACACCTTTACTTACTCATGCTCTCAACTCCCTCAGGTCCATCATGGCTTCTCATCTTCCAAATTCACTTTTCTTCAATTAAATGGTTTCCTTTATATACATCCAACTTGAAACTTCTAAAAGCAAGAATTCATTTGGACAAGGCTTTTTGTGTTGTGATACCCTAAGAACTGCTGGTTGCCCAATGGATTGGTTGCTATTGGGTCCAAGTACCACCTCTGACCCAGTCAAGGTGTGTGCACACGCGCGTACGTGTGTGTGTTTGTGTGTGTGTGTGTATTTGAATATGATTACATTGAACAAATTGCAGCCACTGGGGGTAGCCCTCCTTCAGCTGAGGTGGTGGGCAAGGAAGTTTACCTTTGAAGGTGTAGCCGATATAGTGATTGATAGATGTGGTAAAGAAAAAAAATCACATAAGGTTTTAAAGACTGAGATAAGACTTAAGGAGGATCTGGCACAGAGCTAGGACACATAGTAAATGCTCAAAGAAATGATAGCTATCATTCCTTATTATGTGACTATTGTTGTTATCATTATTATAATCTATCACCAGGGCAGGCTTGGTTCCAAATGTCCGAGGTAATATGTAAGCTTCTAGTGGACAAGGCACTGGGAAATTCTTTTTCTCAAGCATTTTTAGTTTAACCTCACTAAAGGGAGGGAGCAAGAAGGGAAGTAAGATCTCTATGTGTACAGCATCAAGGAATAAAAAACCTCCTCGCAGCAAATATTACCAGTTCCTCTTCTATTTCCTTTTTAAAACCACAAATGTGATCCTGTAAGATTCCCTAAATTCTTTTAATGGCTTCCCATTTTTCTTAAATGAAGACAGAAAGTCTTCAGAAGGCCTTGTACGGTCTGCACCCCCTCTCCCTCTACCACAGACACGCATGTGCTCTTCCCGGCTTTGGCCGGCACTAGGAGCACGCGGCTGTGGGTGCTGCAGGCACAATGGCCTGCTTCCAGGGCCCGGGACACCTTGTTCACATTGCACAAAAGGGCCTTGCAACATGCTGTTTAGCCTACAACACTCTTCTCCTCCTTTCCCAGGACTTTTTCTAGTGAATGTCTATTCCCCCTTCGACTCTCTGCTCAAATATCAAGAAAGCTTTCCCTAGGACGGGATCTTCTGTGATATGCATTCTCAGAGTCAAATTTTTTTTTTAAGATTTTTATTTATTTATTTGACAGAGAGAGATTACAAGTAGGCAGAAGCAGGCAGAGAGAGGGGGAAGCAGGCTCCCCGCTGAGCGGAGAACCTGATGTGGGGCTCGATCCTAGGACCCTGAGATCATGACCTGAGCCGAAGGCAGAGGCCCCAACCCACTGAGCCACCCAGGCGCCCCAGAGTCAAATATTTTTGCTTTGGCCCATTGTCTCACTGACAGGATCATGTGGTTCATATCTGCTTCTCTCTCTAGACTCTAAACTCATAAAGGCAGAGAATGACTGTTTATGCTCAGCTTTGTGTCCCACATAGCCTGTGGTACCTAGAACTTGAAGGCACTCAATAAATATCTTTGAATAAATTAGTCAATGATAAGTTTATTATCAAAGGCAACTAAATGATCGCCTATCTCAGAAGCTATGACAAAACTGGAAGGTATAAATAATGCAATATTAAGCTTTTTTTTTTTTTTTTTGGTCTTAGTTAAAAGCACACATACAGAGTTCACCAAATTTGGCTCTGTTCTATGCCCAAAGGAAATGGCAACATATTTTTAAAAACTGTTATTATACAGGCCACATTCATTGACCAGAATGCAATAAATTTAGAAATTAACAAACAGGGAGCCAAAATAAGTCTATACTCATGAAATATAAAAACACTTCTAAAGATCTCTTGGTTTAAAGAGGAAATAAACTACTTGGAACTGGACCACAATGAAAACAGCACACATCAAAGCCAATGGGATATGGCCAAAGCAATTTTCAGAAGAAAACTCTAGACTTAATGTTTATTTATTAGAATATAAAAAAGATTGAGAAGAAAAACAAAATGAAGTCAAAATAAGTGGAAAGAAATTAATCAGTTGATAGAAATTAATGAAATAGAGAAAAAACTCAGCAAACTTGATCAATAAAACCACAGGTTTGTTTAAGGCAAAAAATTATTTTGCTAGAACAATTAATAAAAAAGATAGTAGGCAACAATAGGCATGTAAAGGACAGATGTACACATATAAAGGATTATTTTTAAAGGGAAACTTAGGACAACTTGATGTCAATGAGTTTGAGACCCAGATGAGATAGATGATTTTTTAGGAAAATATAAATAACCAACATTTGTTCAAGAAGTAGAAACCGTAAATGAATAACCATTCAGGTAGTTAAACTATTAGTTAAAACTATACTTCCTTCCTGCCCCTGCAAAAGGCATCTGTCTCAAAAGGCTAATGCTCAAGTTCTTCTAAACTATGAAAGAACAAATCATTTGTTTATGACCTTTGGGGTATAGAAGGTCTTCTTAAATCATAAAAATAAGAAGCTATAAAGAAAAGATGAATGAATTTGACACAGTAAAGCTAATATATACAAACATATATAACAAACAGATGAGTACCCTGGCTCTATGGACTGAACCACGTCCCCCCTACTCCCCACCCCACCCCATTCATATGTTGGAACCCTAACCCATAATGTGATAGTATTTGGAGATAGGGCTTTTAGGAGGTAATTATAGTTAAAGGTTAAATCCATAATCTGATAGGATTGGTGGTCTTAAAAAGAAGGAGTTCTTTTGTGTTCCATATGCATGCACCAGAGAGAGGCCACCTGAGGACAGAGCAACAAGACTTTATAACCCAAGGGAGAGCTCTCACCAGATGCTCACCTGGCAGGCACCTTGATCTTGGATCCTCCAGTCACCAGAACTGTGAGAAACCAAATTTCTGTTGTTTAAGCCACACAGTCGGTGGTATTTTGTTGTGGCAGCCCAAGCTAATGGAGACACTTGGTTGGATATGTAAATCCATAAGAAAAAAAAATAAATAAATAAATAAAGGAAGTCAAGATATGAACAAGAAATTCACAGAATAGATATGGTCAATAAACATAAGAAAAAATGCTTAGCAATACTCAAATCCCTTTTTAAGAACCATCATATTGGCCAACTTTATAAAGTTGATACTCTTCAGAATTAACCTGGGTATGGGGGAAATAAAGTATATATTGGTAATAGTGACATTGGAGGTAAATGGGACCATCTTAAAATCTAATAATTCTACTCTGTATCTGTTCCTGGAAAATACCAGCCACACATAATATGTTTATCAAAGCATTATTTGAGAGAGCAAGGCTTCTAAAGGCTAAGGTGATGGCGCTGACCGTGTGGTCAGCCAGGGGGCGGCTGAACCCAGAAGGGGCTGGGAATTGGGCGGTGGAGAATGCCAGAGAGGTTGTTGGGTTGGAGCGAGGTTGTTCCAGGGAGAGGGTGGCAAAGCAGACTGCTTGAGTCACCAAGTGACCACAGTACCCACAGGGACGCAGCTAAGATGGAATCGGGCAGGTGGCAGTAGGAGTGCTACAGAAACCCAGAGAGGTAAATGGACAGTTAGACTCAGCTTCAGCTGCCAATGCCTGAAGGGCAAGCAGCGAGTAGGTGGACAAGGGGCATCACCATGGAGACCAGAGGAAGGATAGGATAGGGCCCCAAGGACTTTGGCTCTTCTTTTTGTCCGGGAAGCACCAATAGCCATGTAAACCCCTTTATACTCAGAGGCCATCTCAGAAGAAGGAGCATTTTATCCAAGAAACGTAGTCTAGAAGGAACTCTTTGGATGATCAGATTAGACTATTTAAATCAGATTAACTCAAGCAAATCTTTCTTCCTACTCACCAATGGATACGATTTGGTGAGAAAAACCAGATCAGCATGGAAATGACACTTTTCTTTGAATATCTGAGTTATGAGGTGAGTGCATGTTGTGCTACCCTCTGCTTTTTATTTTTCTTTCATGAAAGTACATAATGCAATCTCAAAGATCAAAGAAGGCATTAAAGTGTTTCAATAAGCAAAATGCTGATTTCATGAAAATAAATTACAGAAAGCTCCTGCGTTTTGAAAGTAAACTCCAAAGACTGTGTGATGACCTCTTATTCCAAGAGCAGCACCTCAGGAGGGAAGTGAGGAGCAGGGGTGTGGAGATGGGAAAGCCCTGAGGATTCCCAAGAGGGGAGTCTTGGCAGGTGTCAGCGAGAGTAAGGATTGTTGTGTGGATTCCAATTCTCTTTGTGGTGATGATTAGTGTGGTATTGATCTTACTAAAGAAAAGAGAAGAGAAGTGAATTTCAGAGGAAGCCTGGAACAACTTCCTCCCTCCTTGGAGTAAAATCACAATAATGATTGGAATCATGATTCCTGCATATCTTACCTGCATTATCATGTTGACTCTTCACTATAATCTTGTAAATAACTACTATTATTATCTCCCATCTTACAGATGGGGAAGCAGAGGCTTGGAGATGGATTGTCTGCAAATATGGCCAACAATCCCCCCCTCCCAGGATGCACATGGCCTTCCCTCCAAGCATCACCCTCCATAGTATTTCCCTTCCCTCGAGTCTCAGTAGAGCTGTGGCTGCTTTCAACAATAGAATGGATTGGAAGTGATGGTGGGCCCATTCTGGTCTGCGTCGTGAAACGACTGGCAATTTTCATTTTTGTTCTCTTGAAAGCCAGTTGCCATGTAAAGAAGTCTCTTTAACCTGTTGAGAGAGAGAGACCTCACAGAAGAGGAGGCCCAGTTTTTATGAGAGACTCAAAAAAGAGAGAAAAGGCCAGCCAGTCCCCAGTGATTCTAGCCCTCCCTGCCGAGGGGCCAGACATGTGAGTGAGGCCTTCTTGGTTGTTTGAACCCTGGCCAAGCTCACTGATGAATGCAGCCATGTGAGTGACCCCATTGGACACCATGTGGGGTCCAAGAATTGACTCAGCAGACTCACAGAATTGTAATGAATAATGAAATGGTTATTGTTTCAAGTCACTAAGTTTCAGAGTGTGTTGTTATACAGCAAGAAATATCTGAAACAAGAGCTTAGTACCTCACCCAAGGTCACATGCCGTGCAAGTGGCAGAGCCGGGACTTGAGGCCAGGTCTTTCTGAAACCATTGCCCAAGCTCCTAACAGCTCAGTGACACTGAAGAGGAGGCTGTGTGACCAAAGTTTATACATCATTAAAGATATGGAGATTATTGGCAGAGGTCGACTCCATCACCATTGACGAGAGCAGAGGGAAGAATGAGGAGGAGAAAAAGGACACACCAACAGCAGAAATGAGCTTCTAGAAGTTAGGGAAAAAAAAGAACTTAAATTCATCAAGTATTTATTGAGCATCTGCGATACTTGAGGCAATTTTCTAGTTGTTCTGAGGGATTCAGAAGGGCATGCACTTGATCTGAGGGGGTGTCGACTTAGGGAGAAGAAAAAGGAGTAAGAATAACACTATTAAATATAAAATGGTGCAGCCACTAATGAAAACAGTTGGGTGATTCCTTGGAAAATTAAAAATAGAATTAGCATATGATCCAACGATCGCTACCTCAAGCAGAAGAATTGCTCAAACAGATATCTGTACACGCATGTTCATGGCGGCAATATTCACAGTAACCAAAAGGTGGAGGTAATCCAAGCGTCCATCAAAAGATGAACAGATAAACCAAATGTGCTAGGGATATACAACGTAACATTATTCAGCCTTTAAAAAGAAGGAAATTTGGACACATGCCACAACATTGGATGGACCTTGAGGAATTAGGTGTAGTGCTTTAAGCCAGTCGCAAAAGGGGAAGTACTGGAAGATTCGGCTTACATGAGATCCATAGAGTAGTCATGGTCATAGACACAGAGAGTGAAATGGTAGTTGTCGGGGGCTGGGGAGTGGAGGGAATGCGGAGTTATTTTGTAATGAGTACAGTTTGGGAAGATGAGAAAAGTTCTGAAGACGGATGACGGTGATTGTTGCGAGACAGTGTGAATGTACTTCATGCCACAAAACTGGGCACTTAAAAAAGGTTAACATGGTAAATGTTATGTATATTTTACCACAGTGAAAGAAAAAGGTTTATTATAAAAGAATTTAACACTGTGCAAGGCAGGGAGGCATGAGGGGACTAAATGCTGGCCGAATGGGAGGGAGCAGGTAGTGAGGGCTCGCTGTGGGCCAGGGAACTCGGTCCCTCCCTTCCTCGTGTAATCCAGTCTGCCCAAAAGCTCGGGGAGGTGAATGTATTACAGCTCATGCGATCGGAAAGTACATTTATAGACTTAATGGCCCGCACAGTGTGTCATAAGCACAGTTTACCACAATGTTATGAATTGGTTCAAAAGTGTTAACGGAGTTAGTGTAACTGAACCAGAATGAGTATTTGAGGGAAAGGTGGAGATGTTGAAGGGGGCGGAGATGAGTTTTGCTTTTCTTAATATTTAAAATTAATTCCACAGAGGAAAGTGTACCAATTTTTAAAATGTTTATTTTTTTTACTATAAAAATAGTAAACAGTTACGCAGAACATTTAAAAAGGTAGTGAAAGAAGGGAGTGTCTGGGTGGCTCAGTCGGTAAGTATCTGGCTCTTGATTTCAGCTCAGGTCATGATCTCAGGATTGTGAGATCGAGCCCCGTGTGGGGGCTCTGCACTCAGTGCGAAGTCTGGTTGAGATATTCTCTCTCTCTCTCTCTCTCCCTCTTCCTCAGCCCTCTCCCTCCCTGCTCAGGAGTGTGTGCGCACACATACGCTCTCTCTCTCTAAAATAAGTAATATTTTTTTTAAAAAATAGTGAAAGAAGAAAATAAAAGCTGTGCATGATCTCACCCCCAGAGATACATTGTTATTTTTTCAGAATCCATCCTCCCAATCTCTAGATTCTCTGGCTATATAGTTATTCCCTCAAACTGAAAACATAAACCATATGTATTTTTATATCCTGAGGTTTAAATCTTAATTTAATATATAAAGGAAACATTTTCCCACATCACTAAGTATTCCTTAAAACTTGCTTTGTAATGATTTGTAATGATTTGTAGTGATTTGTAGTGATTTGCCATCCTATAGATAGGCACACATTTTATCAAACCTCTCATTCAACATTTAGTGGGTTCCCATTTTTTTTCTCTTTTAAGTAACATTGTAATGAGCACCCTTATAGTATGAATCTTTGACCATATACCTGATTAGTTCCTTAGAATACTAGAATAATAGATTAATTCCTTAGAATTCCTGGAATTACACCAAATGTTTTAAAGCCACTGTCAGAGACAAAAAGAAAAAAAATCAGTCCCGAGAGAACTCTAGAACTCTAGTTTTGAGCCAGCATGGCAAGCATACTATTTTATATAAAGCTGCATTTTTGGATTATGCTCTTAAAAATTATCAGTGCCTCTTTCGCCTCTGAGAGTCCAGATAAATGTATACGTAGTCGGCTAAATAAGTAATGGATATACAGTTCAGACCAGTAAATCAGTCTGAATTGTCTTATCTTGGCAGCTCACGTTGCTTGGCACGGACAGTATTCCATAAAAATGTGTTGAATGAACGTCTATTGAATGACATCTTTTATAAATAAAGACACGCTCAGCATGAACATGGGGACCTAAAATTGAAAATGTGAAATGATAGTGCTTTTCCCTTCTGGGTGTGATTCACAGGCCCAGATGGCTTTTGTGCAGGATTCAGGGAGAAGCACCCGTGGTGTCAGGATGGCAGTCTGGGTGGGGGGTGGTCTCAGCGGAGTTGGAGCAAATCCTTGGCGCGCAGGGTCTAACAAAGCAGCTGCTCCGGGAGCCGCGGGAGTGGGAGTGCTGGGCTCCTCTGGCAGCAGCAGCAGCAACGTGGGTGGCCCCGGTTTCTCCGCCTTCCTCCAGTTGTGCGCACACAGCCTACGTTACTCCTGTCTGTTTTGTGTCACCAGAGCCCTGGGGATGGCAAGAAATCTGCCCCAGAGTGTAAAACCGCCCTTTTACTGAGAGAATTTTCAGAATGGCAGAGTACACGGAGGTGGCTGGAGATTTCAGGAGAGATACCCAGAAACGGCAAAATAGGAAACACAGGAGTCCTCTGGGGTTTGGCAACCTAAATCATGGGCTGCTGTCCATCGAAGAGGGCTCCCTGTTCTACAAGCCGCTGCCTCGCAGAACCTCCACACGCATTCTCCTTGGAGTTTCCAGAGCTCACTTCCATGAGCAAGTTTTCTGTGCTGTAGTTGGACAGAAGAATGTGACCAGGAAGCCCAGTGTGGTGCAGACGACTCTCCGGTGGATGGTGGAAGGGAAGACGGAGTGGGGATCAAGGGAAACTGAGACTCGGTTTTGAGCCTTCTCTAAGTGACCTGGGTTGAGTCCCTGAACTCATTCATTCATCCAATGAGCATTCCAATGTACTACCTACTAGAGCATCGCCAATTAAAGAGAAATATAATGCAAGCCCCTATTGAACCCAATATATTCAAAATATTACCACTGCATCATGTAATCAATATAAAAAATTATTAATGAGATTTTTTTTACATTTTTTTTGCATATCAAGTCTTCAGAATTCCATATATGTTTTACATTTGAGGGCACATCTCAATTCAGAAGCTAAGTTTTCACTGGAAATAGTCAATCTGTTCTTAGATTTCATCAAGTTGACAGCTGGAGGCTAGATTCACATATCTGAGTTGTTCCAAGCATACTTAAAAGTTTTCCAATAACTGAATTCGATTTTAAGCTCAAATTAATTAAAATCTAATGCAATTAGAAATTCAGTTGCTCAGTTTCCTTTGCCACATGTCAAATGCTCGGTCACTATACGTGTGGCTAGTGTCTACTGTATTAGATGGCACACTTCTAGAGTTCAGGATGCAGACACTTGTTTAAGACATTGAGCTCTGTCCTCTAGATTTCAATCCAGTAGGGACTTTGGCAAAAAAATCTAATTAATTAAAATGTAAGAAGCCCTGTTACCTAAAGCAAATGGGTCTAGAGATTGTTTGGTTCACTTTGAGCCAGTTTAGTTAAGGAGAAGAGTCGTAAAAAGGATACCTCACTTTAACATGCTTTAAAGTTAAAACATATAAAAGTACATTCAGGGGTACCTGGGTGGCTCAGTGGGTTAAAGCCTCTGCCTTCAGCTCAGGTCATGATCTCAGGGTCCTGGGATCAGCTGCATCGGGCTCTCCGCTCAGCGGGGAGCCCGCTTTCCCCTCTCTCTCTTCCAACCCCTGCCTACTTGTGATCTCGTTCTCTCTCTCTCTCTCTGTGTGTGTCAAATAAATAAATAAAATCTTTAAAAAAAAAAAAAAAGTACATTCATTCACCAATTTAATGGGGTATGGCCAAGAGGGTTTCTCTGAATAAGGATTTACTGGCTGGAGTTTCGAGTTCCTTTTCTTGCATAAGTCAGATCCATTTTGCAGGAACAATAATTTTCAAGAAATGGGGGGAAAATTCAGAGTTGTAAATGAAGGCAAAGGTCAGGGGCTATAGGTTATAGCCTGGCTGCAGCTGTTGGGGAAGTCACATGACCAGGCACCATTAGCACTGGTGAACGTGGCAGAAGCCATTCCCTGTCTACTCCTCTATCACCGCCACTCCCCCATCCTCTGCCAGAGAGAAGTCTGGTTTTATTCAGAAAGTGAGAAGAGATCCCTGATCTCATGGAAGCTGGCCGTCTACCCCAAACTGAGGGGATGAATCATGAATGGCTTAAATCTTTACCAGTAATTCACTAAAGGTAAGCATCTGATTCACTCCTGGCCAATGAGATTTCAGGGGAAAGGGCTGGAGAGTCCGCCAAAGACCTTTCTTCTTAGGGGGGAAGACAGAGCCTCGGGAAGAGAATGTCCTTGGCCTTCGCCCTTTTCTTCATGCTTGAAATGCAGTTCTGTCGGAATTGCAGCCACTGTTTTCATGACCACGGGGAAATCAGCCTTAGGATGTGCAAAAAAATTCTATTGCGGTTGGCAGAGTGAAGGAAATAGCTTGGGCCCCACACAATGTATGTGGGAAGTTATAGTAACCACGGACTTCTTGTTTTGTGAGATAATTAAACTCCTTTATTGATGAAGCCACTGTTAACCAAGCTTTTTATTATGGAAGGTGACTGCATCCTAAGCCTGTATTTTCATTCTCCAGGCCACAGAACACACCTTCCAGATACGTACCACAATAACGATACCACACAGCCTCTGAAACACACCACGGCCGGCCAATTACCCCAATACCCAGAAACCAGATATTTGTCATTGAATCTTCCTTTTTTTTTTTTCATTGATTTGGGATTGGTTTTATTTTTTTTATTTTTTTTTGTCATGTATTTTTTTTCTCCCCAAATTTGTTTATTTTAATTTTTCAGTGTTACAAGATTGATTGTTCATGCACCACACCCAGTGCTCCATGCAGTACGTGCCCCTCTCGTCATTGAATCTTCTTATTCTTCTCCCATTTTAGGAAAACAGCAAAGATGTCCTTTGTTGATCTGAACTTGAGGCAGCTCTTCCACAGTTTGTCATATGGAATGAGAACCCACTGAACCATCGCTAAGCATGATTCCTCTTTTCCTTTACAATCTTACCTCTTCATCAAGGTCCCTTGAGGCTCCCGTTCTCCATGAACCCTCCGTGATTCCCTCCAGCCCCCAGAGGTGTTTCCTTCTTTATAGTTATTCTGTCTGGCTCTTGTATGTAGTCAAGGACACATAGTACTTCGAGAGTAGGTACTTAATCACATCCTCTTGCAGCACCTTTTCTTTACCCGAACTTCGCTTTTCTGGGTCTAACTATCTTGAGGGTACAGACTATGTGTCATGCTTCTTTTTATCTTCTGTGGCATCTAGGACTAGGCAGGCACTTGGGTGGTATTCAGAATATCTGTAAAATAGGCCAGTGAAGGTAATGAAAGAATAAGACCAGATCACCTCACTCTTGATCATGGAGTGGTATTTACCCTAGCTAGTGTTCAGCAGCTGTGAATTGATGACCTGGGTTATTATGACTGCATTTTATAAGCTCTGAGTCCGACACAGGTTCTTAACGTTCAACACCAATCTTTGACTCAGTATTTTCCCCTATTTCTTAAGACCCTTACCAGTTTTTTGGGTTCATGATACTCTTCACCACTTAACTGATGCTTTAATTATCCCCCTATATTTCTTTTATTCAGATTGCAAAGACCTTATTCTGAGTCACTTTCATTCCTTTGCTGAAACCTCTCTTCCCACATTTCCGCCACCCAAGGGACAAGAATACTTCCAATACTACTTGTGACCTACGTCCCACCACCCGCTTCATCTCCCAAACTCGATGGCCTCCGAAGGCCTGAACAGAGGGGGAAAGCCTGTATGTAGCATCTAAAGTTGGTTCTGGATGGAACCAAAGCAAGTGTGGGGTATTGTGTTTGGGGCAGCCAAGCACTGAAACAGCCTAAGTCCCCAGGGAGTGCTGGAAGGACAAACACAGGAAGCCAAGGGCCAGCACCAGTTTCTGGAGGCAAACACAGGGGTCAAAGGCTCTGCAGAAGCTGGAATGAAGTGGAGGCAGGCTGGAATAGGAACAAGGAGGGTCCTGGGCATTTCCAAGAAGAGCCGAGAGGGCCCTCACTTCCCGTTATCCATCAGAAGCCACATGGCACACCCAAAAGAAAGGGGACACTTTCTTTATCCCTTTTTCATTTCCCAGCCCCACATCTTTATAGTTATTCTGTCTGGCTCTTGTATGTAGTCAACAAAGTGAATGTCCTCCATATCTATCCTCGGAGGACTGGGGTGTCCCAGCGTCAGCTGGCTCCTTGCCAGGCTGCTGCCCATCTGCAACTGAAGGACCCTGTCACTTGGGACCCTTCCAAGGACTCCAGTAGGTTGGTGGTTGCCCTAGGCTGCCTGCTCTCTGGAGTGCTTCTGACAGTGCCTGGTCTCAGCAGGAAGTAGACAGGAGGGGGGGAAAAAAATGAAAGGCAGTAAAATGCGGACAGCAAAATGCTAGTGTAAGAGGCTACTTAGAAAAACAAACAGATCTATATCTAGTCCTAGAACAGCAGCAATGTCCAGAGGGCAGCCAAAAGCTCATGGAGCAAGTAAAAGATAACAGACAGCAAGCAGCAGGCAGCAACTGACAGATTTCTCAGAACAGGCAGGAGGTCGACTGAGCAATTACACAGGGATGAAGCGGAGACCCGCAGAGCGATGAGAGGAGATGGAACAACGCCAACAAAGGCTTAGGGGGAGATGGGGGCAGCTGAGGGAAACGGGAACAAAGCCTCCTATTTGTCATAGATTCCAGATAAAGCTCCAGATCCTAAAGACAGATTGGGTCATCTAGGAGGAAGGGAGGAGGAGGGGAATGGATTTTTCAGTAGAATTGCTTAGAAAACTTCTGATTTGTTCCTTTTTACAAAGATGAGCTCAATATGAGATCACCGGAGACCTTGTCACTGCCACCGCAGCTGCCATAGTCAAGTAGGAAGGGTGAGGACTTCTAGAACTTCGAGTCCTGCCTCGACTCACTGGGGTGACTCCCTGAGGTCTTGGCCTGCTGTTCCTGGTGGTCCTGGTGGTGACAGACTGAGGAGGCAGGGACAAGGGAGAATTCTAGTTCTCGAGGGCCCCCTGGAAGACCCTGATCTGTAAGGCAGAGTTTCCCTGGTTAGAAAGAGTCAGTCTAGGCCTAGAGCTTGCCCTCCGGGGGGCATTGTCATTGCTTTGATGGGATAAGATAAGGGTGTCTGCACTGGAGACAGTGACTCTCCTCTTTGGTACCAGGAAACCTGGGCGGAGCCATGGGGTTGTTTAGGTATGCAAGGCTCAGCACTTCTTTGGCATTTAGCCTCCCTCCCCTCCCTTGACCTTCTGCCACATCCTCTGGCCCATTTCCAATCCTGGATCATTTCCATGATCCACTTTCCCCACCTGCCATGGAGCCCCGAGGCCCAGCACGTGACCTGGTCCCCCAGGCGCCCATCCGCCTGGGTGCTTACAGACCCGACAGGCCTTTTTTCTCATCCGTTTCTGAACACACTTGCCACCTACTTTCTTTACTCCCTGCCCTCAAGGGAGCTTGATTTTAATACAAAAGAGTTCCGGCTACTTCTACCTGCTCTCCTCCAACACAAACACACACACACACACACACACACACACACACACACACACACCCCATTGGGACCTTTGCCTGTCTCTGTCCTTTGATCCTCTGCCCTCCATTGCGTTCTTCTCCCCAGCTGCCAGGAATCTTGTCTTTCCTCAAGCTCCAGCCTCACCTTCACCCCTGCCCCTGCTCTGGTCAGCAGATGACATCACCTCTACTTAAGGAATTAGGTCATCGGATATCCTCTGCTTTTCAGAGACTTGTGACTTTCTTCTTCTCTTCCCTGGGTTCCTAGCCACAGAAAACTCCTGACCCTCACACTGTCACTGATTGCCCCAAACTCCTATATCCCTCATCAGTCCCTCTGCTCTCCTCATTTGTATGAAAGGTAGTCAACCCTAGCTGTGCTTCAGATCACTGGAGCAGCCTTAAAAAAAGAGTATGGAGAGACTCAAAACAATTGCAAATAGGGTCTTAAAGAGATATGACTCTGATGTTCACAGCCGCGTTACTTACAATAGTCAGAAGGTGGAAGCTTCCCAGGCGTCTGTCCGTCGATGAATGGATAAACAAAACGTGCTGTAGGCGTGAGATGGAATATCACCCAGCCTGAGACAGGAAGGATGTTTTGGGCTATGCACAACTTGGGTGCACGTTGAGGTCATTATTGCTATGTGGTATGAGTCAGTCACAAAAGAAGAAATACTATATGATTCTGCTTATCTGTGGTACCGAGAGCAGTCAAATTCATAGAGACAGACAGTGAAAGGGTGGGGGCCAGGGGCTGGGAGGAGACTTACGGTTTAAGTTTCAGTTTTGCAGAAGAAAAAAAGTTCCGGGGATGCTGGTTGTGACGGTTGCACAACAATGTGAATGTGCTCAATGCCACAGAACTGTAGACTTAAAAATGGGTAAAATGGGAAGGAGGGGCAATGGTTAAAATGGTAAACTTTATACTATGTATATTTCAGAGCAATTAAAAAAAAGTACTAAAAAGGAAGGATGACTTTCTCCACCCAGAACCCTATATCAGAACCTCCAGAGTGCAGAATACCTCTCAGTCCCCAGGCAGACCTGCAACACAGACCTCTGTCCCGCCTCCCTCCTCCCGGAGCTCGGAGCTCGGAGCTCGGAGCTCGGGGCTTCCTGAAGGGAAGTCGCACTCTCTGGAGAGTTGTGGGAAGGATGAGTGCAGAGGCTGTGGGAAAGGAGAGCACAGCTCTCAGCCCTGGGCTCAGAAGGGAGAAGAGAGGGGGGCAGCCCTGAGTTATCTCTACCTGCTTACAGTGCCAGCCTCCAGTCTTCCACTCACTCCTTGCACCGGGACTGTCTGCTCTCTCTACTGAGACATTTGAGGGGTTTAGTTGCCTCTACGCTTCCCCCGCCCCTCAGGTATATACTCATCTTGTTGAAGGTTTATAGTGAAGGTTTATCCTTATTGCCAAGCACTGGGGCATAATCCATGCTGCAGAGGTCACGGTGTGGGTCTAGTCAGCCTTGTTCCTTCTCCCTCCTCCTGGGTGCTCCTCCCTTCCTCCCTCCCTCCTCCCTCCCTCCCTCCCCACCTGAGAGGTGGCGGCCCTGTGCCTAGGTTCTGGCACGTGGGGTGTGCGGAGAAGTGAGACAGGCCACTCCTAAGGCAGAGCCTCAAAACTCCCCAGCTCTCATGCTCCAGCTCTCCCCCTCTTTCTCGGGGTCAAGTACAACTCTTGCTTGACCCCGGCCAGCCACAGAAAAGGGTCTCCTGACCAGCATTGGTCTCTGTGAGTAAAAAAACAAACCTTTAATAGGTTAAACCAACTGAGAATTTGGGTTTTGTTTTTTTTTTTTTTTTCCTGTTGCAGCTGCTGGCTTTAAATATCCAAGTAGTTCTCCATTTCTGTTCATTCATGCAGTCAACACTTTCCTAGCACTGACTGTTGTGCCTGGAAACGTTGCTGTGAGTATCCTCACCAACCCCCCATTGTCTCTTCAAAATCCAACATCCTCCTGAGATTTGCTCTCTCTGCATTGTGATCACAAGGTTTTCTGCTGCATTTCCTCTTACCTCCATGGTGCTTTTCATTCTCCTCTTCCCTCAGAAAGAAAGAAAGAAAGAAAGAAAGAAAGAAAGAAAGAAAGAAAGAAAAAAAAAGCATCTCCAAGCATTTTGCCCTTGGTGTCTCTCCTCGTCTGACTCTTGAGGGTTGGGCAAGGTGAGGGAGCAGGAGTGGGTTTGGAGAACCTCTTACTGAGATGCACAAATGACACCGGGGGAAAGGAGGGGGGGAAGGAGGAGGATCCCGTAGGAAGTGCCCCAGGCTGTCAAGCAACTCCGGAAAAGGGGCTGGTCAGGCTGGTGAGCTCCAGAGCAAAGAGCACCTGTTGGACGACTCCCCTGCTGGGCAGGAATGACCTGGCTCCGTCCCTTTGTCAGGCTCTGCCGCTGGCCTGGGAGCAGCCTAGGGAGCGAGCCCTGCGTGGATCCTGGAGCAGCAGCAGCTGGAGGCTGTCAGCTCCCGTAAGCCTCACATCTGGTTCTCTGGAGGGAGAGCCCGGGCAGCCACATCCATCCCCTTCCTATCTTTTGTTCACACTATTTTTCTTCTTAGAAGCTCCAGCGTGTCCACACCGCTTGACATCCTGGGAGGGTCAAATGCAAGACAGACCATCTGGGAACGCATACTTGGGATCCGTGGCTCAGTCAAACTTGACCCACTTTGTGACGCTCGTCTATAAACAAGGAGGTGCCTTAAATTATCTCCTTGAAAGCAGGCATTTCACCTGGGACAACTCAATGGCAGTTACCTGTCCACCCCAACGACAAGGCTATTGTGAGCATGAGCAAAAACCTGGGGTGTGAAAGCACGAGGCAACTCTAAAGTTCCGGTAAGAGTAGAAGACATGGAAATCTTCACCGCCTTTGCACACACAGATTCCAAAGCTTTATTTTGGTCTTGGCCTATGTCCCGAGTTCCAGGCTGGCTCACCCAATCAAAGACCCCCTTGTTCACAGCAAACTTGTAAGCAAATGTCTTAGTCCAGGATTTAGTTCTCTCCAGAGCAGGCCCTACTTGTCTTTTCTGGCGGCGTCTTACACGACTTCCCTCTAAGGCAGACCCTTCCCCGGGGTCAGAAAGGCCAAGTTCTCCTGAGCCCACCCGGACTGAACTTCCGCTGACAATCGCCCTCCGTTGGGAGGACTCCATCCCTCTCCGTCTACAGAGATCTTGGCACACTTACAAGCCAATCTCAGACCCCACTGCCAGGAAGTCTTTTGTGCCCACCGCCACCAAAGTGGTCCCTCTTTGAGTCTTCCTTCTACTACTCCTACTAGTAGTGCTGCTAGTACTACTAATATCACTACTAACGTTCACATCTTGTTAAAAGTCGGCCTGGGTTGGTATCCCTTGGTTCTACTATCTACTAGCTGTGTGACCTTGGGAGAAAATTAATCAATCTCTCTGTATTTGAGTTTCCTCATCTGTAAAATGGGCACTGCTTCCCCCACCTCACAGGGCTCTTCTGAAGACCAAATGCAATAATGCAGGTAATCAACTTAGTATAGTGGTAGCACAATTCCCATAAGGACCCTCAGGAGTAGGTGTTGCCGTGGTCTCCGTTTCCTAGAGCAGAAAACAACGGTCTGCACTCGGGTGGGGCGCTTAACTAACAGAATATTTTCCGGTGACAGTGTCAACTTCTCTGAGTTCTGACTGTGCTCAGTTACCCCCCTAGTCAGTTTACATATATTATCTTATTTATTTCTCCCAACAAACCAAGCCCCCATGTTTTATCAACAAGGAAAAAGGGGCACCTGGGTGGCTCAGTTGGTTAAGCGACTGCCTTCGGCTCAGGTCATGCATGATCCCAGGGTCCTGGGATCGACCCCCATGTCAGGCTGCTTGCTCAGGGGGGAGCCTGCTTCTCCCTCTCCCTTTGCCTGCTGCTCTACCAGCCTGTGCTCTCTCTCTCTTTGTCAAATAAATAAACAAGGAAAAAAAGGCCCAGAAAGTAAAGCATTTTGCCCTAAGGTCATAAATGTAGTTAGCGTCTATAGGTTTCAAATTCAAATCCAAATTCTGTATGCTGGTATTTTACCACCCCAGTCTGTATATGTCTTACCAACCAGATCGTAGGTGAGCCGAGGGCGGTGTCTGTCAACACTTCTTGGGAAAGCCTATCTACCAACCCTGCACAAGTATCCAATAGGTACGTTTTGGTTCATTGAGTAGTTCCTTCCACATTGAATGAATACCTACAATCTCAGACAGAAAGAAAGGAAAAGCTCAAATCATAAGTAGGAAATGCTATTCTAGTGTGGCTTGAATGATAGCATACCTCTTCCCACACATACAGTATAAGCTAGATTACAGCATTAGAGCGAAAGCAAAGCAAAAGGTGCTGTCAACTGATCCATTCAGTACCCATCAAAAACACCATGTCCACATGCCCGAAACAAAACTAACCCCAGAAAACGTTCCGTATAGCAGTGGCCTAGCTGGAAACATTAGATTAGCAAGCAAAATGTTCAGAAGAGGCCTCTCTTGCCCTCCGTGGATTGCAAAATGCTGTAAACAGATCTCTAGCAATGTTTTCGACTGCAGATCCAGGACAAGGAGACTGCCAGGGAGACAGCTGCCTCCTCTTCTGACTCTTACTCATTCCTGAGCACTTCTCCCCTCCAGACCACAGCCGAGGCTGTGGGAGTCAATAACTCTCCACCAGAGAAGACCCCGAGGGTAGCCGAAGTGTGAACCCGATGTAGACAGGGGGGTGCCATGTACCAGGCATTCAACATACACTCCCTGGTGCGAACCTCACTACTCACTCCAGATGGCCATTTGAAGCCCCGCCCTCAAATCTCCTACTCTCCCCCTCCCCCACTTCCCCTGATGGCCTTAACCTCATTGAGAAAATTGGAGCTTTCCAAAGGAAATTGCTTCATCTTCCCAGCACCAGGATCTGAAACCTAACTGATTCCATTCCCATCTTCCCCTCATTCCCTTCTTACTGTGGAGGAAGAGTGCTTCCCAGGACCAAAGGCAATCCCTCCTTTTGGCTCCAAAAGCCATCCCCTCTAGCCCTCCCAAGGACTTTGCTCCTTTGTTCCCTCCTTCTTCTGTCACTATTCTCTCTCTCTTCAGTAATTCATTCTCATTGGCATAACCGTATGCTCTAGGTCTCCTACATTTATCAACAAAAATCTTGGCATCACATCCTTCTGTTGCTGCTGCCTTCATTCCCTAAGGTTATTTGCACGTGTCCACATCTCTTCTCCCCTATTCTTTCATTCCCCCTGTTATTTTTTTAACTTAATATACAGAAAAATAATAAAAAAGATCACCAGTATCTGACGTTCTTAGGTGCACCTCTCATAGTCAGTCCCCCTGCATCTCCTCCAAAGTTAACCCTATCTGAATTTTGTTTTTATTATTCCCTTGATTTTTCTTGATCAGATGTACTGCTAAATAATTTATATACAGTAAAATGCACATAACTTAAGAGTACAGCTGAATGAATTGTGCTAAATACATTAATATCTTGTAAACACCACCATAACTAGAATCTAGCACATTTCTTTCACTGCCAAATTCTCTTGCCCTTTTGTAGTCATTCTCCACCCCCACCCTCAGCCCCTAACAACACCTGATTTCTGTGAGTGTAGTCCAAACTTTTCTAGAATTTTATATATATGGAATCACAGAATACAGAGTTTTTGTTTGATTTCTTGCAGTTAGCATAATACTTTTGAGATTTATCCATGTCATTATATATATCAATAGTTCATTCCTTAGGGTGAATAGTAATCCATTATATGGATATAACACAATGTGTTTATCCATTCGCCAGTTGAGAAACATTTGGGTTGTTTTCAGGTTTTGGCTATTATGACTAAGGCTGCTTTTAACATTTAATTACAGATCTTACTGTAAATATATGTTGTTATTTCTCTTGGGTAAATACCCAGGGATGGGATTGCTGTGTTCTATGGAAAGCATATATTTAACTTTAGAAAAAACTGCCAAGCTTTTTCCAAAGTGGTTGCACCATTTTTTCATCCCCGCTTGTAACATATGAGAGTTCCATTTGCTTCATATTCTCATTAACACTTGGTATGGTTGGTCTTTTTAACTCTAGCCATTCTAGTATGTAATGTATCTCATTGTGGTTTTAATTAGCATTTCTCTATTTACTAGTGATGGTGAGCCTCTTTTTATGTGTTTGTCATCCATATATTTTCTTTGGTGAAATATCTTTTCATATTGCTTGCTCATTTTTTAAATTAGGTGTTTGTCCCCTTACCGAGTTTTAAGTGTTCTTTGTATATTCTTTTACCAGATGCATGTTTTGCAAAATTTTCCCCCAGTTGGTGGCGTGCATCTCCATTTTTTAACAATGTCTTTCAAAGAATAAATGATTTTAATTTTTATGAAATCCAGTTTATTAATTTTTTCTTTTATTGTTGATACTTTTTGTGTCCCATCCAAAAAAAAGTCTTTGTTACTACAAAGTCATAAAGATCTTCGCCTAAGACTTTTTCCACTATAATTTTAATAGTTTTAGCTCTTATATTTAGGTCTATGATACATTTCAAGTTACTTTTTGTATGTGATATAATGTATGGGCCAATTGTTGTAGTGCCATTTATTAAAAAGACTGTCCTTTCCCCATTGAAATACCTTAGCACATTTGTCAAAAATCAGTTGACCATATATGAGTAGCTCTATTTTTGGAATGGGTCTACTCTTTTCTGCTGATCTAGGTGTCTCTCCTTATACTAAAATCACACTAGTTGTATATTATGTCTTGCGAGTCATGTAGAGTAAGTTTCTTTTACTTTTTCAAAATTATTTGACTATTTTAGGTCCATTCCATTTCCATATGAGTCTTAGAATCAACTTGTCAATTTCTATTTTAAAAAGCCTGCTTGGAGGCTCTACTTTCAGTAATGGTGGCATGAAGAAGAGGTAGAGAAATTCCCCTCTATAGCAAACTAATATAAAATGGAACAAAATGGCACTAATATAAAATGGAACAACCATTTCATAGCACTGGAAAGTGAGCAAAGTTGGGAAACAAGATAAGAAGTTTTATTCGTGAGAATTCTACCATACCAAATAAAAAGAATGAGTTTATGGCCTTCATGCTAGAGGCATTCCCATGTACCCACCCCATGTCAAGTAGCAGAAACATAGTTTTATCAGCTGGATAAAGTGGTTGTTTTGGTTTGGAGGGATGGTAGAACAGTGAGGAGGGGGACATTTTAGAAGTATGAGAGTTCTAGGAGAACTGACATAATAAAATCTTCACAGAGCTCTGGAGTTACACTCCAGATAAGTAACATAGTTACGCGATGTTATATGTGCACCCCAAAGAACCCAGTGAAAATGGAAAGTCTGGGGAGACTTGTGACTTTGCTATACCTTTAAATGTGTTCCTCCACCTACACACAACTCAGCAGAGAGTGAAAGCCTTGTTGGCTTGAGGTATCTGAGCATAAGCCTGCACCCAAATTATTGACTTACCAATAATCTATGTTTGTATAGGGTAGACCTTAGGGAGCCAAGCATTCCTCCTCTAGGAAAAAACAAAACAAAACTGAGCAGAGATGCCAATGGCTGTACACTCTGGTAGAGGCAGGTTTTACAATTTTGAGTGCAGATGAATTAGTTACCTACTGATGCAAAACTCAACAAACATAAGCAGAATAAAACAGACTCCAAAATCATTAAACAGATTATTAACAATGCTTGCTTTTTAACCAAAAATATTATTAGATACACAAAGAAACAGAAAAGGGTGACCCATATACAGAAATAAAAATCAGTCAATGAAAACCGATTCCAAATGGCCCAGGTGTTAGATTTAGCACAAAGAGTTTTTAAAGCAGGTATCATTAATACATCCAAGAAATTTTTTTTGACGTATATGTTTAAATAATTAAGGGAAAATATGCTAATAATGAGTGAACAAATAAGGAACTTTACCAGAGAAACAGATCCTATAAAAAAGATCCAAATGGAACTTCTAGAGCTGGGAAGCACCAAACCAAAATGAAAAAAATGTTATTAGAGGAGCTCAACAGAAGATTTGAACTGGCAGAGGAAAGTCAGTGGTCTTAAAGATAGACCAATAGAAATTATACATCTGAATAACAGAGAGAAAAATGATTAAAGAAAAATGAACAGAATCTCATGAAACAGTTCATCCTACATGTAGTCGAAATTCCACAAAGGGATGAAAAAGAAAGTGGCAGGAAGCATAGCAAAATGAATAAAGAATGAAAAAAGTACAATTAATGGTTGACTCCTTGTCAGAGACAACGAAAGCCAGAAAACACTGGAATGATGATTCAGATGTTAAAAGAAAAATCTGTCAACCAAGAATTCTGTATCCAGACTATTTTTCAGAAATGAGGACAAAATAAAGACAATTCCAAATAAACAAACTGATGAAACTTGTTGCTTACATATCTACACCATCAAAAATGCTAGAGGAAGTTCACCAGGCTAAAGGAACATGACACCAGATGATAACTCAGATTCACAGGAAGAAATGGAAAACACTGGAATTGGGAAATATGAGCATAAACATGAAAGATTATACTTGAAATACACTTTAAAAAACAGTTACATGTTTTTTCTTTTATTCTCTTTAATTTCTTTAAAAGGTATATGAATCTTTAAAGCAAACATTATAAACTTTATTATGGGGTTAACAACATTTGTGGATGTGATATGACAATAGCACAGAGGGAAGGGAAATACCCCTAGGCTGGTGATAAATTCCTGTATTTTAGCAGAATTTTATCAGTATGTACTTGAGGTAGATTGGTGTAAGTTAAAGATAACATATCTTTAAGAGGAACCACTAAAAAATTAGGCAAAGAAATATAGCAATCAAGTTAACAGACGAATTTAAATAGAATACAAAAAATGAGTTTTTAAGCACGAAAAAAAGTAGTAAAGGAAGAACAGGAGAGTGACAATGATTAAAAAAGATGAGGTGAATAGAAAAAAACAGCAAAATGGCCTACCTCATCCAACCACACTGATGATTCCATTAATACAAGAGACTAAACACTAGAAAATTCAGAGGTTGTCAGACCAGATTCTAAAGAGCAAGATTCAACAGATGTTTTCTGCCAGAGATGCATTTTATTTTTTTTTTTAAGATTTTATTTATTTATTTGACATATAGAGAGAAAGAGAGCATGAGTAGGCAGAGCAGCAGGCAGAGTGAGAGGGAGAAGCAGGCTCCCCACTGAGCAGGGAGCCTTGGGATCACGACCGGAGCTGAAGGCAACCGCTTAACGACTGAGCCACCCAGGTGCCCCCAGAGATGCATTTTAAATGCAGTGGCACACATGCTATCCCATATATTCTTCATTTTGGCTATTACATTTTTCATCCTTAGAAGTTCCACCTGGGTCTTTTTCATGTCTTCACATTCTGTTCACTATAGCTGTATTTTCTCCCACCTTTTGAACACACACAGCATATTTATATTAGCTCCCTTCATGCCCTTATCTACTGGCTCAGTTGTTGGTATCATTTCTGTATTTCTTTCTGTAGATTGGTTTCGTGCAGGTTCTGGGTCATTATAGTCATCACGTGCCTCCATCTTTGCACGCCTCCTGGTTATTTATTTTTATCAGATGTGGGACATCATGAATGTATGTTGCTGGTTGCTAGATTTGCTTGTATTCCTTTAAATCATGGTGGTTGTTGTTTTCTGACACACAGTTTTTTAGATCATACTTGGATCCTTTCAAGCTTGCTTTAAGCTTTGTTATTTGGGGTCCATAGCAGCCTTTAGTCAGATCCGAAGCCCGCTGCTAAGGTGTTTGATTTCTAAGGTCTGACTTCTAAGAGGCACCTACGTAGTGCCCCAGATATTATGAGACCTTTTTACTCTAACCTGCAGAAACAAGACCTTTTCCCAGTCCTGTGTGAGACCCATGCCTTCCTAATAGGCCTTTCCCTGACCTTGAATAAGCCCGTCTCACTCCAGTGTAGATAAGTACTCAGCCCAAGACATGAAGGCCACCCCTCTGCAGATCTCTGCAGCTCGCCTTCTGTATGCTTCCCTCTTCTGCAGTCCACTACCAGGCAAACTGTGGCTGCCTTGCTCTTCCTTAACTCCTGTCTCTGTTTCCTCCACTCAGCAAGATCACTGGACTCTGTCTGGGTTCCCCCTTCCTGCACCACCACCTGGAAATTCCTTCCAGTGGATCAGCTGGTACAATGACAGATCTCACCTTGTTTGTTTTCCTTCACTCAGGCATTAGAGTCCTGCTCTACTGTTGCTCAATTTCTAAAAACCATTGTTTCCTATAATCTAGTTTCCTAGTTAAGACAGAAGGCTAAGTTTACTCTCTGTTCTAGTATGTTGGCCAGAAGCAGAAGGTTTGGTTTCCTTGCTTTTTGAAAATACTTTTACAATACAATATGTATCCAGAAAAAATATTTTTTAATCGTGGGTATTCCAAGATGATTTTAAGTGCATAGTAAATAATGCCACAAGCTGTTTTTTTTTTTTTAATGATTTGTTATCCCCACTCAAAGTAATGTTTATAAGATTCATCTTGGTTGGTCTATGGAGCTACAATTCATTCATTTTTGGTACTTATAACATTGCATTATGTGACTATCAAAGACTTACTTCTCTTTTCTTCTGTCAGTGTTTGGATTGTTTTAATTTTGTGCTATCACGAACAAAGGTCAGTGCCACTAGGAATATTCTTAGACATGTCTTCTAGTAGACTCATGTAACAACTTCTAGGATATATACCCAAAGTGGGATTATTGGATATGGGGGTAGTTAATATCCATTTCTTAGGATAATGCCCTCCTTTTCGTTGTCCAATCTACAGGCTAGTTTCTCAACCCCTCTTTACCAACTTAGGGCCTTTGCACAAATCATTTCCCTTACCTGAAACGCTTTTCCCACTTGCCACTTACAAAGTTCGCCCTTTGCAGTCTTTAGATGTCAGCCTAAATGTCAGCTCTGCAGAGAGGCCTTCGCTGAAAACAGGTTTCTCTCCTCATTCTCTGTCATAGCATCTGGTTCATTTATTGCCTATCTCTCTCCCAGGGCTGGAAAGTTCATGAAGGCACAAACAGGGTCTATCTTGTTGAACATTACTCATAGAGAGTACCTCGTTCAAGGCCTGGGATGTAGTAGGTATTTTTAAAAAGTGTTTTCTGGATGAATAAATACATAAGCAAACCAATATAAGGCATTGTCATCTTTCTATTGCCTTATTATTTATTATTAGTCTATTGTATAATTATTATTTTACAAATAAGGATATTGATGTTCAGAAGGGCTATATAACACAGCAACATGATACGGATAGTGGCTGGAGAAGCCACGATTTGACTGTGGGAATGGTTTTCAAGGCTTTGGATAATGCATTTAAAATAACAGAATCCTGGGACGCCTGGGTGGCTCAGTTGGTTGAGCAGCTGTCTTCGGCTCGGGTCATGGTCCCGGCGTCCTGGGATCGAGTCCCACATCGGGCTCCTTGCTCAGCAGGGAGCCTGCTCCTCTCTCTGCCTCTGCCTGCCTCTCTGCCTGCTTGTGTTCTCTCTCTGTTAAAATAAAATAAATAAAATCTTAAAAATAAATAAATAAATAAATAAAATAACAGAATCCTCTGATAGCTGTGAAGGCAATCCCTTAGTTTCTGAGATTCCTCCAATATCTAGTGTTCCAGGACTTTGGGGAATTTCTTGAGCAGGAACTAACTAGAATTCATCCACAGGCTACTGGGCAACTCTTTTTTTTTTTTTAAGATTTTATTTATTTATTTGAGACAGTGAGAAAGAGCATGAGTGTGGAGAAGGTCAGAGAGAGAAGCAGACTCCCCGTGGAGCTGGGACCCCAATGCAGGACTCAATCTCTGGAGTCCAGGATCACGACCTGATCCGAAGGCAGTGACTCAACCAACTGAGCCACCCAGGCGCCCCTATTGGGCAACTCTTATTCTGCACGCTAAACATAGGTACTCTATAAATTTACTGCCACATCATAGAAGAGTTTCTATGGAGGGTGGAGAACAGGATATTTCACTTAATTAAGCTGGGACTAGTCCACTGACTTAAGATGAACCTTATCTATGTTTTAAACATAAACTAGAATAAGTTATTGTAAGTTCCTTGAGTACAGGAACCATATCCTTGTATCAGTGTGTCCTGGATGTCTAGCAGGGTATCCAACTAATAGTGGGTGCTCAAATATATATTACGTAAGTAGAAAGTGGCAGAAGCTGGATCGTGAGAGGAAACACCATGACACCTTAAAGGAAAATAATGCCACTGACATTATAGGCACGATTTTCCATATTATATATGTAAATATATATACATACATATGAAGTAAAACAATAGCATTTCTGAAGACTATTACAAAAAATAAGCATTGTAAATTATAGTAAGATTAAGTTACATGACAAGCTAGCATATCCTGGCCAAGAAGACTCTTGGAGGTGTGGCATTATCAGTAGAATTCTCCCTTATGGCAGGTTTCACTACAACCACATATTATATGCCCACGGGCATGTGCACATGCATGTGTACACACACAGATATACCAGAAAAAAAAGTCTAATAAATGCAGTTCTGGTAGAGACGTGAAAGCCAAATTAAATCTAAGGTATCAACATGATGCCAGTTGTTTATTAGAAAGCTATATGGCATCGTGTCTAAAATCAGGGGTGTGAGCCTCAGTCTGGGTTCAGACCCAGTTCTGCCATTTAGTACTATAAGAACTCAGCAAGGCCCAACTCTAAGGTCCAGTTTTCTCATCTGAAAAGTGAGGACAATAACAGCTACTTTATAGGGTTATTGTTAAGGCTAAATGATATCATAGGAGTATTGGAAACCAACTCTGACACATGTTAAATGCTTAGGAAATGAGAATTATTACCACGGTCATCATCACCATTATATTGATAATTTGAGGAGCATATTTTAATGGTCAGTTCGCAGAATGGGAGATCTCGTGTATTGATGACAGTACAGCAGTATTTTTTCTATATACTGGCCATGGCCTCCTTTTTCTACTCAAACAATAGATCGCAGCAGAGAACCTGGGTCACTAGATTGATCTGTGATGATAACAGTTCATGCCAAATGTATGAGAAAGATAAACAACATGAATGCCTATTCTAAGGTAAGACTACTGTGTCCTCATCATGATGGACCATACAGGGTCTTGAACAACAATCAAAACAAGAAAGACCTTGAACCAAGCTTGAGAGTGGGAACACAGCACGGGGGGCAGGGGGAGGAGAATGCACAGGGGCTTGAATTATAGCTCTCTCCCACTACCTATGATTTTTGAAGCTAGAGAGTAGTTTCTTTTTGTATGAAGTGCGAATATACCTGCCTCTCAAATTTTTTTGTGAGAATTAAATAGTATCATTCCTGCTAAATGGCCTAGTGCAATACCTGGCATAACGTAGACTAAAAAAAAAAAAAGTGATCTTGGGGCTCAGATGGTTAAGCATCTGCCTTTGGCTCAGGTCATGATCCCAGGACCCTGGGATGGAGACCCTCCTCAGGCTCCCGGCTCAGCGGGGAGCCTGCTTCTCCCTCTCCCTCTGCTGTTCCCCCTGCTTGTGCTCTCTCGTTGTCCCTGTCAAATAAATAAGTAAAATATATATTTTTTAAAGACAATCTTTTCTGAGAGTAAAAGGCATCTGGGTGGGAGTGGGAGAGTCTTGTCTGAGGCTGTGGAGGTCTTCCTGTTTTTCACAAAGGCATGAATTAAAGAAACAACAAATGGAGTATTAGCAAAGCAAAAGAAGTTGCTCTTTGATTTTTCTTTGACTTCTATTCCTTGTCTTCCTAATGTACCTTCTTCACTGTAGCTGAGATGCTTTTAGAAGAAAATGTCCAGGTAACATGACCATATAAATTAAGAATTGAGCTTTGAAGCTAAGATAAAGCTATGCTGAGCTAAGATAAAGATAGAGGCATAAATCTTCAGTGGCTATGCATTTTTCTAAGGATGAATAAATTCTAGGAACCTTCATTTCTTCTTTCAACTCACAATTATTGAGTATCAATTATATGTTAGCAACTGTGCTAGATACTACTGATACAGACATAATAGTGTTCAAGTTGTTTGCAGTTCACATCCTTTTACCCTCAACCCCTGAAATGTGACCGCAAACAAGGATATTTACACAAAGACAAAACTCTTCCATACTAATCTATGACCATTGTCAGCCTTTATAATGATAGGAAGTCAAAGGGGGGAAATGCCAGAAAGCTACAGACAAAACAAATAGATACATAAGAAAGAGTGAGGGGCGCCTGGGTGGTTCAGTCCCTGAAGCCTCTGCCTTTGGCTCCCTTAGTGATCTCGGAGTCCTGGGATCTGGGATGGAGCCCTGCATTGGGCTTCCTGCTCAGCGGGAAGTCTGCTTCTCCCTTTCCCTCTGCTTCTCCCCCACCACCCCCTGCTCAGGCTCTCCTGCTTGCTCTCTCTCAGATGAATAAATACAATCTTTAAAAAAAAAAAAAAAGAGAGTGAAATCACAGGAATAAAAAGCACAGCATAGGGAATATAGTCAATGGTATTGTGACAGGGTTCTGTGATGACAGATGGTAGCTACTCTCGTGGTGAGCGTAGCATAAGGAAACTAACATAATATTGTAGGTCAAACGTACTTCAATAAGGAAGAGAATTTAAATTTTTTTTCCAAAAAAGTGAAATTTTAATCTTGATATCTTCATTGATTTTTTTTTTTCTTCATTGATTCTTTTAGTCATTGCTAGGCAGTTTCTGAGACATCTGCTTTTAGTCTTTTTACTTATAATAATAAAAGCAGACATGGCAATGCTTACAGTTTTCTTTTTGGTACCTAATATGAACTCAAGTGTTGTTTGGTTTGACTATGTCTAGATGCATACAATTCTTTATTTGTTGTGCACTAATTCTACTCTGGATTTTCTTACATTCAAATTTCTTTTATCGCGTCTTTTGTAGTTATTTTAAATTAATATTTCCTTGCTATATCATTTGCACTGTTCTCAAATCCCTTGGGAATCAAGGAAAGTAAATAGAAATCTATGCCTTTGGCTACTATCCTAGATTTGCTGAGGATATCTTCCCTTTGTGTATTTTATCAGAAGCACAGCTTCTCACAAGATATTTTAAACCACAGTTTAAAAAGATAATGATTACAATTTTATAGGGTTTTAACCTATTATTAAGAATAAGTTTGGGTATTTATTTTTTTAATAGCCCAAATTTCAGAACCCTTTCCATGTAGTTGCAAATGAAATGCCTATCAGAAATATTGATGAAAACATGTATCAATATATTTATATTTAAGAACATTATAATCTGTTTCTTGCAATCATTTCCTTACTGTTTGATTTATAGCTAGCAGAATGCTTAAAGGTTCAAAAGCCCCTGGAAGTCTTTCTTTTGGGATATGGCCAACTCAGAGCATGAAATATTATAGCTGCATAAATTATTAATACCACTTTAATCCTCTGTTTGAACCTACAGCATGAACCAGACTGTTTTACTGTGTAAACCACACCCTGGGAGCATGTTAAGCACCTTTTAGATGCTGCTGTAGTTCTCTCAGCACTTAGCACAGCGCCTCTGAGCACAATAGGCCCAGTTATACATGTTTTATTTGCCGCGTTCAGATCATTTGGGCGCATTTGATACACTAAATCATTAATAGGTGAAGAGAGGCCCATAGTTCAATTCAACAAGCATTTATGGGACACCTATTATGTAATCTGATCCCGTTGCTGCCATACTTAAAATCTTTTGATTATTCCCTGTAGTTTTCAGGATAAAATCCAGCCTCCTTACTACAGTGAGGCCCTACGTAATCTACCAGTAATGGCAGATATGTGATAAGCAGGCTCCCGCTCCCCTCTCCTACTTCTCTGACAAAAGGAACTAATGTATCTCATCACATTTCCCAGAGACTAGACATGTTCTTGGAATCCTTCTCAACACAATGCTCCAGGCAGCTACCACCAAAAGACCAGAGTTCAAATCTATTTGCTAGTCTTGCCAGGCTATCTCTAGTCTTCCAAACATCGCTAAACACCATTTGCTTCAGGGACGGAAAATGATGTTTAGTTTCCTAAACATGCAGGATTTCTTTTTTCTTTCTTTCTTTCTTTCCTTCTTTCTTTCTTTCTTTCTTTCTTTCTTTCTTTTTTTAACGATTTTATTTATTTATTTGACACAGAGAGAGTTTACAAGTAGGCAGAGAGGCAGGCAGAGAGAGGGGGAAGCAGGCTACCTGCTGAGCAGAGTCTGATGCAGGGCTCGATCCCAGGACCCTGAGATCATGACCTGAGCCGAAGGCAGAGGCTTTAACCTACTGAGCTACCCAGGCGCCCCAAGATTTTCACTCTTAGCTTCCTTTGCATGTGCTGCTCCCTCTCCTAAAATAATCTTTCTCCTTTTTCACGTTTAGCTAACTCCTACTCATTCTATGCAATTCAGATCAAGCTTCACCTCCTTAGTTGGATTCAGACGCTTTTCTTCTGGGCTCTCAGGGTAACCTGCACTTAGTATTTCAAATACTTTTAGTATTTTACCATCCTGGACCATAAGTATTCATTGTTTGCCTCTCTCCCTGTCTAAAACGAAATTCTTTGAGAGGAAAGGTCATGTTTTATTTCACTTTGCATCTCAGGCAGCCCCCACAGAACCCAGTGCACAGTAGGTTTTCAATAAATGTTCAAGAACAAATGTCCTGGTCATTGAACCACATTCCAGGAAATCAAAAGAGAATAATGTATAAGAACAGGAAACATTTACTGAGTACTTACAATGTGCCAGGCCCTGTTCCGACCACTTGACATAGATCATCTTGTTTAAACCTCACAGTAACAACTTTTTGGGATAGATTCTGTGATTATCCTCCTTTGATTAAGTGAGAAAACAAAGACCCAGGCCAGGTGGCTTGGCCAGGGTGACATCCAGACACATGGTCTGGTTCCAGCACTCCACTGCCTGGGCCCTGTGTGGACTCTGTCCTCAAAAAGTTCAAAGGTTGGTAGAGGGTGACAGACAGGTAAGTAATTAAGCACTAAGCATGGAAGGACTATAATATCTGTATGCACATCGTAAAGAGGAGTACAGGAGAGGGAGGAATTAACATGGTAGAGGGTAAAGAGACAAGGGTTCAGGGAAGGCTTCACTAAAGGAGCAGTATTCAAATTAGGGATTTTTTTTTTAAAGATTTTATTTATTTATTTGTCAGAGGTAGAGCGAGAGCACAAGCAGGGAGAGCGACAGGCAGAGGGAGAAGCAGGCTCTTTGCTGAGGAAGGAGCCTGATGGGGGACCCTGGGATCATGACCTGAGCTGAAGGCAGATGCTTAACCTACTGAGCCACCCGGGCACCCTTGAAATTAGGTTGGAAAGACTACAAAGAGCACATGAGATGGAGACACAGGGAAAGGTATGCTAGGCAGAGAGAAGAGTACATGCAGTGCACACCAGAGGGAAGCTGGGTGATGTTTGGGCATCAGAACGAAATGGAAATGTGGAGCCCCTTGTTCATCAATTATTAAGAATTTCAAACTCTTATAGCAGACCATGAAATCAAATAGCTCTTCTAGGCATGGGGTCTTTCATGAGGGCACAGGTTGCCCCTCCCTGAAACCGGATCCATTGGGCATCACAAATGCTCCAGCATGGCTGGAACAAGAAGTACCTGGGGGCACAAGTACTTTATGAGACAGGAAATGACACCAGGGAGGTCAGTGGAGGTCAGAGCATTTGCCGTGCAGTGCAGCCTGGACTTTGCCCCACAGTTAAAGGAAGCCATATAAAGGTTCTCAGCAGTGATGCAACCTGATTGGATTAATTTGCAAAAAGATACTTCCGGCACTCCCATGGGGAGTATATGGAGGAAAGGGGGGGGCACAACAACTGTAGCAATTATATGGGGCCAGAGAGGCTCAAGCCTTGGAACTTCTGTTTTTCAGTGGGGATGTCTGAGAAACGAGTAGGAGCACATCTTGTGGGAGTTAACAGTCTAGGTGCACGAGGAGTCTGTGAGGAAAGAGGAATGGACCCAAGGTTCAACCAAGGGTGTGGGGTTCAGGAGAACACAGTATTTTGCTTAGGCCTGCCCGACCAATTTAAAGTAGGGCTTGATATAATTACATAGCATCATTTGAATCAGGGACACCCCCAGTTCTGGAGAAGGCCAATGCACGAACTGTAAGAAATGAAGTTTTTGTGCAGATTTCCATTTTTCCAACTCCCACAAGCAAATAGGCACATGAAGAGTCTATTTATTTGTTTCTTGATCTCCTTCCAAAGAACCATGGTTTTTTGGGTCACTCGAATTTTCCCATGAAATAGAAAAAGAAATAATCCTTAAACCCTTCCGATGTGATTTCTCAATTGCCAAACTGTTCTCAAGGAGCTTCCTGAGTTCTCTTTGGTTTTCTGGCACTATTTGAATGTGATCTCCAATATAATAAGGCTAAAGTTAAATAACACATTAGTGCTTTGGAAATGGATGTTCAATATAAATACGGCAATATTAGTTTCATTTACACAAAGACGGTAAACATCCAGATCCAGGGAAGCTGACGATGGTTCACACAACTAAATTATTTCTCCTTAACCCTCTGATGGTGTGTTCTATTTAGTTTTCAAGGTTCAGCCCATTTGTAGAAATCCTAATCATGTTAACCTCCCTTTGTCACCTCTTGGCTGATAAACCTTAAGGAACCAGAATATCAACATACACAAACTTAAATCATCAAAGCATGAACCTGCTCACAAAGTCATCGTTATCTTTATTTAAAAACTATTTTTTAAAAATGGGAACACTGCTGATTGTACTTGGGCTCACTCTCTGGTTTCAGGACTCACTGTCACTTTTAAACTGTTTCTTGAATGTTCTAAGTGCTCTTGAACAGGAGAGCAATCATCTAACAACATGCTAAGAATGGGGCAGCTTGGTGTAGCTGGAAGGTCATGGGCTTTCATGGGAATGAGGGTTGCTACAGGTGTGATTTGGGGCAGGTTATTTAACCCTCAGTTTCCCTGGGTGTGAAGTGGGTTTATATCCACATTGCAAAGTTAGGGTAGAGCTGAGGGAGCTCTCGGATGTGTAGATTAGTGTCCCAAAGCAGACCTTCCATAGAGTGAAGATTCCTGAGTAGGCTGTGTGTTTCTTTGGTAAGAGAAATTAACATAATTTGATACCTTTATACTCTCTACACAATTCTTCTTGCCTGGTTCTGAGAATACCTGAGTTCGTTTCTTCCCTTTGGGTGTGTCCAAGTGGTAAGATTCTAGCTTCAAAACACCAGAGTCACTGAGACTGAAGTCTGCTCTGCTGGGGTCAGATCCTGAGACACCACCAGCACTGGGAAACTCAGAATCTTCATTTCCCAAACAACTGGGGAGCTGTCCTTTTTGTCTCAGGAACTGCTTTTTAGCTTTCATATACAGTACTTACTAGTAACTTCCGCAGAAGTCTTTCCCCACCTCCCTCACCTCTCCATGTGATCAGATCCCCTGCTATAAACGCTCATAGCAACCTGTAATTGTTTCTTTGTTGAACTCACCACAATTATAATTGATCAATTAATTCCGCAATTAGTTGTTTCACATGCATCTTCTTCAACAGAATGTGAACTCCACTGGAGCTCTGTCTTGGGTCATCACCATGGACCCAGCTCCTGGGCACACTCTTGCCTGTGGGAGGTGCTTAACAACCATGTATGACTAAACAAATGAGTGGAGTTGGGCCCTTGTTAACTGATTTGGATAAACACATGTATTATTCACAGACATAAATGATATGAGTTAGTTTGCTTGATTCATATGTGTACTCTTCAAACAAAGGACTCGTTTTTATACACAAGGACATTTGTGATTGGTAATTAGCATAGAGCACTTACTAAACTGCTTTTGTTGCCATGGGGATGACTTGTGCACATTGAGGCACACTCTCTTCCTTAATCTTTATTGTGTCCAATGAGATATACTTATCACTTGGTGAGACAAATAGCCATCTCTCAAAGATAGCATGTCCTCATGTAGTGTGCAAGTGAGGAAGGGAATAGAGATGGGAGAAACACCTTCCAAATCCATCTGTGGTGGTACCTTTCAGCTTTCCTACAGAAGTTGAATATGTCTGACAGTGACTTCCTAAGGATGCTCAGCAATGAAGCCAAGGAGTGGGTGATGGGGAAACCAATCAACAGTGAAAAATTATCGTGTGGAAGGCATTGAACCCACTGATATTAATATTATCACCCAACTATGGCTGAAGAAACTGAGGTTCAGAGATCTTAAGTAAACTTCCCCAGATCACACAGCTAAGACCCAAAATAAAAATAACTGATAGAGAGTGCAAAGAAAATACTGGAAAAGGGCAAGAAAGAAAATAATAGAAGAAACAGAGAACAATGGGAGAAGCGCCGTCTACACAAGCTAAAGACAACCTCATTTCTCTAAGAAATTTCAGTTGCAACAACTAACCCTGTGACCACCCTATCTCTCTGATATCCATTCCATTACTTGTAAAAAACAAAGACTCAAGGTATGTGGGGTCAAGGAGGCAGGGAAAAGGCAACCCCACCTTAGAGCCACCAGTATCAGTAATTACCTTAGTAGAGATGAATTATCAGACACCTGAAAAAGATATGAGGGTTGTTGGAAGAAAGGGAGGACACAGGCAAGATCAAGGAAGAGCACCCAAGAGAAAAGGTGCCAGGCATAAAAATCCTCCCACCATCACCATGTTGCCCTACATCGGCCATTCCAGATCACCATCTTTGTGCCTCTGATGTGCAATGGACACATCACAGACGCATGGTTTGGACTCCACTTAACAGAGGTCTGACCCTCACCATGGCCAGTCTAGAAGCTTGGCTACTTTTGCATATTGATCTGAGAGAAAAAAAAAAAATTAAATGGCTCTACCATCAACCAAGTTGCTCATGCCAGGACCTGGAGTCACTCCTGACACCTCTACTCATTTTTTCATCACAGCCAATCATATTCCAAGGCCCAGTTCCACCTCTGAATATGTCTTAACTCTACGTCTTTTCCCTCCCTCTGCTGCCACCCTCTCTGGGGCCCTCCCTGCCATTCTGTCTCCAGGGATTTACGCTAGTACCACACCCTCTTGACCGGTCTTCTTGTGTCTGCCCTTGCCCTCATCTAAGCTGTCCTCTCTCTATCCAAGAGCCAGAATGATACTTTGAAAATACAAAATTGGCCATGTCCTTCCCCTGCTTAAAATCCTTTAATGGCTGTTTTTCTTGGAGTAAAATATGAACTCCCTCTGACAACCAACAAGGTCCTGTCTGCATCATATCTCCTTGACTAACTCTGGAGCCCCGTCTGCTACTTTCTCTCCCTTGCTTCTCTCATGTCTTCAGGCTCACCAAGCTCATTCCTCTTTAATCCCTTGCTTGTGCCATTCTTTCTGCCTCTAAAACACTGCTAATATCAGTCTTCCTGACAATACACATTGTGAGGTCCATGAGGTTAGACACCATGTCTACCCTTTTTAGGGACCAGTGTCTATCATTCTGTCCCTAAGGCTTTAGCATAATCCATGGCACATAGTAAGAGGTCAGCAAATATCTGTTGGAAGAGTATTTGTTGACTGTGTAACTGAATAATAATATCCACTTATTCAGTCCACAAATATTTCTTGAGTCAGTACCTTTGCGAGGTAATATGCAGGTTACTGAGGATACAGTGAACAAAAGGGACACAGTCCCCGACCTCTTAGAGCTTACACTCTAGTAGACTTTCCCCCTTTTTCTACTGAAATAAAAGAATGGATCTAAGATCTTATAAAATCTTAGGTGTTATCTTGCTCTTCTCTGAGTTTTCTTGATTTAACTCTTAAATTTTCTCTTCCATGCTTTCTCTATTATTTTTCTCATCTCACTGACAAGGTAAGGTATTTGAATGCAAGGAAATGTTTCAACTTCTTTCATTTTTAGTTCTATCTTAGTATACACAGAAATTTCTTTTTAAAAAACTGTATGTGTGTTTTTTTTTTTAAATTAAAAAGTGGCATGCTCATTTATGATAGAAATCCGAACAGGAGTGCCTGTGTGGCTCAGCTGGTTAGGCGTCCAACTCATGATTTTGGCTCAGGTCATGATCTTGGGGTTGTGAGATCGAGCCTTGCATCAGGCACAGCGCTGAGTGTGAAGCCTGTTGAGATTCTCTCTCTCCCTCTCCTTCTGCCCCTCCCCCTTCTAAGAAAAATAGAAATCAGAACAGTGGTTGCTTATGGGATGTGGGGATTGACTGCAAGAGGGGAAAAAGGCAACTTTCTAGAAAAACGGAAATGCTATAAATCTTGATTGGGGCTATATCATTTTGGGGGTATATCTTCATTGGACTTTATATCTTGATTGGGTTAAATGACTGTATGGATTTGTCAAGAACTCATTAAATTGTATACTTATACTCAAGGTCTTTCACAGAGAGTTACCTTTGCCTCTACTAAAAAACATTTTTACAAAAGTAACACATGCTTGCTTTATGAAACATTATCACATTGAAGTAAGCAAAAATAAGACAATCAACATGACCTGCAATCCCATCACTCAAAGAGGAACATGTTTACATGGTGATGCATGTCCCTCCATATTGTTTCATTTTTCATGTTTCAAACATTATTTCATGTTTCATTTTGTATGCAAACATACAATATGGATTCATACAGAATGTAGTGACTCCTAATTTTTTTTAAAAAACAGTGTCCTGAGAACATACACAAAAGTTTATAATTACTTCTTAATGGATTAAATTCCTAAACTCAGTAAAAATCAGGATCCTAAATTTGTTTCCAAAACTTTTAGAGCCCATTTTTCATCCCTCATCCTCAGCAACGCTGATTGAATGTGAAATGCCATTTCTCAAGAGGACTCTTGACCAGGAATGATCTTCAGGCTGTGGTGCTAAGATTGGTAAATCCTAACTACTGGACCTTCACATCAACAGTACATCTTTAAGCTGGTACCAGATTTACAACGATTGACTAAGAACATTCTAGTGACAAAAGTACATGAGACATCACCTCAGAATTCATTCTTCTGTTCTCCTCAGATTATTAAGCTGTTATAAGATCCAATTTATGGAATGTTCCTCTTATATTTATTGTTTAATTTGGGTAGATTCTAATTCAGTACAGGGACCCATGTAATTGTATGGCTAGCCAGTTGTGATCTATAGCTCCATAAAATTTACCACGGCATGAGATCATACACGCAAATCTCACATTTATCTCGGAAATTCAAACCAAACCACATCAAACTTGAGACATAATATTTGAAGTCAACAAAGCCACAGCCCACCTCTAACACTTCCTGAAAATCTATTGCTAAATCTAGTTCACCAAGTAGACATGTGGGAAAATACTCCAGGAGGTCCTTTGTCAGTTTCCCGATGGCGGTACATAGACTCCCACAGAAGTAGAATTACTTCAAACTACCCAGAAAATTAGAAAAGTAAGGACTAGAAGCAAAGATCTGTGAGAAAGAGAAATGTCTTTAGCTTTACACTTCTGGCAAGCGATAAAAGGCAGCTTTAGTGACAGCAGCCAGATGGAGATCAAATGACAACTGTGAGTTCATAATGGTCTCCAGCGTTCTGGCAAGCACGGGGGCAGTAGGGGAAGTGGGAGGGGTCAGCTTTACTGGTACTACGAGCCAATCTGGTGTACATCAGCGTTATCTGACGTCAGCTAAAACCAGTTCTGAGGCACTGCATCGGGACCAGCTGTTAGATACTGAAAGCACCCGGGCCTGCCTCTCTGTACTCCCGAGCTCCCACCCATAACATTTACAGGACGCTACCAGTTAATTTATGTTCCCTGCAGCAGGGAGGACCCAGATGTTGAGGCTGCAGTTGCCGATTTGAAAGGAGGTCACAAATACAGGAAGCTTTCAGAGGATAAAAGAAATGTGAGGGTATTCTGCAACTTGAGAAACTCATTGTTCTGTGCTAAACACATGAGCCTGAGTTCACGGGCACACACACACAGGAAGGGTTGGAATAACATCAAGCCCGGTTCCTTAGCATGCAGATGTACCTCACTGCCGCTAGCAAAACTGCAGAGGTCTAAAGGGCACAAACGGAGAAAACTTGGTTCATGGGCAGTTAGAGCAGGAACACGTATATTGGATTCATCTGGAGCCGTATTAAAACACAGTGGAATTTTTCACAGCATTAGGTGAGGACAGGGGAACACAGTGCTTTTACTCTTGTCGGTGAGGCCCCCCATGTGAGAGAAAAGGGAGATACAATATTTGACTCAGATGAAGGAATTAGGAAGGAAGAAAATTAGAGTGGGATTTGGAAAACGGGCGCTGTGTAATTAACATGTATGGCATTCTAGACCCTGTGCATTGTAAATGCTGTACGGAGAGTATCTCATTTCATTGTCACAACAAACTTAGGAGATGGGTACTATTATTACTCAGAAAAGAGACCAGAGCAGGTGGGTGACTTGCCCAAGCCTGGCTCCAGAGCCCACATTCCGAATACAGTGCTCTGATGCTACATGAACCACCGCGGTTTCTAAACGAAGAACTTAGCTCTATGGCGAAGAAGGTCAGGTCTGGAGTCCCACAGATGTGCGTCTGCATTCTGGCCCTGCCACTTAGCTGTGGGGCCTTTGAGCTGGTAACTCGCTTCCCCCCCTCCAAGAGGCCCTATAGCTTCTTCAGCAATAAAATGAAGATAACTATAGCCTCTTCAAAGAGGGTCATGACAGTCAAGTGATGTCATATAAATAAAAATCGTATCCTAGTGCCAAATGTGTGATAAGCATTTAACAAATTTGCTGTTTTTATGAATAAATCATAAGTCGACTTAGAAATGTTCCGAAACATCCCTGTGTAACTCGCTGTTACACACAGATTTCAGAAGAAAATCTTCCAAAGGGATACACCTGGGTTGAAATGTTGACTTCTCAGACCCCTGGAATCTGTGCTAATAAATGTTTCAAGTTAAATATTAGGTTGTTTTATAAATGAAAACTTAGAAATGAGTGAAGGGGACGTGTCACGGATGATAAGAAGTAACTCGAGAAAAAGTAAATTGCAGAGTATTTCCAAAGCCCCATGCTTATGGGCTCTCCGCAGCCAGAACCAAAGAAATCAGGATTTACATTGTGGTTGGATCTAAGGCAGGTGTAGCTTCGGGATCACAGATGGACTTGTTTTCATAGTTTATGTAAAAGATATAAATCCAAACTTATAAAATGGAGGGTCCAGTTGCCATGGATAATGAGAGACACGCCAAATTAACCAAACTTAATTCAAATGGTCATTAAGCAATGACCCCACCTGGTTTTCAGTCGTTTTACCATCTGTTGTAGCTGTTTCTTCTCAGATGGGAGAGTTCCCACTGGCTCCCAGGTGCGACCTGTTTATTAAGACACAGTGCCAAAGCATACTCCGTAGCGTTGGGTAACCAGGCAATATATTAAGGTGAAGAAGGCAAGTTGTAACATAATCTCAACTAACTTATTGAAGTGGATTAAAATTTTTGAAAATTGATATCAAAACAGAAGAATACGAATGTGTTTTTGATTCTAGACACAGATTATTTGGTGATTAAATTGAGCAGGCCCAGAAAAACAACATTTCTGTGGTAAAGATAGATAGAAGTTTTCCAGTGGCCATGAAAATTATAAAATAGTTATAGAATGACAAAACTATTAAGCAAAAAGAAAAAAAAAGTTACAGCTGGAAGTACCTTATAGGACAAACTTTTTAGTTTCCAGCTTTGACCCATGTGTGTCTCAGAGTCTATGTGTTGAGTTGGGGGAGGGGGTGAGAGGAGGCTGAAACCTGCAGAACTCTGCCTCCCCTCCCCCAGCCCTCTCTCGCCGCTGCACTCAGAACATTTCTGCTTTCATCTATCTATATGTAAGGATTATGCCTACTATTTATTTTGAGGAGAGAGAATTCAAAAAAAAATTTTTTTTAATAGTTGACAGATGGGGAAACTGAGGTATGGAGAGGGTGAGCATGCTGCCTCATATGCGTCATTCAAGCCACATTCTTTTTTTTATTATTATTATTAACATATAATGTATTTTTTGCCCCAGGGTACATGTTCAAGTCACATTCTTGAAAGGACATCGGATTACATTTGCATTGACTGTGCCAAGTAGCCACAAAAATCTTAATTTTACAACATTATTTCAAAACTTCCCTAACATACAGATATAAAATATAAACAACCATATGAACCTATAAACAGGCCTTCCGGTATCTGACGGTCATGTTTTCCTAGAATAGGGAGGGACGGCTTGCCAAGGGTGGCATTTCAGCTGAGAAAGCAAGATTTCTGACACATTTCTGCTTAGTGGTCAGCGATGCTAATATGCTCTCCCCCTCCTAGATCTGAAGGGCATGAGCTGGAACATATGGCAAAAATCCTTATAGGTCAACAACAGAATGTTAAACACAATCCATCACTTTGCCACGAACTGATATGGTCCACAGAGCACAGGAGTAAAGTGTTCATAATGGGCATCCAGATAACAGTCTGCTCACCACATTCTTTGGTTGCTAAAAATGAGGCCACTTTGGATCTTTACAATATAAAGTCAAACGGTAGCCAGAGTACTGTCAGACGTCCTCCAAGACCAGCCATCTGGAAATGGGCGCTTCAAAAGACCAGGTCCTAGACCCGCTCTTCGAAAGATCAGTCTTAGAGGGTTTAATTGTAAATTATCTTGTTTAATACCCTCCAGACATTGAGACTGACATTTCCTTGCCAAAGTACAAGGGAACCAAGGCGAAATGTACAAATGCATATTATGTACAGGGCAGATCTTACAAGCAATTTCAATGTATAACTCTACTGGCAAAAATGTTCAGTGAATAGAGATTAAATGCTTATAAGCAAGCACTGAAGCCAGAGAAAAAGGTAAAAGTTCAAACAGTAAAGAATGCTCTTATTTTCCTTTACCCCTTATTTCTCTTGTTTGCAGTGTCCTAAATATTATTCAGTTTCTTTAAGTTCATCTCCACTGTGTTTCTTGTATGTCGCTTCCATAACAAGAAACCCAGTCTTTGCCCTTTTAAATCTCCCACTTCAAAACTCACCTTCATAAAACCTTTCAAGGTCGTTTTCCTCATCATTATAGCCTCTTTATGCTACATTAGAAGAACAAGACTTGAAGCTTGGCAATTAAGCACCTTTTAATCTATTGGGTTTTATATGTGTGTACAGTACAGACTGGAAGAGGTCACAAATCCTCAGTTTACAAAATGAAACAGTTTATAGCTCCTAAAGAAAATATTTTAAAAATTGTCAGGTTGGGGAGTGGAAGAAGTATGTAGAAGAATATAGAATGCAGATAAAGATGCATAACTCTCTGTAGTTAAAAAATATAACATACATGCATGTATGTACATACATACATACATGTAGATGCATACATACAAAAATAATGTCCAGCCAAGACACCTTCCAATATACAAGAGACCAAAAGTTTATTTAGAGCTTTATGTTTTAGTTCATTAACTATATCTTTAAACCTACACAACTTATTCATTCAACAAATGCCTGATTTAATATTTATTGAGGGTCCACACTGTGCCAGGCACTATTTTAACCCCTTAGGGACCAACCAGTGAATAAAACAAATCCTACTGCATTGAATTTGAACTGGGGGATTATAGTAGGCTGAGGGGGTAGCTAGATAATACACAATATACAGAAGTAAGGCAAGGGAAACAAAAGCAAAAAGAACTATTGGACTTCATCAGGATAAAAAGCTTCTGCGAGGGAAACAATCAGCCAAACTAAAAGGCAACCTATGGAATGGGAGAAGATATTTGCAAATGATATATCAGGTAAAAGGCTAGTATCAAAAATCTATAAAGAACTTATCAAATTCAACACCCTAAAAAAAAAAAATCCAGTCAAGAGATGGGCAGAAGACATTAATAGACATTTCTTCAAAGAAGACATCAAAATGACCAACAGACATATGAAAAAATGCTCCATATCACTCGGCATCGGGGAAATACAAATCAAAACCACAGTGAGTACCGGTCAGAGTGGCTAAAATTAATAACTCAGGAAAAAACAGATGTTGGCAAGGATGAGGAGAAAGGGGAACCCTCTTACACTGCTGGTGGGAATGCAAACTGCTGTGGCCATTCTGGAGAACAGTTTTGTTTTGTTTTTAAAGATTTTATTTATTTATTTGACAGAAAGAGAGATTACAAGTAGGCAGAGAGGGAGGCAGAGAGAGAGGTGGAAGCAGGCTCCCCACTGAGCAGGGAGCCCGATGCGGGGCTCGATCCCAGGACTCTGAGATCATGACCTGAGCCGAAGGCAGAGGCTTTAACCCACTGAGCCACCCAGGCGCCCCTAGACTATACATTTTATTTATTTTTATTTTTTTAAAGATTTATTTATTTATTTATTTATTTATTTATTTATTTATTTATTTATTTATTTGAGGGAGAGAAAGAGAGAGCACGAGCAGGGGGGCGCAGCAGAGGGAGAGGGAGAAGCAGATTCCCTGCTGAGATCATGACCTGAGCTGGCAGCAGACACCCAACCGACTGAGCCACCCAGGCGCTGACTAGAATGTTTTAAAATGTACTTGGGAGCTCCTGGGTGGCTCAGTCAGCCAAGCGCCTGCCTTCAGCCCGGGTCATGAGCCCAGGGTCCCAGGATCAAGCCCCACATCGGGCTCCCTGCTCGACATGGGAGTCTACTTCTCCTCTCACTTCCCCTGCCTGTGTGCTCACACACACATTCCCCTGCCTGTGTGCTCTCACACACACACACACACACACACACACACACACACACACACTCTGGAGAATAGTTTTGAGGTTCCTCGAAAAGTTAAAAATAGAACTCCCCTACAACTCAGCAACTGCACTATTGTGTATTTATCCAAAAGATAAAAAATAGTGATTTGAAGGGGCATGTGCACCCCAATACTTATGGCAGCAATGTCCAAAATAGCCAATTAGCCAAACTACGGAAAGAGACCAGTTGTCCATCTACTGATGAATGGATAAAGAAGATGTGTGATATTAGAATATTACTCAGCCACCAAAAAGAATGAAACCTTGCCATTTGCAATGACATGAATGGAACTAGAGGATATTATGCTAATTGAAATAAGTCAGTCAGAGAAAGACAAATACTGTATGATGTCACTCATATGATTTTACTCATAAGAAACAAAACAGATGAATATAGGGGAAGGGAAGGAAAAATAAAATAAGATAAAAATGGAGAGGGAGGCAAACCACAAAAGTTTCTTAACTATAGGGAACAAACAGGGTTGCTGGAGGGGAGCTGGGTGGGGGGATGGGGTAATTAGATGATGGGCATTAAGGAGGTCTCTTGATGCAATGAGCACTGGGTGTTTTATGTAACTGATGAATCCTAAATTCTACCCCTGAAGTTAATAATACATTATATGTTAACTAACTTGAATTTAAATAAAATCTATCTATGTATCTATCTGTTAGAAAGTCACCAGTGATATAATTTGTTAAAGAGAGTGGGAATAGAGTTTAGGTTGGTAATGCTGGGTATTGCAACTTGAGTGGTCAGGGCAGTCCTCATTAAGGGGAGTGAGCAATGTGGTTATCAGGAGAAAGAATACTTCAGGCAGGCAGGCAGTACAAAGGCCCTGGGGCAAAAGGAAAGTCAGTGTGGCCAGAGGGGGATGAGCATAAGAGAGTAGTAAAAGATGAGATGGAAGTAGGGATATGAGATACTTTTTTTAATGACAGCTTTCTTGAGATATAATTCATATTCCATATAGTCCACCCAACATATAGTATTTAGTGGTTTTTAATATATTAATGGACTTGTACAATTATCACTGCCATCAATATTGGGACATTTTTATCATGGTGAACAGCTTTTGTGGGTTCTTTTAAGCCATAGTAAGTACCTTCACTTTTATTCTCTGTGAAAAGAGGGTCTATTATAAGTTTGGGCCAGAGAATTGACTGTGATTTGACTTGCTATTTATAGAATCACTTTGGCTGCTGGTCGTGAGCAGAGGAAGGGCAGAAGCAGAGAGAGAGAGCAGTTGTTGCTGTGATCCAGGTGGGAGATGATGGTGGTAGTGGCGGCAGCCCTGAGAAATGGTTGAATTATTTTTCATTTTGAGGTAAGCTGATAGGATTTGCTGATGGACTGGATGTGGGTTGTGAAGGAAAGAAGTCGAGGATGACACCACAGTTTGGAGGCTGAACAATGGGAAGGATGGAATTGCCATTGATCTATAGGAGGATAACCAGAAGGTCAACTTTTGTCATTTTAAGTTTGAGATGCTTATTGTATATTGAGACAGAGATGATGAGTAAGCCTGAGGTTCAAGAATGATGACGAGCCATATTGGAAGTATATGTGGAAGTCATCAGCATATAAATGTTTAAAGCCATGGATGAGGTCACCATAAAAGTGAGTATAAACAGAAAAGAGAAGAGGTCCAAGGACTGAGTTGTTAAGAGATAGGAAGAAGAAAACTTTGCAATGAAGTGATGGGTGAAAAGAATTATCTCTTCTCTTTCAGAGATAGAAAATTCAGAAACCTTTTCTAGGTACCAGAACCAACTCCCATTGGCCCATTACCACCTCAGACCACCTCTGTTCCTCAACCAGTGATTGGTCTACCATTCAGAGACATTCACAGAGAGACCATTCCTACTATAATAGAAACCTTCTAACATTACTTGACTCAGTGGGGAGGTGAGGAATGGGGTGAGGGGGTCCTTGAAAAATGTTCTAGCAAGTCCCTTCACTTGATACCTCGACTGGCTTGCTTCTGCATGGCTGGTGAAATGGGAATAGCTGATGTCAACACAAGGTATTTGTCGTAAAGCTCAAAGCAACAGCATGACCCCACTGCCATGAATATTAATAACTGAAGAGAATTTGCATAGGGTAAGGACTTATTGAACACACAAGATAGTATTAAGGGGATTGCATTAGGTTTTCATGCTATGTCACAAATTATCCAAAACTTAGTGGTTTAAAACAACACTCATTTACTATTTCACAGTTTCTACAGGTCAGAAGTTCAGGCATAGATCAGTTTGGCTCTCTTCTCAGAATTTTACAAGGTAGAATCAGTGTTGCCCAGACCTACATTCTCCTCTGAAGGACCAACTAGGGATGAATCATCCCTAGTTGATCATCATTTCTAAACTCCCCCAGGTTGTTGGCAAAGTTAATTAGCTTGCCACTGTAGAATTCATGAAAATTGCTTCTTCAAGGCCAGTGATGGAGAATCTTTGATGCTTCTAGTCCTCTCTTCAGAGAAGGCCTAAGCCCTCTTCCAAGGACTTATGTGATTAGGTCAGGCCCACCTAGTATAATCTCCCTTTCAATTAACTCAAAGTCAGCCGATTAGGGACCTAATTACATCTGCAAAAACCTTTCACCTTTGCCATAGAATGTAATATGATCATGATCTTGGATGTGTTCGTGTAACACCATTGCCATATTTAAGTGGTTAGAAAGAAGGCATAGGTTCTGTCCACATTCAAGGGAAGAGGATTATACAGAGCTACACACCGGGGGTTAGAGAGCACTGAGGTCATCTTAAAATTTGCCTACCACAGTGATGGTCCAAGATGCTAACCATTTACGTTAAATTCAAATGGAAATATTGACCTTAAAAAACAATACATTTTTAAGTAGCCGTAAATTTTGGCCGAATAATCTTCTCTGGGAGAAAAAATATAAAGAAAATTCACAGCCTGCCTTTAGAAACTAGTTTCACCAAGGGTGCCTGGGTGGCTCAGTGGGTTAAAGCCTCTGCCTTTGGCTTTGGTCATGATATCAGGGTCCTGAGATTGGGCTTTCTGCTCAGGGGAGGGAGTCTGCTTCCCCCTCTCTCTCTGCCTGCCTCTCTGCCTACTTGTGATCTCTCTCTATCAAGTAAATAAATAAAATCTTAAAAAAAAAAAAAGAAACTAGCTTCACCAGACTTATACAATGATCCATCTGATACTGAAACAATAAGCAACATATTCCTTTTGGATGTTAAAGGATTGACTGAGTTTTGGAAAAAAAAGTTATTCCATACAATAGAATCAGTAGTAGGAAGACATGTATGATAAAAGCGAAGAAAATTTCAAAAAGACTCTTAACATACAAAGTAGTAGCAGTACTAAGATAATTTAACTATTTTTGAGTACATATTTTCATCTGATTTCCAAATATAACCACCCGGCATCCTTACAAATATTACTACAGATCATTCCAGTCCTGTGCAATTGAAGTACTTGGGGCTACTTGGCATAGTTTTTGAAATGATTTCACATATTAGAGTTATTTTTAAAAATACATATACAATCATGTTCTATCCTGATCTAGAGAAATTCCTCTGATCTCTCATTGGATAGCAACATCCCCTAGGACTAATAAGTGTTTATGAAATAAATCATCTGTGTTTAATCATCATCAACATATAACTGTAATCTGACTGTAGTGAAATGGCAGCTTGCACTTTCAGCCAAGAGGACCACTTTGGAAGATAATCACTGATGAAACATTCTAGGTAGACTCAGCAATGAGGGGAAATGATATAACATATCTGAGTCAGAAAGTATGACAAGTAAATATTTTTGAATACTGGAAAGCTAGGCTTATCTCACAGAGAACAACCCCACAACACTTGAACAAATTGCCTTCCCATGAGGCCAAATACAGCATGCAGTATAGTTTTAGAGTGAGGGACTAGGCCTATATTAAGAAATAACCACTTTATACCACATTTTCACTGTATATAGTTGACTTGGATGGGGTATTATTAGGGCCATGGTTCATTTGAATTGGAGTAAACAATACACGGGTTCTACTGTCCTACAGCTTCCGTTCAGATGACTAAAGTCATGGGACTTTCAGCATAGCTAGCTGATGACAGTGCACACTATTTTGTCCCAAAATCCAGTCCAAGCATGGGCATACCAATTTGATGGCAAGCACTTTAAAGGCAAAGGATTAGGAATTGTATAGTTCTTGTTATATAGTATGACATCAAAGAAATATTTTTGAATTAAAGTTACAGGTGTAATATCTTAGAGAAGATTCATGCACCGCATAGGACTGCAGGATCCTGAGATCTCGTTCAGCTCTCGGATTCTATTTAACTTAATAAACATTGACTGTTCTTCTATTAAATGCAGCAATTATCCGAGGTGCTGAGAACACTAAGTTCATGAAGTCACAGTCCCTGCTATCAAGAAATTCACACAATTCCCTAATTCTTTGGGAGCCTGCTGTGATCACATTTTCTTCCAAAGAACCTATAAGAAATACCAAGTGGATAGAACCTTGGAGTTTCACAGAATGCAGTTCAACAATTTCCAAATGATGATTCAGCCCATATTGTATTTCAGGTTTTGTTTGCACAACTGAAAGTATTTTAGCACCCACCAAAATTTCAATTTTAAGGAATTCTTTAACAAAGGCATTGCACGTTAGGATTTCAGGCACGGATATGAAATACACATGCACCCTTGGGTAAAGTACACATTGGCCACTACCATTCCTTTACTCAAACATTGCCCCTTGCTGACAATGCAGTTAGGGATTAAGTGCAAAATGTCAGCTCAAATAAATGAGCCAGAAAACCAACATATCACTTTTCTTTTCCACTAAATTAAGATCAAGAGAGCTGGAGAATATTTTGTCTAGCATGATACAAACATACAGGTGCAAAAACTCCTATGCACCTTTGCAAAATATTACTTCTCTGACCTCTGGCTATACGGAGACCTTAATAATGCAAGCACGGTTTTGAATGAGAGGGTATGGAAGGCATTTTCACCACTTTTGGTGACTTCAATAGGCTTAAGACATGTTTTTGCATTTATTGCATATACTCATAAAGGTAAGAACTTTCAACTTATTAAGTCAAACTGTATACACTGAAGTTTTCTTTTCAGAAATGTGTAACTTCTGCTTGCTTTCCACCCACAGGTTGCCATTATCTCAAAGGTCAAATTTTAGCATATGACTAAAAGGTCCTATAGCTGCAGCTTCATGATTCAGCACCTAACATCAATAATTCACAGTGAGATCATAGGCTCTCTGTGGAAGGTAGTGACATACTTGCCTTATGAAAGGAAGCTTAGGGCATATTGAGAGTATTTTGAATTTAGAGGTGTGCGGGTGTCAGACATTAGTCTCTTAGCTGGTGCAGTGCAGAAGGATCTTTCTCTGGGAAAAGCTCTCTGAGAAAGGTAAATTTGGTTTGCAGGGCTAGGATACACACATGTGGTAACCAGCTCCTCCTGAACACGGTTTTCCAGAGTTACCCTGGGCAGGTGGGAAGCCTTTCTGCTTTCTGTGGAAAAGATTCCAACTTGGTTCCATGCCATCACCAAACACAAATGTGTTGATTTTTCTTTTTTGAGCTTCCAACCCTTGCAACCTTCCAAAAATAAATCAAACCAGCCATCCGGGCACCGAAATAATACTACTACTAATAAGCAGCTTTGCCTAGACTTACATAAACAACACTTCTGAGGTAAACTTTGCCCCAGAGGTCTGAAACACTCTTTTTATGTAACCTGCTTACTAATAATTACTAGACTTGGGTGCATTTAGCCCTGGAAATAGATTTTAATAGCAACCCCTAAAAACAAAAGACACGAAACGACAATAAAAAATGTGCACCAACTAGGAAAACATTTGGCAGCCTGCTCTGGCTTCAAGTGGAAGACACCCCCTCTCCCAGACTCGGCAAAGACCCCCCACCTTCCTACCCGCCGCTCCAACTGGACAAGAGGGACTGCTCGGGACCCCGCCCTCCCCAATCCCTGCGCCACCCCCGCCCCCAAAGCTCGCCTTCCGCCTGGCTCCACCCCCTTCCGCTCCTCTCCCCACGGTTCCAGGGGCTAGGGTCAAATTGTCGGAGCAGGCTGATTTGCATAACCCAATGGCTGTGCATATGCAAATAACGCGGGTGGTGGTTGGCTGGAGGTTAGCCGGATAACTCCGGCGAGCGGGGCCTTTGTCCTTCAGTGGCTGTGAGGCAGCTGCCGGCGGGGAGGCGAGGAGCCGGCGGCGGGCGAGCGAGTGGGGCGGGAGGTCCGGCCGGCCGGAGCTGCGGCGGCGGGAGCTGGAGGAGCCTGTGAGGGAGCGCAGAGAGCAGGCGCCCGAGCGCCCACTGTGGCAGGAGCAGCCCGTACGCCGCTCTCTCTCTGTGGGGGACCCGCAGTTGCAATATGACTTTGGAGGAATTCTCGGCTGGAGAGCAGAAGACCGAAAGGTAAGGCGGCCGGAGCCTTTTCCGGAACTCTTTCTCGCCCACTGCGCGCACCCCAGGGCGTCCGGGCTGTGCAAGGTCTGCCGGGGAGCGAGCGGTGAAAAGTTTGCAGAGGCACCTCCCGCCGGTCTCCTTTGGGAACCTTCCCAGAGGCGCGGGTGGACGGGAGGAGCGCGCTCCCAACCCCGCCGAGCCCCTCCGGGCCTTGGCAAAGGGCAGAAGGGACTGTCCCTGCTCCTGCGGCTGGCAGCCTGTGGCTGCGCCCAGCGCTGGGGACTGGCAGCGCCCTCGGGGGAGGGTGGCTGGTGGCTTACTCCAGGCTTTTCGAAGGCCTCCCGGCCCTGAGGCCGGAGGAGGCTTGGGTTTGCAGAAAGCCGAGCGGCGCGGTGGCGCACGAACTCGAGAGGGAAGGTCGCGGTGCCGGGTGAGGGGGTGGCGATGGCCCTGAAGGGACCTGGGCTGACGGGACCCCTTTGCTCTCGCTCGCGTGTAGGATGGATAAGGTGGGGGATGCCCTCGAGGAAGTGCTCAGCAAAGCCCTGAGTCAGCGCACCATCACCGTCGGGGTGTACGAGGCGGCCAAGCTGCTCAATGTGTAAGTGGGACCCTTGCGAGGCCTCCGTGGCACCCCTTCCCGCCCCAAGCCCGGAGGCGACCTCGGGGAGCGCCCCTCGGCTTGCGGTGCAGTTTCTGTCGGCTTCCAAACCATCTGCCCCGGCCGCCTACCCCGGGGGTGGGGGGGCGGGTAGCGAGCAGGCCAGGGCACGACCCCGGGGCCCGGGCGGGTGTTTCGCGGGCATCCACGCAGACGGGTGGTGCCTCTGCGCTCACCCGACCCTCCCGCTGCCCTCAGCGACCCGGATAACGTGGTGCTGTGTCTGCTGGCGGCGGACGAGGACGACGACAGGGATGTGGCTCTGCAGATCCACTTCACCCTGATCCAGGCGTTCTGCTGCGAGAACGACATCAACATCCTGCGCGTCAGCAACCCCGGCCGACTGGCCGAGCTCCTGCTCCTGGAGACCGACGCCAGCCCAGCAGCGAGCGAGGGCGCCGAGCAGCCCCCGGACCTGCACTGCGTCCTGGTGACGGTAAGCGAGAAGGGGCTGCGCCCCGGCCAAGTGAAGAGTCCCGGAGGGAAGTAAGCGAGGGTTGAGAGTCGCCTGACTGCAGATCTGGAATGAGGGGGAGGGCAAGAGCGTGGCTGCCTTTGCTCCATTAGAGCGTGTGGCTGGACTTTCAGCCGAGATGTGCTGGTTTCATCATCAGGATTTTCTCTGGTACAGAACATGTCTAAGCACGTTGGAGGCTGCCAGCAGCGGAAGAGATCCTTGTGAGTCAGCACTGTCAGCCCAGCTACTCCCTACCTGCATCTGCACTACCTCCCGTGACTAATTCCTTTAGTAGGGCAGATTAGATAAAGCCAAATAAATTCCTGGCTCACCCTCGTTAAGGAGTCAGCTTCATTCTCCACCACTCAAAGTTAAAAATAGAAATGGTGTAGGAGACAGACCTTATTAATTCCCTAGAAATACATTAAGAGGATGGAGTGGGAATTTTTTCTTTGCAGTTGTGCCTTCTTTTAAGGGACACTTTTTTTCCTGATAAAAACCTCAGGTAGGGAAATGACTTGTGTTTCCAAAGGTAAATTTGGTAGCTTCGTCTTTTACATTGTACTACTTTTGAGCTGGTCTAGTTAAGTGGCAGCCCACCATTTTGCTACTCCTGAAAATTACTACTCTGTCTTTAGGGAGGATTATCAGGTGGCAGTTCTTGTTAACTGTTATGCAGCCCTCATCTCATTGTACACAGAACATGGAAATATTTCTCAGAGCTGTTTCACTCAGGTCTCTTCCACAGCACAAACCTATGAATGATACTGTAATGCAAAATTAAATAAGTCTCATGCAAACATGTGTATGTTCAGAGGGTTGCATGTGTTCATACTTTCAGAGTATGGGTTAGTGGAGAATTACTTTTAATGATTTTGCAGGAAACCAACTACCTAGAAGAAAGTTTATTTTTTATGGTTGTAACTAGTCTCTATGTCACCCAGCCAAAGTATAGAATGTTCGAGTTGTCTCTCTCTTGATATGAGTGTCATTATTAGCAGATTCTGATTTTTTTAAATAGTTAATTTATTTTTCTCAATTCATTTCCAGAACCCACATTCATCGCAGTGGAAGGATCCTGCCTTAAGTCAACTTATTTGTTTTTGCCGGGAAAGTCGCTACATGGATCAGTGGGTTCCAGTGATTAATCTCCCTGAACGGTGATGGCATCTGAATGAAAATAACTGAACCAAATTGCACTGAAGTTTTGAAATACCTTTGTAGTTACTCAAGCAGTTACTCCCTACACTGATGCAAGGATTACAGAAACTGATGTCAAGGGGCTGAGTGAGTTCAACTACATGTTCCAGCGGCCGGAGCTAGATGACTTTGCAGATGGAAAGAGGTGAAAATGAAGAAGAAGCTGTGTCGCAACAAATACAAGTCAAAAGGAACAAAAAATTACAAAGAACCATGCAGGAAGGAAAACAAACTATGTATTAATTTAGGATGGTTGAGTTACATTTAAATAAACCAAATGTGCTTTGTTAAAGTTCAAATGTGCTGCAGTAGTTTGGGTATTTTCGGTTTATATGCCCTCAAGTGAAAGAAAAGCAGAAAGGGTTAATCATATTTTAAAACCATATTTTATTGTATTTTGATGAGATGTTAAATTCTCAAAGTTTTATTATAAATTGTACTAAGTTATTTTATGACATGAAAAGTTATTTATGCTATAAATTTTTTGAAACACAATACCTACAATAAACTGGTATGGAATAATTGCATCATTTCTTAATGTGTGCTTTTGTTTCTTTTAACTTGGAATGTATCTTAAACACGTTTTTTTATATGGAAAAATTAAAAACCCTTCTGAAATCATGTACCTATAGTATATGTGTCTATTTCTCTATATAGCTATAGATCTGCATGTGTCATGTATTTACATTTTTTCCACTTATGCATTTGGGCTAGACATGGCATAATTTCATTTCTTAGTCTTTATTTAACAGACATTTTACTGATACCTTACTCTACACTATGTCCAAAGTCCAAAAACTAAAGGTGACTTAAGAGGAGTTGGGGTTGCAGTTAGGGGAAAGAAGTGTTCAAGATTACGCTTGCAAAATCTGGAATAATTACCGTTCAGTGACAGTAATGGTATAGGAAGAATATATGCAAAATGCTAAGGAAGCAGAGAGGAGAGAGTGACCAAAGTTACCTGCAAGAGCAGAGACATTTTTACGGTGGAGAGGTCACTTTATGTGGGTCTTAAAACTCAAGTTTCACTTCCCCCGCTAGAGAGGAAAAGGATGTTGCTGGCAGCGGGCCTGGCTTGTGCAAAGGTGCGGTTCCCTGAAAGACCCAACCCGGTTCAGGGAACAAAGGGTGATTTTGTGTGCCTCTGGTGTGAAAGAGAAGGGAGAGATAAGGTGGAAAAAGGGGGTGGGGATTAGGCCCAGGCTCTGAAGGGCATTCGGGCTCCCTTCTGTAAACTCTGGGGATTCAGCAGAGGCCTTCACAAGGGGAGTGACGTGATCAGTGTTCTGGCAAGATAACACTGGGGACCGTGAAAGAGAGGTTGTTGGGATAAGAGGCTGGAGGTAACGCCAATCAGGAAGTGACTGGACCAGGCCAAGGCTGTGCCATTTGCAGAACCATGTTTAAGGAACAAACAGGGAAGTGGCCTGGCAAAGAATTCTGGTGCCCCTCTTTAGAGCCGTATGTCTTCCAGCTGCACCTTTCTGCTCTGGTTTCAAGGGGTCTGGTTAGGTTCAATGAGAGAGATGGAAGAAAAGAACAAAAATGAAAGGCTTCAGCAGAACAATCACCTCTCAGTTGGAACAGTCACTTGATAATTAACTGTAACAATCTCCTCTAGGTATAGCCCAAGAAAGCAAAAATGCCTAATGAGGAGAAGCCTAACAGATTTTTCTTTTTCTTTTTTTTGCCTATTTGGCAAATGGCACCCCCCCTGCCCCAATGGCTCCCCCCCACCCCACCCCACCCCATCCCCCGCCATCTGTCTCCCATCCTTGTCATGGCTACAGGTCATTAGGAAAAGTAGAAGTCAGGAGAGAAAACCAAACCAATTAATAATAACACAAAGCTCCAAGTTTCTGCATCTTATGAATAACACAGGCCCATGAAGCCCTTCACCTCGCAATTAAGTTTCTGCTTTACCACATCTGCCAGAAATGTGGGTTGTTAGGCCTTGTTTAAGCTCATGGTATTTTATTCATGCTGGTGCCCGATCCGAAACGTAACCAGAACTTAATCTTTGTTTTACCAAAAGATGGAGAGCAGTGGGTTTTGAATAGAACGTTCTTACCTTCTTACTACGTAAGGATTTTCGGTCCTCTTTCGCAGTTGCTTGACTAAAAACCCTTGCAAAAGTGAGTGAATTAAACCAAGAAGATAGAGAAGAAAGCAGCAGTGTTGCTTGGTATGAAGACCAGAGTTAGTCCTGCACCTCGTTCCCCTCATCTATAAAATGGAGGTAAAATGACCCAGAATTGTCATTCTCTGTCTTGGACAATTATACAATTGTCTTCTACAAAACTATAAAACTAAAGCTAAGAGCTAATGTCTGGTTCATAATTGCAACCCAGGATTTAGCACACTTCTCAGCAAGCAGGAGGTACTGAATTAATATTGTTGGCTAAATGAATTATTTAGAAATAATGAATGCAAACGATCTGGCATATGATAGGTGCTCAATATAGTCTATTCCTAAAATGCAGGGGAGGGCATTCAGGAAACTGCAAACCATCAGGGGGATTTCTCTGATGCCTTAAAACACAGTATCAATCTACTAATTTTGAGAAAGGAGTTTCAAATATCTATTCTAAATTCATGGTGCTTAGAGATAGGAAGCGGTAGTATCCATTCTTCAGATTGTTTGCTTCAGGAAGATCCCAATAATTAATGCAAAACTGTTGTCTTGGGTTTTAAGTTGTAACTCTTGCTATTCTTTGGTGACTGAACATAACACAAAGTTAACATGCATTGAAAAACAGTTGAGTTAATTGTAAACAAGTGTGCAATTACCTGGGCAACTTCTACCTCTAATTGATGTTAATATTCCTCAGTCGTTGCCTTAAATGCAAATAAGCCTACTTATTGCAAGTAGGTGGAAATGTTACAACAGGAACAAAAGTCCCTTCATCTACTTAAGGTGTGTTGTATGTGGAAAATACCTATTTTTCCACCGGCAACTTCACCCCAGTGTTGTAAATACCATTGCCTCCTCCTTTTACAATTAACCAAAGCCTTAGTAAGTTAAACTTCTCTAATAAAAGGACTAATGAAGGTAACTAATCTCCTGTGATACATATATTATTCCCAACTAAATAAAAAGGGTTATTTCTAGGAAAGAGCATTTGCATACTATCAACCGGAAGCATTTCCAAAGTATCTTTTGAGATGCTTTTCTGTAACCCTTGTGAAATCATGGTTTCCTCAGTTTTCAACTATGTAAGTTAAATTTGATTCTTTGCCATGTGGTGAAGGCTGCAAGCAGTGAGATCTGTTTCTTTCAGATGAACAAAACTCCCGATGGCGTGATTTAACACAGGGCCAGCGTCCCTCAAATGGAATTGAAGCTTTTTTCTTTCTTTTTAACAATCCTTGGAAAAATATAAGAAACTCTGTGAAAAGGTCATATTCATAAAGACCACCAAGAAATATTCAGTGAGTGCTTATTATGGGCAAGGAACTATGCTGGTTATATTGAAGTCTGGAAAAAAAAATCAGGCAACTTCTCTGTCCTTAAGGAGTCTCAAGCAACGAGACATAGATATCATTAGATGTAATCCAAAGTAAAAAATGCCCAGTAACAGAAGAAAGGCCCAGAGAACTGCTAATGGGAGTTCAAATTGTAGAAATCTCTGGAGGGCATATGGGGATGGCATGGCGAAAGTTAGGAAACTCTTTGATCAGAAGCGAGCATTGTATTTTGCAAATCATAGAAATTACTTCATTCATTGACTATTGAATATAATTCTGCTAGGTGCTATAGAGATTACATAGATGTAGCCAATGGGAGCATTTGTCCTTAAGTTTATAATCAAATCAAAAAATCAATATCAGCACATTTATTCCTTTAACACTATTTATTGAAAGGATGTCCCTGGCACTGTGTTAGGTCCTGGGGCTACAAAAGTGGAAAAGCAAGGTCTCTGCCTTTAGTGGAGATGCCTGACATCTGCGATAGGGGGTGGTAAGTGGTGATGTGTTATATTCGAGGCACAAGTGTTCCTGGGGGACAGGAAGCTTCGCCAGATCAGGGAAACTTGAAGGATAAAGAGTTCTGCCAGGGGACAGTGAAGAACATTTGTTCCAGAAGGGGGGACTGTAGTTCTGAAGGTATGAATTCAAGGCATGTTTGGGGCTAGCTTCTGGGGGCAGGGGACAACCATAATACATACATACAGGGTCTATTACGTGCTGAGCACTGTTCTAAAGCTCTCTACAGTAACACATTAGGATTCACAAGAACTCTGTGGAAGTAGGTACTATCGCTGTCATTTGGAAGAAAAAGAGTCAGATACACAGAGAGAACTTTGCCTAGGGTCATTCTCTTAGTAAGTAGCAACTCCAGGATGCAAATTGAAGCAATCTGGCTCCAGAATCCATGTTTTCCAATGATAGGTGATGAAGTGGGAAGGGTGGTAGGAGCCAGACCACGAAGAGCCCTACAAGTCAGCCTTTTTTTTTTTTTTTTTTAAAGATTTTTATTTATTTATTTGACAGAGGGAGATCACCAGTAGGCGGAGAGGCAGGCAGAGAGAGAGGAGGAGGCAGGCTCCCTGCCGAGCAGAGAGCCCGACATGGGGCTCGATCCCAGTACCTGAGATCATGACCCGAGCCGAAGGCAGAGGCTTTAATCCGCTGAGCCACCCAGGCGCCCCCAAGTCAGCCTTTTTTAAATTAGGTGATAGAAAATCATTTAGGGGCCCCTGGCCGGCTCAGTTGGTAGAGCATGTGACTCTTGATCTCAGGGTCGCGAGTTTGAGCCACATATTGGGCATAGAGATTACTTAATAAAAAAAAAATTTAAGCCATTTAAAAATAACCATTAACACTGAGGGAAGAGACAGGGTGCTATCACTAGCATGATAGTGAGAGGCAAGGAAAGGATGCTATGGCTCACAAGGTTCTAATGCAAAAACTCATAGCTAAGAGAAATTTGGCTTGCTGAGAGGAGGCTCCTCCCTTTTAGACAAGGATTTCCTGTTTGCCACAGACCTCTCCCCTCCCAATTGTCCACTTAAGCCTACTGGACTCACTTAGATTTCCCGTGGTAATCCTTTTAAGCATGTGAGGGTCACGCTTCACCCTCAACAATTCACATCTCTCAGTCTGGGGCTCAGAATTTTCCTGTGTAAAGGGAAGTGTTTGCACTATCAGGATTTCTCAATTGTTCTGATACTAATAAAGACCTACGGTTGTTTGCTAAAAATTCAGCTTCAAGACCCTTCCCAGGGGCTTCAGATTAAGTGGGGACTGAGATAAGACTCAGACTTTATTTTTTAACAAACACCTCAGGTAATTCTTAACAGGGAAGTTTGAGAAGCACCCTTGGCGTTCTTCCAGGTGAATTTCAGCAGACCGATTCTACTAATTTAGGCGAGGGGGAGGGGAAAAGAAGCTCACGTTTGATCAGTTTCCAGCCTCGCTGACGCTGGCTGACGCCAGGCGGCTAGGAGCTGAGGAACGCACGTTTCTCTGCAAAGGCTGAAATATTTTCAGGGAAGAGATATAACCAGAAATACTTGCTACCTGTGGACAGAGGAAGAATTTACCAGTTTACTATGGTGTTTATTGCACAAGTTACAGTAACTCCAAGAGGCGAAAGAGTCCACACACAGAATGGCTCAGAAAGGCACACTGCCTTAAAATGGCCGACCAGCCGACCTGTTTGTTAGGTGCTGGACGCGGTGGGCACGCACTTTGGACAAGACAAGGAAGAACCCCGTCAGCATGAGCAAAACAACCGGAGTAAAGCTCAGTGTCAGGCACAAGGTAGGAGTTTGGAAAGTGAATAGAGTTCATATTTTTCTTCTGTCAATTAGCACTTTCTGGCTTAGAGCGTGCTTTCACGTTTATTAATTTGATTCCTCCTTAAAGCAACTGAGGCTTAAAGAGGTTCAGAGACACCTCCAGAGTCACAGGGCAATGAAGAAAAAGAATCAGAGTTTTACTGTGAATTCGGTCCTCTGTATCCTGGAGCTGTCTCTCAAAGAGGCCAACCAGACAGCGGAGGCTAGCCTGGGGGAGGGTGAAACTAATTGGATCTCATCTTTTACTTATCCAATAAGTGGGACAGAGCCTCAGGAAAACAACAGGAGACAGAACCCAGGAGAGAATTCTAAGAATTGTTCTCTTTCATCTTGGAATTTCATCAGGGAAAAGTGATCTGTGTGTCCCTAAGGTGCTTTTAGGCTAACACATTTTTCACAATTAAGTGTTTGAGAAAGAACTTATTCTGCACAGAAACAGCAAACTTTCTTAGTTTCACCACTAAACACCCAATTATATCACTCTATTGTAATTGTATTACAATCATCAAAATAATCATTTCACAAGAAATGGCTCACCTGGAGAATAGCCTTCTGATTTCACATCACTTCTTGGTGTAAACATTAGGGACTCAGCTGGCAAAAATAAAGACCAAGAGTGGAGTAGTTAAAGACCATGGGCTTTTATAGCCAGAAAGATCTGGGCTTGGGTCCTTGATCCTAGCTCGAACTTGGGAAAGTTAGTATAACTTCTCTAAGCCTCAGTTATTTCTCCTGTAAAATGGAAAAACAAACAGGGCTTATTTCCTTGGTTTGTCGTGAGTCTTAAAGGAATTATGTGTAGAAAATACTGAGGTCAGTTCCTGGAAGTACTCAATATAGGTAACCTAATGATAATTATATTTCCCATGAGTAATTTTCTATGTATGCATGCTATGTATGTATTCTATGTAATTACTCTGTATTTGCAAACTAGAGGGTGATCCAAAGAAAAAGGAAAAGCCCCCAGTAAACCAGATAGCCCCACAGAAGGGAATATTGAAAGACATCATCCAATTTGATTATGCTCATTTTGAGTAAGGTAGTTTCTCCTCCATTTCTATTAACTTAGTTTGGTTCTTTATTGCTCATTTGAAGTATCATGACATTCTGTTCAAGATTAAAGGTTGAGCACACACTGTGTACTGAGCACGGTGCTCGAATTTGTTATATACACATGATTATGATGCAGTTTCTACCTGCAATCGAGTACAGGAAGTGGACACATTTTCAAGTCCGTGTGGTGTTGGGCACGTTTGGGCATGTGCTGTGTGTGTGTGTGTGTGTAGGGTACTAGTGGAGGTGAGGAAGCCTTCCAGGAAAGAAAGATGCTTGACCTGAATCTTGAAGCATGATTAGGAACTAGTTAGAGGAGAAAGGTGTGGCACACGAGGGCTCCAGTCTTTGGTATTTACTAGAGGATTAAGTGTTAAGGAAGAGAGTGGAGAAAGGCTGAGAAGGTAGAGAGAGACCAGGTCATAGTCTTGTATGCCCTTCTAAAGAGCATGGACTTCGTCCTGTAAGCATGGAGAGGACTCTGGGGGGTTTATGTAGAAAAGTAAAATGGTTAAATTGGAGTGTTCTATGGCCCACTCTTCTCAACTGGGTTCAGTTGGTCAGGCCAAAGCATGCCGGATGGGATTCGAAGTCTGTGTCACATAAGGAGACAGCTATTGTTGTCACCTGTCCAATCTCCTCTCCATCCTCCTTCTGTGAATCTCCTTTCTTATTAGCACTCCCCACCTCAGCCTCTAGGATACATTTATAATACAGGCTAGCCCATCCTCCTGGCTACGGTGACTGGTTTGGGGATAGGTGTGTGACTTCAGCTGACCCAATCAGAAAATGTCCCGAGACATTTCCCCTAGAGTAGAGACTCTCTGGTGTTGGCAAGCTGATGGATGTGTCTATGATTGCTAGTAGCAGGCTCGCCTCATAGAGAATTAGGCTATTCAAGACAAAAGGTCAGAGATGAAACCTGAAAGCAGAGCTCCTGGATCCAGCTGTACCTGAAGAGAGGCCCATGGATTTTCAGTAACATGACTTCACCAGTTTCATTTGTGACTAAAAGTGATATGAACAACAGAGACCGAGGGATTTCTATGATGCAAGATTTTCAGGGCCCGAACCAGGATAGTCTCAAGTAAACTGAGACAGTTGGTTACCTTAATGCCAGAGGCAGCCACATAGGCTAGAGTCTAGACAGGAGGCTTTTGCAGTAGTTCAGCCAGGGGATGATATGGGCTCAAATTCATAGTTAGTGAGGAAAATCAGGGATGGATTTGAGAAGTATTTGGGAAATTAAATACCCAGGAATGGATGATCAAATGTAAGGAATGAGGTGGGATTCAGGAATGCTTTTCAGGTTTCCACTATGGCAATTTAGTGATGGTAATGCTAGCAATTAAATTTTAGGCAGGGAAATGGGTTTCAACACATTATGTTCCAAGTCCTTGTGCGCGATCTGTTGAAATGTCCAATAGGATAGGTTAAGTCTGATGCTTGGACAAAAGATGAGCCAAATGTATAGATTCAGGAATCTTTAGCCTGTAATAGCAGTCACGATGGATGGACTCCTCAAGGAGAATGGGTAAAGTGGGAAGAGCTTCAGTGGGCTAAAGAATAAAACTTGAGACTGCGGGTGGGATTTTAGGGGGCAGACATATGAAGAGGAGGCCGAGGAGGGAAAAAGAGTCGATATCACAGAAGCCAGGGGTGCAGGATGGCATTTATGAAAAAGAATGATTCTAACAGGGGTCCTTGAAGCAGAAACTGAAGTGCTTCATTGAGTTGGGAAATGGGGAGTTTACTGGTCATTTTAGTAGGTGAAATCTGTGCATTACAATGGTGGGAATAAACGCAAGATTGCAGCCGATGAGAATATGGGAGGTGGGGCAGAGAAGACAGGGAAGGCTGGTCATTTTTTGGAAATTTTTAATAAAGGAGAGAAGACGGTAAGGGGCTTAGGGAAGAGTTGGAGGATTTGGACTTGAACCAGAGGTTGCTTCTCAACCTGTCCATTTGATGGAGGATAGCTGGACAGATGTGTTGGAGACATTTGAGTGTGGGAAGGTAGGAAATTTAAGAATTCAGGCCAAATGGCCCCAACATTTGGTTTGCTTGATGGTAAAGGCAGAATTGTTTGCCTGGTAGGAAGGAGATAAATGGGAGAGGTATTGAGGAGGGTGATAATGGTTCAGAATAAAGGAGGAGTTGGACAGGTCGAATGAAAAAATGGTGAGACACTTCTGGGGACTCAGCAGAGATGAGAAACACCACTGCCATTTTCTCTCCACTAGTTTATTTTCTTTGTTCATTCTCATTATCTTTATGAAAGCAAAGGTTGTGGCAGGACCCTGCTTAAAAACCTCTACCAACTCCCTCCCCTTGCCTGTATAATCAGTACAAACACTTTGACTTGACCCAAACTTCCTTCCCTGCCTCACCAACATTCTCCTCTCCGTATTCCTGCCACAAAGATCTGTGTTGTTCTGATGCCCTAGACTCCTTTAGAACTTCGTGCATTTGTATGCACTATTTTCTCTGCTGAGAACATCCTGTTCCTGTCTTTATTAACAAAATCCTACTAAGCCTTCAATACCCGATTGATATGTTACCTCCTCTGTGAGAACTTTTTTGACTTAGAGCCAACTTCTTGATCTTTTTTTAAAAATTGAATTTAATTTTAATTCCAGTATAGTTACCATGCAGTGATATATTAGTTTCAGTTATACAGTATACTGATTCAACAATTCCATACATCACCTAGTGCTTATCTTAAGTCTTTAATCCCTGTCACCTATTTCACGTAGCCCCCAACCAGCCCCACTTGGGTAACCATCAG
>CM052798.1:49413682-49438769 GCA_028533885.1 Nasua narica
TCCCCCTCCTCCCTCCCCTTCCTCCCTCCCCCCTCCCCCTCCTCCCTCCCCCCTCCCCCACCTCCTTCCTCATCCTCCCTCCCCCCTCCTCTTCCTCCTTCTGAAAGAGAGAGAGAGAGAGAGAGAGAGAAAGAATCTTAAGCAGGACTTGATCTCCCAACTCTGAGATAATGAACTGAGCTGAAATGAAGCGTCAAACACTTAACCGACTGGGCCACCCAGGTGCCCCAGGATTCCATTCTTTTTTATGGCTGAATAATTTTCCATTGTGTATTGATGCCACTTTTTCTTTATCCATTCATCTATTTATTGATGGACACTTGGGCTACTTCCATAATTTGGCTATCATAAATGATGCTGCTATAAACATAGCGGTGCATGTATCCCTTTGAATTAATGTTTTTGTATGTTTTGAGTAAATACCCAGTAGTATTATTACTGGATCATAGGGTAGTTCTATTTTTAACTTTTTGAGGAAACTTCATACTATTTTCCACAGTGGCTGCACCAGTTTACATTCCCACCAGCAGTGTACTAGGGTTCATTTTTTCTCCACATCTTTGCCAGCACTTGTTGTTTCTTATGTTTGTGATTTTAGCCATTCAGCTGGGTGTGACATGATATCTTGTTTTAATTTTGATTTGTGTTTCCCCGATGGTAAGTGATGTTGAATATCTTTTCATGTGTCTATTGGCCATCTGAATGTCTTTTTTGGAGAACTGTCTGTTTATTTCTTCTGCCCATTTTTAAATTAGATGCTTTGTTTTTTGGGTGTTGATTTATATAAGTTCTTTATATGTTTTGGATACTAATCTTTTATCTGATTAGTCATTTTCTAGTATCTTCTCCCATTCAATAAGTTGCCCTTTAGTTTTGTTGATTGATTCCCTTGCTGTGCAGAAACCTTTTATTTTGATGTAGTCCCAGTTTATTTTTGCTTTTATTTCCCTTGCCTCAGGAGACATATCTAGAAAAATGTTGCTACAGCCAATGTCAGAGAAATGACTGCCTGTGCTCTCTTGTAGGATTTTTATGGTTTCAGGTCTCACATTCTGCTCTTTAATCCATTTTGAAATTATTTTTGTGTATGGTGTACGAAAGTGACCCACATACATTTTGCATGTAGCTGACCAGCTTCCCCAACAGCATTTGTTGAAGAGACTGTCTTTTTCCCATTGCATATTCTTTCCTGCTTCATCAAAGATTAATTGACCGTATAACTGTGGGTTTATTTCTGGGTTTCCTATTCTGTTCTATTGATCTATGTGTCTATTTTTGTGCCAGCACCATACTAACTTGATTACTATAGCTTTGTAATACAACTTGAAGTCCAGAATTGTGATACCTCTAGCTTTGCTTTCCTTTTTCAAAATTGCTTTGGCTATTCAGGGTATTTTATACTTCCATATAAATTTAGGACTTTTTTAGCTCTGTGAAAAATGCTCTTGGTATTTTGATAGGGGTTACATTAAATATGTATATTGCTTTGGAGAATATAGACATTTTAACAGTATTCTTCCAATCCATGAATATGGAATGTCTTTCTATTTCTGTCATCTTCAATTTCTTTCATCAGTGTTTTATACTTTTCAGAGTGTACGTTTTTCACCTCCTTGGTCAAATTTATCCCTAGGTATTTTATTATTTTTGGTGCAATTGTAATGGGATTGTTTTCTTAATTTCTTTCTTCTGCTTCATTATTAGTGTATAGATGTGTCACAGATTTATGCACATTGATTTTGTATGTAGCAATTTTACCGAATTCCTTTATCAGTTCTAGTAGTTTTTTGATAGAGTTTTAGGGTTTTCTTTTTTTTTAATTTTTTAAAAAAGATTTTATTTATTTATTTGAGAGAGAGAGAGAGAGTGAGCACAAGCAGGGGAGAGGAAGAAAGGAGCCCGACTTGGGGCTTGATCCCAGAAACCTGGGATCATGACCCAACCTCAAGGCAGACACTCAGCTAACTAAGTCACCCAGGTGCCCTAAGGGTTTCTATATATAGCATCATGTCATCTCCAAATTAGGAAAGCTTTACTTCTTCCTTACTGATTTGGCTGCCTTTTATTTCTTTTTGTTGTCTGATTGCGGTGGCTAGGAATTATGGTACTGTGGTGAATAAAAGTGGTGAAATGGGACATCCTTGTCTTGTTCCTGATCTTAGGGGGAGAGTTCTCAGACTTTCCCCAATGAGTATGGTGTTTGCTGTCGGTTTTTCATATATGGCCTTTATTATGTTGAGGTATGTTCCCTCTAAACCTACTTTGTTGAGGGCATTGATCATGAATGGATGTTTACTTTGTCAAACGCCTGTTTTGCATCTAACAAAATTATCGTATGGTTTTTAATCTTTTATTGATGCAATATATGACATTGATTGTTTTGCAAATATGGAACCACCCTTGAAACCTAGAAATAAATCCCAATTGATCATGGTGACTGATATTTTTTAATGTATTGTTGGATTTGGTTTGCTAGTATTTTTGTTAAGGATCTTTGCATCTATGATCATCAGAGATATTGGCCTTTAGTTCTCTTTATTTGTGGTGTCTTTGGTTTTGGTATAACTGGCCTCATAGAATGAATTTGGATGTTTTCCTTCTATTTTTTGGAATAGTTTGGGAAGAATAGGTATTAACTCATCTTTAAGTATTTGGTAAAATTCACCTGTGAACCATCTGGTCCTAAACTTTTGTTTCTGGGTAGTTTTTTGATTATTGATTTAATCTCCTTGCTGATAACTGGTCTGTTCAAATTTTCTATTTCTTTCTGCTTCTGTTTTAGGAGATTATGTTTCTAAGAATTTATCCATTTTTTTTAGGTTATCTAATTTGTTGGCATATAGTTTTTAATAATATTCTCTTAACAATTGTGTTTCTGTGGTGTTGGTTATTATTTTTCCTCTTTCACTTGTGATTTTTTTTTTTTTTACTTTTAAAAGAAGGAAGAATTTTATTGCCAGAACAAAACTTAGTAGCTTTTTTTTATTATTAACATACAATGTATTATTTGCCCAGGGGTACAAGTCTGTGAATTATTAGGCTTACACATTTCACAACACTCACCATAGCATATACCTTCCCCAGTGTCCATAACCCAGCCACCCCATCCTTACCCACCCACCCCCCAGCAACCCTCAGTTTGTTTCATTAGATTAAGAGTTTCTTATGGTTTGTCTCCTACCCAATCCCATCTTTTATTTTTCCCCAAATACTTTTATTTTTTCAGCGTTACAAGATTCATTGTTCATGTACCACACCCAGTGCTCCATGCAATACGTGCCCCACCATTAGCCACCACCACGCTCGCCCAACTCCCCACCCACTCCCCTCCAAAACCTTCAGTTTGTTGCTCAGAGTCCACAGTCTCTCATGGTTCGTCTCATCCTCTGATTTCCCTCAATTCACCCTTCCTTTCCCAATCCCATCTTGTTTCATTTTTTTCCCCTCCATACCCCCTACAACACCCTGGCCTGCCTTTCAAATTCCTCATATCAGAGAGATCATATGATAATTGTCTTTCTCGGATTGACTTATTTTGCTCAGCATAATATCCTCTAGTTCCATCCACATCGTTGCAAATGGCAAGATTTCGTTTCTTTTGAAGGCTGTGTAGTATTCCATTGTGTGTGTGTGTGTGTGTGTGTGTGTGTGTGTATACACACATTTTCTTTATCCATCCGTTGATAGACATCTAGGTTCTCTCCATAGTTTGGCTATTGTGGACATTGCTGCTATAAACATTCGGGCGCATGTGCCCCTTTGGATCACTACATGTATCTCTGGGGTAAATATCCAGTAGTAGGATTGCTTGGTTGTAGGGTAGCTGTATTTTAAACTTTTTGAGGAACCTACATACTGTTTTCCAGAGCGGTAGCACCAGCAGTGTAGGAGAGTTCCCTTTCTCAACATCCTCACCAACATCGGTTGTTTCCTGATTGGTTAATTTTAGCCATTCTGACTGGTGTGAGGTGGTATCTCACTGTGGTTTTGATTTGTATTTCCCTGATGTTGAGTAATGTTGAACACTTTTTCATGTGTCTATTGGCCATTTGGATGTCTTCTTTAGAGAAATATCTGTTCAAATCTTCTGCCCATTTCTTGATTGGATTATTTGTTCCTTCAGTGTTGAGTTTGATAAGTTCTTTATAGATTTTGAATACTAGTCCTTTATCTGATATGTCGTTTGTGAAAGTCTTCTCCCATTCTGTCAGTTGTCTTTTGGTTTTGTTGACTGTTTCCTTTGTTGTGCAAAAGCTTTTGATCTTGATGAAGTCCCAATAGTTCATTCTTGCCCTTGCTTCCCTTGCCTTTGATGATGTTTCTAGGAAGAAGTTGCTTTGGCTGAGGTCGAAGAGGTTGCTGCCTGTGTTCTTATGGATTTTGATGGATATCTGTCTCACATGAGGTCTTTGATCCATTTTGAGTCTATTTTTGTGTGTGGTGTAAGGAAATGGTCCAGTTTCATTCTTCATGTGGCTGTCCAATTTTCCCAACACATTTGTTGAAGAGACTGTCTCTTTTCCAGTGGACATTAGTTGAAAATTAGTTGACCACAGAGTTAGGGGTCCATTTCTGGGTCTCTATTCTGTTCCATTGATCTGTGTGTCTGTTTTTGTGCCAGTACCACACTGTCTTGGTGATTACAACTTTGTAATAGAGCTTGAAGTCTGGAGTTGTGATGCCGCCGACTTTGGTTTTCTTTTTCAACATTCCTCTGGCTATTTTGGGGTCTTTTTTGGTTCCATATAAATTTTAGGATTATTTGTTCCATTTCTTTGAAATAAATTGATGGTATTTTGATAGGAATTGCATTAAATGTGTAGATTGCTTTAGGTAGCATTGATACACATTTGAACACAATATTTGTTCTTTCAATCCATGAGCATGAAATGTTATTCCATTTTTTTCTGTCTTCCTCAGTTTCTTTCATGAGCACTTTATAGTTTTCTGAGTACAGATTCTTTGCCTCTTTGGTAAGGTTTATTCCTAGGTATCTTATGGTTTTGGGTATAATTATAAATGTGATCGACTCATTAATTTCTCTTTCTTCTGTCTTGCTGTTGGTGTATAGAAATGCAACTATTTCTGTGTCTTGATTCTATATCCTGACACTTTACTGAGTTCCTATATGAGTTCTAGCAGTTTTGGAGTGCAGTCTTTTGGGTTTTCCACATAAAATGTCATATCATCTGCAAAGAATGAGAGTTTGACTTCTTTGCCAATTCGGATGCCTTTTATTTCTTTTTGTTGTCTGATTGCTGAGGCTAGGACTTCTAGTACTATGTTGAATAGCAGTGGAGATAGTGGACATCCCTCCCATGTTTCTGACCTTAGGGGAAAAGCGCTCAGTTTTTCCCCATTGAGAATGATATTCGCTGTGGGTTTTTGATAGATGGCTTTGATGATATTGAGGTATGTACCCTCTGTGCCTACACTGTGAAGAGTTTTGATCAAGAAAGAATGTTGTACTTTGTGAAATGCTTTTTCAGCATCAATTGAGAGTATCATAAGGTTCTTGTTCTTTCTTTTATTAATGTATTATATCACATTGATTGATTTGCGGATGTTGAACCAGCCTTGCAGCCCAGGAATAAATCCCACTTGGTTGTGGTGAATGATCCTTTTAATGTACTTTTGGATCCTATTGGCTAGTATTTTGGTGAGGATTTTTACATCCATGTTCATCAAGGATATTGGTCTGTAATTCTCCTTTTTGATGGGGTCTTTGTCTGGTTTTGGGATCAAGGTAATGCTGGCCTCATAAAATGAGTTTGGAAGTTTCCCTTCCATTTCTATTTTTTGGAACAATTTCAGGAGAATAGGTATTAATTCTTCTTTAAATGTTTGGTAGAATTCCCCTAGGAAGCAGTCTGGCCTAGGCTCTTGTTTTCTGGGAGAGTTTTGATGACTGCTTCAATCTCCTTACTGGTTATGCGTCTGTTGAGGTTTTCTGTTTCTTTTTGGTTCAGTTTTGGTAGTTTGTATGTCTCTAGGAATGAATCCATTTCTTCCATATTGTCAAATTTGCTGGTGTATAGATGCTCATAATGTTCTTATAAGTGTTTGTATTTCTTGATGTTGGTTGTGATCTTTCCTCTTTCATTCATGATTTTATTAATTTGGTTTCTTTCTCTTTTCTTTTTGATATGTCTGGCCAGGGGTTTATCAATCATTAATTCTTTCAAAGAACCAGCTCCTAGTTTCATTGATTTGTTCTACTGTTCTTTTGGTTTCTATTTCGTTGATTTCTGCTCTCATCTTTATTATTTCTCTTCTCCTGATGGGTTTAGGCTTTCTTTGCTGTTCTTTCCCCAACTCCTTTAGGGGTAGGGTTAGGTTGTGTACTTGAGACCTTTCTTATTTCTTGAGAAAGGCTTGTATTTCTATATACTTTACTCTGTCACCTTTGCTGTGTCCTAAAGATTTCAAATAGCTGTTTTCATTTTTTTTGTTGGTTTCCATGAATCCTTTAAATTCTTCTTTAATTTCCTGGTTAACCCATTCATTCTTTAGTAGGATGCTCTTTAGCCTCCATGTATTTGAGTTCTTTCCAACTTTCTCCTTGTGATTGAGTTCTAGTTTCATGGCATTGTGGTCTGAAAATATGCAGGGAATGATCCCAGTCTTTTGGTACTGTTTGAGACCTGATTTGTGTCCCAGGATGTGATCTATTCTGGAGAATGTTCCATGTGCACTAGAGAAGAATGTGTATTCTGTTGCTTTGGGATGGAATGTTCTGAATATATCTGTGATGTCCATCTGGTCCAGTGTGTCATTTAGAACCTTTATTTCCTTGTTGATTTTTTGCTTAGATGATTTGTCCATTTCGGTGAGGAGGATATTAAAGTCCTCTACTAGTATTGTATTAATGTTGATGTGTTTCTTTGACTTTGTTATTAATTGGTTTATATAATTGGTTGCTCCCACGTTAGGGGCATAGATATTTACAATTGTTAGATCTTCTTGTTGGACAGGCCCTTTAAGGATGATATAGTGTCCTTCCTCAGCTCTTATTATAGTCTTTGGCTTAATATTTAATTAATCTGATATAACAATTGCTACCCCAGATTTCTTTTGATGTCCATTAGCATGGTAAATTGTTTTCCACCCCCTCATTTTAAAGCTGGAGGTGTCTTTGGGTCTAAGATGAGTTTCTTGTAAACAGTATATCGATGGGTCTTTTTTTTTTTTTTTTTAATCCATTCTGATACTCTGTCTTTTGATTGGGGCATTAAGCCCATCTACATTCAGGGTAACTATTGACAGATATGAATTTAGTGCCATTGTATTGCCTGTAAGGTGATTGTTACCTGTATATTGTCTTTCTTCCTTTCTGGTCTATGTTCCTTTTAGGCTCTCTCTTTGCTTAGAGCACCCTTTTCAATATTTCCTGTAGGGCTGGTTTGGTGTTTGCAATTTCTTTTAGTTTTTGTTTGTCCTCGAAGCTTTTTATCTCTCCATCTATTTTCAGTGACAGCCTAGCTGGATATAGTATTCTTGGCTGCATATTTTTCTCATTTAGTGCTCTGAATATATCATGCCAGTCCTTTCTGGCCTGCCAGTTCTCTTTGGATAGGTCTGCTGCCAGTGTAACATTTCTGCCTCTGTATGTTACAGACTTCTTGTCTCGAGCTGCTTTCAGGATTTTCTCTTTGTCACTAAGACTTGTAAGTTTTACTATTAGATGACGGGGTGTAGACCTATTTTTATTGATTTTGAGGGAGGTTCTCTGTGCCTCCTGGATTTTGATGCTTGTTCCCTTTAGCAGATTAGGGAAATTCTCTACAATAATTTGCTCCAATATATGTTCCACCCCTTTCTTTCTTTCTTCTTCTTCTGGGATCCCAATTATTCTAATACTGTTGCGTCTTATGGTATCACTTATCTCTCGAATTCTCCCCTCATGGTCCAATAGTTGTTCGTCTCTTTTTCTCAGCTTCTTTATTCTTTGTCATTTGATCTTCTATATCACTAATTCTCTCTTCTGCCTCATTCTATCAGTAAGAGCCTCCATTTTTTATTGTACCTCTTTAATACCTTTTTTGGTTTCAACTTGATTAGGTTTTAGTTCTTTTATTTTTCCAGAAAGGGATTTTATTTCTCCAGAAAGGGATTCTTTAATATCTTCCATGCTTTTTTCGAGCCCAGCTAGCACCTTGATAACTGTCATTTTGAACTCTATTTCTGACATATTACTAATGTCCATATTCATTAGGTCCCTAGCTGTCAGTACTGCCTCTTGTTCTTTTTTTTTGTGGTGAGTTTTTCTACCTCGTCATTTTATCAAGATAAGAATAGATGAATGAGAGAACAAAATACTAAAAGGGTGGCAATGACCCCAGAAAAATATACGCTAACCAAATCAGAAGAGATTCAAAACTGTGGGGAGAATAAAAGAGAGGGAAAAAAAGAAAAAAAAAAAATATATATATATATATTAGACTGGTGAATAGAACAGAGCCACACCCTTAATTTTGGTTGTATTTTGGACTGTTAGAAGAAGCCTCCCAAAATTTTAAAGAATGAAAAACATATATACAAAAATAAGAGTAAAAATGATGAAGGGATGGAATATGACTGTAAAGATGAAAATTTTAAAAGAGTCTAAAAAAGAAATTGACAAGGTTAAAAAAAGAAAAAAAAAGGAAAGAATATGATCAGGCTGGAGACTAGAACAAAGCCATGTGCTAGATTTAGGGTATATTTTGATCTATTAGAAGAAATTGTATCCCAAAATTTTATTTATTTATTTATTTTTAGATTTTTTAAAATTTATTCATTTGACAGAGAGAGAGATCACAAGTAGGCAGAGAGGCCGGCAGGCGGGGTGGGGGGGGGGGGAAGCAGGCTCCCTGCTGAGCCCCGATGCGGGGCCTGATCCAGGACCCTGAGATCATGACCTGAGCCAAAGGCAGAGGCTTTAACCCACTGAGCCACCCAGGAGTCCCTGTATCCCAAAATTTTAAAGAAAAAAAAAAAACCTATACATATATAAAAAGGTTAAGTACAATGAAGGGATAAAATATGACTATAACAATGAAAATTTTAAAAGATTTTTTAAAAGGTATTGATAAAATAGTTTAAAAAAACATTAAAATAGGAAAGAGGAAAAATTTTTAAAATGGAATAAGAAAAAAATAAAATTAAAAAAATTTAAGTTTGAAAGGCTTAAAGGATCATGGGGGGAAAAAGCCATGAATCCTACATGCTGTATTCCCCTAACTCTGGAGTTCCACAGTTCTCAGCTCACCTTGACTGGATGTTCTTGCTGATCTTCTGGGGGAGGGTCCTGTTGCAGTGATTCTCAAATGTCTTTGCTGGAGGTAGAATTGCACCACCCTTGCCAGGGGGCAGCCTAAGTAATCTGCTTGGTTTTGATCTTGGGAGCTTTTGTTCCTTGAATGCTTTCTGTATAGCTTGGAGGACGGGAATGAATATGGTGGCCTTCTGATCTCTGCCCTGGAGGAAACAAGAGCTCAGGGCCCCCTCCTCAATGCACACTCAGAGAAAAGCAGTCAATCCCTCCCGTCTCCCTGGTCTCCAATCACATTCCGTGCTCACCTGTCCTATAACCAAGCACTTCTATCTCTTGTGCATGGCTGCATTTGGAGTCTTGAAACCCAGTAGATTTCTGCAGTGTACTCCTGTGCTGCTCCTCCTGGAACAGGAAAGAGGGGGTCTCTCTGGATCTGCCACTTGTGGGGTCCCTGCTGGAAGAACAGTGGCCTGATTGTGCCTTGGATCATGGTTTAAGGTACCCCGACCTGAGAGCCCATTCCTTGGCTGTCTCTACAGCTGACTTCCCCACTCCATTACCTGGAAGCTCTGCTGCACTCAGACACCCCTGCCTGATCTTTTTGTGTCCCTGTGGGTCCTGAGACCACACTGTCCCCACAAGGGCTCCACCCCCCACTTAGCCTCTGAAGCGATGTCCCTCAGTGGAGCAGACTTCTAAAAGTTTTGATTTTGTGCTCTGTTGGCTCTCTCACTTGCCAAGATCCGACCCCTCCCCCCACGGTCTATGTTCTTGTCGCTTTGGATTCACTTCTTCACACATCCTACCTTCCAGAAAGTGGTCAATTTTCTGTTCCTAGAATAATTGCTCTTCTTCTCTTGAATCTCCTGTTGAGTTTGTAGGTGTTCAGAATGGTTTGATGACTATCTAGCTGAACTCCTGGGACCTGATGATATTTCAGTCTCATACTCCTCCATCTTCTCACTTGGGATTTTTTTTTTTTTTTTTTTAAGTCCTTATGAGTCTTGCTAGAGGTTTATTCATTTTGTTAATCTTTTCAAAGAAATCACTTCTGGTTTCACTGATCTGTTCTTTTTTTTTTTTCTATGTCATTTATTTCTGCTCTAAATTTTATTTTCTTCCTTCTGCTGGGTTTGGGTTTTGTTTTTCTAGTTCCTTTAGGTGTAAGGTTAAGGTGTTTATTTGAGATTTTTCTCGTCTCTTGAGGTAGGTCTGTGTTGCTATAAACTTCCCTCTTAGAACCACTTTCGCTTCATCACAAGGGTTTTAGACCATTGTTTTCATTTTCATTTGTTTCCATGTACTTTTTTATTTCTTTTTCTATTTCTTGGTTGACTTATTTATTGTTTAGTAGGATGTTATTTGACTTCCATGTATTTGTGGTCTTTCCAGATTTTTTCTCTTGGTTGATTTTTAGTTTCATAGCTTTGTGGTCAGAAAAGATGCACAGTATGGCTTTGATCTTTTTGAATTTGAAATTGTTTTGTGGCCTAACATGCAATCTATTCTGGAGAATGTTCCATATACACTTGAAAAGAGTGTGTATTCTACTGTTTTATGATGGAATTTTCTGAATATATCTGTTAAATCCATCTGGTCCAGTGTGTCATTTGAAGCCACTGTTGCCTTGTTGATTTTCTGTTTGGATAATCTGTCCACTGATCTTAGTGTGGTGTTAAAGTCCTTTTCTGTTGTTGTATGATTATTGAGTAGTTCCTTTATGTTTGTTATGAGCTGCTTTATGTATTTGGGTGCTCCCATTATGGGTGCATAAATATTTACAATTGTTGTTATCTTTTTTTTTTTAAGGTTTATTCATTTATTTTAGAGAAAGAAAGAAAGGGCACGACAGATGGGGGGGGGGTGCAGAAGAAGAGGGAGAAGGAGAGAATCCAAGCAGACTCCCTGCTGAGCACAGAGCCTGACAAAGGGCTCTATTTCACAACTCTGAGATCATGACATGAGCCAAATTAAGAGTTGGTTGCTCAATGATCTGAGCCACCCAAGTGCCCCAATTGTTATATCTCTTGTTGGCTTGTCCCCTTTATGATTTTATAGTGTCCTTCTTTGTCTCTTTTTACAGACTTTGTTTTAGTCTATTTTGTCCAGTATAAGCATTGCTATTCCAGCTTTCTTTTGACATCTGTTTGCATGATAAATATTTCTCCATCCACCTCCCCCCCCCCTTCTAATCTGCAGCTGTCTTTAGGTGTGAAATGAGTCTCTATTAGGCAGCATATAGATAGGTATTGTTTTTCTATCCCTTACATCATCCTGTGCCCTTTGGAGCATTTATTCCATTTATATTCAAAGTGATTGCTGATAGATATGTACTTACTGCCGTTTTGTTACTTGTTTTGTGGTTTTGTAGTTTTTCTCTGATGCTTTCTTTTTTTTCTTCTTCATGGTTTGCTAGTTTTCTTTAGTGATATATTTGGGTTTTTTGGCATATATTACTCCTCTTTGATTTGTGGTTACCATTTGGTTTCTATATAACAACTTCTACCTTTATACTAAGCTGATGATTGCTTAATTTTGAACTCATTCGGTATACCTCTTCCCTCCATGTTTCAGATATTTGGTGTCATACTTTACATTCTTCTATATTGTGCTTCTCTTGATAGGTTTTTACAGATATACTTATTTATTTTTGCTTTTATGCTTCCTATCTTTCTTGCTCTTACTTGTGGTTTTTGTTTTCCACTCAGAGTCCTATACATTTATTGTATAAATAACGTTTATCGTAGGGCTGGTTAGTGGTCATAAATTCTTAATTTTTGTTTGTTTGGGAAATGCTTTATTTTCCTTTTATTCTGAATGATAGCCTTGCTGGATAGACTATTTTTTAAAAAATAATTTATTTGAGAGGGAGAGAGAGTGTTTGCATGAGTGGAGGCAGGGGGCAGAGGGAGAGAAAGAGGGAGAAGCAGATCCCTGCTGAGCAGGGAGCCCCACATGGGGCTTGATCCCAGGACCCAGAGATCATGACCTGAGCTGAAAGCAGACACCTAACTGGCTGAGCCACTCAGGTGCCCCTGGATAGACTATTCTTGCCTAAAGATGTTTCCTTTTCTGTACTTTGAATATATTCAGCCCCTGTCTCCTGGCCTGAAAAATTTCTGCTGAAAAATCAGCTAATAGCCTTATGGGGTTTCCTTTGTATGTAACTGTCTCCTTTTCTCTTCCAAACTTTAAAATACTTTATCACTTTTTTTTTTTTTTTTGGTCATTTTAATTACTATGTATCTTGGTGTGGACCTCCTTGGGTTGAATTTGTTGTGGGGATCTCTGCCTCCTGAGTCTGGATCTCTGTTTCCCCTCCCAGAACTAGGATGTTTTCAGCTATTTCCTCAAATACGTTTTCTGTATGAAGGCCCCCCCCTTCTCTCTCTTCTCCTTCTGGGATCCTTATAATGTGGATGTTAATTATGCTTGATGGTGTTGCTGAGTTCTCTAAGTCTATTCTCATTATGTAGCATTTATTTGTCTCTCAACTGTTCAGCTTGATTGCTTCCCATTACTCTATCCTCCAGGTCACTGATACATTCCTCTGCTTCCTCTAGCCTACTATTTGTTCCATCTGTTGTATTTATAACTTCATCTATTAAGTTCTTCATCTCTGATGTTCTTTTTAAAACCTCTTTGTTAAGGGTCTCACTGATGTCCTTTACCCTTTTCTGAAGTCCAGTAATATCTTTATGATTATTACCTTAAATTCTCTATAGGCATATTACATATTTCTGTTTCCACTTAGCTTACCTGCTGTGATTTTTGTCTTGGTCTTTCAGGGCCAACTTTTTATAATGGCATTTACCACACTACATGGTCATTTATCTGTTTACCTCCTGCTGCCCAACCCTATAACCCCCATCCCAAACATCCTGGGAGATCCTTGTCTTTTCTGAGTTTATCCTAGGACATATTTAGAACAGGGCTAGTAGGAACTACTACATTCTTAGTAGGACCTCAACAGATGAATGAATTCTTCTTTGTCCTGCTTCTAAAAACCAAATGCCATGCTATTCACATTTAATACTGGAATGAGCTACTTTTCTTTCTGTAGTTAGTTATGTTTTTGAACTCCTTATAAAGGCATTGTTAGAACTTTGCTCTCTCAATTCTATTTCTTATGTATAAAATATCTTTCTGCAATTCATTTTTCCTTAAAAATTCTTTCTAGTCCTGATGATGAGTCAGTAGCTGAAATATCAGGAAGTGATTCTTTAAATATCTTTTAAATACCTATAATTACATACACCCAAACCCATGTATCCTTATCTGACCCCATACTTGATTTTGGTTCTCCTGATTTTTAATTCATGGAGGACAATGTAAAATGACTTGGGGTGGGGATGGCAAAATGCAGCTGAAAGTGAATTGCTCCCCTCTTTCGAATTTGCATAAAATTTAAAGCTAGAAGAAATGTTAATAATTGCCTAACCTGAATCCCTTTCTTATTTTTTTATTTTTATTTTTTTAAAAGATTTTATTTATTTGACAGAGAGATCACAGGTAGGCAGAGAGGCAGGCAGAGAGAGAGGGGGAAGCAGGCAGAGAGCCTGATGTGGGGCTTGATCCCAGGATCCCGAGATCATGACCTGAGCCCAAGGCAGAGGCTTTAACCCACTGAGCCACCCAGGCACCCCTAAATTCCTTTTTTAAAGTAAATCCTTTTTTCCCCAGGAAACTGGACCAGAAGTCATAAAGGTCCTAAGGTTGCACAGCAAATTAGTGGCTTGCTGATTCCAGGACATGTGTTCTTTCTCTTCCATTAAATTAACTGCTCATGAAAAATTCAGTGTTCTTGAAAGGCCTATCAAATATGTGTGTGAATATTTTCAAGCTTCTATTTCCTCATATGTAAAGTAGGGATAATAATAGGAGCTACGTCATGGGTTTGTTTTGAGATTTTTTAATTGAAGTGTAGTTGACACATGATGTTACATTAGTTTCAGGTGTACAACATAGTGATTCCACAACTCTGTATGTTATGTTATGTCACAGGTATAGCTACCATCTGTGACTATACAACGATGTTGTTATACCATTTTTATTCTTTGTGCTGTACCTTGTATCTCAGTTACTTATTCATTCCATAACTGGAAGCTTGTACTTCCCACTCGCCTTCAGCCATTTTGCCCATCCCTCAACCACCTGTTTCTTCTCTGTATTTATGGGTCTGTTTGTTTTTGTTTTGTTTTTTAGCTTCCACATGAGTGAAATCATATGGTATTTGTCCTTCTCTGACTGGTTTATTTCACTTGGTATAATACCTTTCTAGATCCATTCATGTTGGTGTAAATGGCAAGATTTCAGTCTTTTTTTATAGCTGAATATTCTATTGTGTGTGTGTGTGTGTATATCTGTCTGTTGTGTGTGTGTATATGTGTGTGTGTGTATTTAGTTGCTTCCTTAATTTGGCTATATTGCAGCATTATTTATAATAGCCAAGATATGGAAGCAAGTAAATGTCCATGGAGAGATGAATGGATAAAGAAGTGACACACACACACACACGCACACACACAAATATTATTCAGCTATAAAAAAGAATGAAATCTTGCCATTTGCAACAACATGGATGGATCTAGAAGGGTATTACGCCAAGTGAAATAAGCTAGTCAGAGAACAAATACCATATGATTTCACTCATATATGGAATTTAAGAAACAAAACAAGTGAACAAAGGAAAAAGAAACCAAAAAAAAAAAAAAAAAAGATACCCCAAAAAACCAGTCTCTTAACTGTAGAGAACGACCAGATGGTTACCAGAGGGGAGGTGGGTGGAGGAATGGGCGAAATAGGTGAAGGGGATTAAAAGTACACTTTTCTTGATGAGCAATGAGTAATATGTAGCATTGTTGAATCATTATATTTTACACCTGAAACCAATATAACTATATTAACCATACTGGAATTAAAATTTTTAAAAATGCTACAATAAACATAGGAATGCATATATCTTTTTCAATTTAGTGTTTGTCTTTTCTTTGGGTAAATACCTAGTAGGGGAATTACTGGATGATACAGTATGTTGAGTTTTAATTTTTTGAGGAAACTCCATGCTGTTTTTCATGGTGGCTGCATTAATTTGCATTCCCACCAACAGTGTAAGAGGGTTCCTTTTCTGTACATCCTCACCAACACGTTATTTCTTGACTTTTTGATTCTAGTCATTCTGACAGGTGTGAGGTGGTATCTCATTGTGGTTTTGATTTGCATTTCTCTGATGATTAGTGATGTTGAGCACCTCTTCATATGTCTAGCCATCTGTATGTCTTTTTTGGAAAAATGTCTATTCAGGTCCTCTGCCCCATCTTTAATTAGTGTGTGTGTGAGTAGTTATTTAAGTTCCTAATATATTTTAGATATTAATCCCTTAACAGGTATATAATATGCAAGTTTCTTCTCCCAGTCAGTAGATTGCCTTTTCATTTTGTTGATGGTTTCCTTCACTGTGCAAAAGCCTTTTATTTTGGTGTAGTCCCAGTAGTTTATTTATTTTTTGTTTCCTTTAACCAAGGAGACCTATCTAGAAAAAATGTTGCTAAGGCCAATGTTAAAGAAATTATTGCCTTCTTCTAGGAGTTTTATGATTTCCTGTCTCATATTTAGGTCTTTAATCTATTTTGAGTTTGTGTATGGTGTAAAAAGTGGTCCAGTTTCATTCTTTTGCATGTAGCTGTCCAATTTTCCCAGCACTATCAAAGAGACTATTTTCCTCATTGTACATTCTTGCCTCCTTTGTCATAGATTGACCATATAAGCATGGGTTTATTTCTAGTTTTTCTATTCTGCTCACATGCCAACTTGTACTTAGACTCATCCTTAACCTCATCCCGGGGGATATTAATGCTCAAGTCTATCAGTACCAGGAATGAAGCAGGTATTGTTGGCCATGTTTTTCCAATGAGTGATTGCCTTAGGCCTGCCCCTAGTATATCAATTTATGGAACCACAGGGCCCTCATGATGTCACAGGATGTATGTTAGGATCAGATTTAAAGTCTTCTAATGAATACAGCTGTCACTCTCGATGATATTTAAAGCTTTACTATTAACTTTTCCTTGCTCTTTCCACAGTCTTCTTTTGTAGTTCCAATGATCTTCTACCCATTAAGTCATTAGCATTTTAGGATGACTATTTGGATTGCATTTTCCTTTAGGACAAAGAAAGTATTGGTTTCTTAAAAAATTGATAGTTAAAGTGGGAGTTCCTGAGACCAGCTGTATATGTTTGCCTAAGGCTGGCCTACAGTTAAATGGCCTTAAGAGACATGAATGACTCTGACAAGGAGACAGTAATTGGAGCAACAGAAGGGCTCATCTGAAGGCATGATCATCATTGTTTGCTGCTTACAGTGGTAAAGGGGTAATCAGTAGGACTATGCTCTGAAGATAGACTAAAGGCAATATCCATGCTAAGTTGTGCAACGATGGCTATAGCTGATGGTGGAATCAGGTTCTATAAACACAGCTGGCTGTAAGCCAAAAGTTTGTAAGCCTAGGGACAAGGAGGGAAGGAGGGAGAAATCCTCCACAACTGTCTACCTAGCACCTAACAAGGCTTATAGTGACTATACGTATGTATATGTATATAGCATGTTATAACTCACCACCTTGCTAATGAGAAGCTAGTCACCCCCATATCCAGGAAAGCGAGAGGGTCACATGACCTGTATCTCCACACTGAGCTACTGCCAGCAGGTAGGTATGAGTTCCTTGTTCATAACATGAAGGTAGTATAACATTTCATCTGCCATGTGACTTACATAGTCTCCCTTTTTCACTACACTCTCCTCCCTCACCTTGTTTTAAACTCACCCCTACCCAATCCCATCTACCATCCCCCCAATACAATTGTCTTCTATCACAAGTTATAGGAACTTCTGGTAATTTGGTTTGAACCAGTGAAAGTACATGTCAGTTGCTGTCTGCTTTTCATGACCAAAGTATCTAAATTCTTTAGTCCTTTCCCAGAAAGGGTCGAATAACTATCATTTGCTCCTACCCTCTGTAGTATGTAAGTACTGATTCTCAGAAGCCTGGGCCATCTCTGTAGCTATCTGGTCCATAACCAGACCCTCATTGGCTGCTTTTTTTTCCCCTTTCTGGATGATGTTCTGCCTTCATTCCATGGGAATCCCAGCCCTAGAAGAAGGGACTAAGGAGGAGGCAGGGTACCTTTGGCAAACACTTGGTGAATATGAGTCATTGTGAGTATAATGGCCTTTTCATTTGTTATCTGTTTCCATGGTCACAGCTGGGTCTCAGGATGGCAATCAGCCCTCCACACATTGGGGATCATTACATTACTCCTCTTAGTAACCTCCACTGCCTTCCTGTTGCTTGCAGGATAAACAAGGTATTATGGGAGGTACTCTGCATACTAGTTTTGAGCCCACTGTCCTCCTTTTTATTCACTTCCTCCTAAGACTTCAGTCCAGTGCTTACAATGTTTTCTAAAGACCCAGCTCAAACATCACCTCCCTTGGAAGCCTTCTCAGACTTCACTGATGCGGAGCTGGTTCTCCTTCCTCTGAGATCTCACAGTACTGTATGTTCACCCTCTCACATGGTACTCTAATTACTCGTCTATGCATCTGCCGTTCCCACCCACATTGCTCTAGATGGTGAGCTTTGCACAGGCTGGTGAGAGTCTTATTCATCTGTGTGTCGGCGCCTGTGTTCAACATCTGGCTCTCAGCAGGTATTCAGAAAATGTTAACTGAATGAAGGAAAAGGGAAGAGAATGGGTCTTCTATCAATTTATCGAGCAAAACACGGGAGGGTGATACAGTGAGGCACTGATCAGTAAAGAGAACAATAAGTTTTAATGAAACTTCTTTCAAATCTGTGAAGTACATGTGAAGTAAATGCTTTTATTCTTTCCATAAGACAGATTTCCAAACAATGATCACAGTGCTTAGGTTAATAAGATGCTGGACAGATGAGCCAAAGAATGCTATGAGATAACAAGATCCCTCCAACTATATATCAAATGCAGATTACTGAAACATCAAGTGAATGATGTTTAGAGTGACATGACTAAAAACAAGACATTACAGTAATCAAGTCCATAAAACTAGAAAAAGCTATATAACAGGCCTTTCATAAGCTATTAAATGAGCATATATGATAGACGAACCAATTTTATATTTGAAGCAGCTGATAGCACCAACACGTTGGCAGGACCTGTAGAGTAGGCCATTGGACCAAGGCATCCTCCTGTTTTACAGATGGTGAAGGGGGGCCCAGCGAGATGAAGTGCTTTGTCCGGAGTCACATGGCACAGGATTGGCTGGAAAAGGAGCCAAGGCTACAATCCAGGCCATCTAACTTTAGGTAAGTGCTCTATTTTAATCTTCACGGAATTCTATGTGATTAGTGTATTTTGTTCCTATTAACAGATCTACCATAAAAGAAATCAATACAATTCATAGCACACTCCAGTATTTTATTTTATTGAGAAGGACTGCCATGTACTGTAGTTCATTTCCTGAAGGGCCTCTATAGACCTTCAACTGATAGTTGGAATAATCAGATCACGCTTATCTTGGTTGTAAACTGGCTGAGAAGGCGGCATCTGAAGCCAAGTTTAGCACATCTACTACCTAAACTAACCTATGCCTCAAAATTACTAAATCATTGGTAAATTTTTTTTGATAGTTTAAAATACAAAAACAGTACAGAGAGAAAGCAAATTGGGTCCTTCCTTTAAAAGAACATCATGGCACTTTGATTTTAATAAGGTAAGGAAATGTAAAAACCTGATTATTTTTTTTTTAGAAGAATAAGTAACTATAACCTAGACCTTGTGAACGACCTGATACAATGTGTTTCTGTAAAATACTCTGGAGTCATGAACTTTTGTCTAGCATATTTTGCCATGGTCCTGAGGCCTCGATGGGACAGATTGATGCACTAATGAACATGTAAGAATGAAAAAGGAGATCACTATTAACAGAAGCAGCATTAAAGACAAAAGTATATGAACACATTTAAATAGCTCCATAGATACGAAGTCAAGAAGTCGCATGTATATTATGTGATTAAGATCTTTATAGTGGTAGTTGGAAAACAACAACAATACAACACATGCTGGGCATTTGTCCATTATAAACGAGCTACTGCAGAACAGTTAAATTGTGGTTCATCAGTAGAATAGAGCCTGATAAATAAAAGTGATTTCTGCATATCCTATACATAGATTTTCTCACACAGACGTCTAGTTGTAAGTCAATCAACATTTAGCTACAGTTTTTCCCCACTGGGTCTAGCACCCAAGGATGCAATCTCACTTCTCTTGAACATGCCCTACACCTAGGTAGGAAGTTAAAGGACATTCACACTCCTAGCCTTTATGATATCTCACCAGCGAAAATAATCTCCTGGGACCTTGAGTCCCTTCCTTACCACTACAAGCACATGGACAAATAGCAAAACATACTTGTTTTCTGTTAGGTAAAAAGGACATAATTTAGTACTAAAGAATAAACTTTGCTTGCTACTGAAAGGTGCACATATACCAAAAAGGTATAATAAAATTTCATAAAAATATTTAACAAACTGCATTATAAATATTTAAAGAAAAATGTTAAAATCAGAATGAGAATAAGATTAGTGTTCTGAAACGATCAGTAGAAAAATATACTTGTTAAAAGGAAAGGCCTCATTCAGTGAAGCATTAAATGTAATGTTGTCTTTTTGTGTACATTTCAAATTTCACCTTTAGCTTTCCTAAACAGGTGCCTCTAATTTACTTGGAAACCGGGCCTATTGCAAAACCAAGCGGTAGATGACAAGAGGTTAAGGCCAGTGGCATGATTTTCACATGACGTTGGACAAGTGAGGGCAGTTCACAATGCTGAGCAGATAGGTGGCTGGGGAAATCCTGACTATATTTGAGCAGTTTAAAAACAGCCCTGCGTTTGTTCCCCCAACGATCAGCTTCACACTCAAAACCCAGACATTCGATTTCAAAAGGGGCTTGTGTTGCAGAGCAAGATCGTACAGAACTAGGGGAAACCGTGGTAAAGAATTCCATCCCGGGGTTGGATCCTTTTTGAAAATAAGCTTTGAATCCTTCACTAGTAGATATTCTAATGAACTAAAGATAATTGAGATGCTCAAAGGCTTGGGTACAGTTTGTGCCCTTCAGTGAGCATTTTTGTTAAAAAAGGAATCCTTTCTCTCTCTTTGATAAAACTAAAATACTCTCTGGCCATAGAAGATTCCTTGCGATGCCCACTGGCAAGTCCAAGGATGTGAGGGCTCCGTTCACGCCCCAGAGGAACAGAGAATCCGATGAGCAGCTGCTGGAACCCTGAAGCCCAGGTACTGTCCCCCTGAATCCCAGCCTGCCCCAGGGGGGGTTGTGGACAAGGTAGGGAACAACACGGTGGCTCAGCAGGAATTTGTAGTGTCTGATGGCTTTTGTACATTTCTTTCCTACCATGTTCCACCCAGTTGGGGCTGGGAGGTGAATACCACCTCTGGAAATAGCCATTTGGGCAGGAGAGGAAGAAATCACCAGGTTTGGCTAAGAAAAGCAGCTGGCCTTCACACATTCCTGCTCTTCTTCGGGCCGGGCTCATGTGCACTGTCTCCCTCCAAGCATGAGGGTGGACATTTCAGAGGTCTCTACCCCCAGTCCAGAGAACATGAGCCCCACGGCCACCCAGGGTCCTGCCCCCGCCCTTGTAGACTGGGGATCACTGAAGCCCAAGAAGCTCCCTTGTGTGTACCTCCTGAGAGGGCTTTTAGTTTAGTTTTTCAACTTCAATTGATACTGTTGATTATAGCTTAAGAGGTCAGCATGATTTCTTCATTACTCAATTACAGTGGCTACGATCTTTAGGATGTTCTTTACTTTTTGTACAATAACTATATGAAAAAATCTTATTCTACCTACATAGAGCTCAAGACAAAGGTATGACTTCTGAAGTCGAGGAATTGAGAGCACGGAGAGAGAACTTTTACTACTAAGGAAATAAGCATTGATATGTGTATATACAAAGACATATATACACACAATGCACTCCTCACGCAGGTACATTGTACAGTTGGCACAACCCTGTTAAGAACATACTAGGATGTCAAGGTTTTAGAACTTAAGTCATTCTTGGCATTTTAATCTAGACAGGTACTTAGGTAATGGAGGGCTGGATATAACTGGCTTATTCGTATATTTAAAAGTATATAATTGTCTTTTTTTCAATGGCCCAAACCAATATGACACCATTGTTATCAAAGGGAAAAGAAGATTGTTATTCTGGATTAAATCAGTAGAAGGTGTTTTAGAGAGAGGGCAACTTGGAAAATAAAGACGTCAGAGTCGCTTATTCCAAGTTAAGAGTATTTTAGTTATTAGCAGTGGTTACCAAATAAGCTGAAAGTAAATTTCTTCCAAGGAGCTGCTCAAAATTTGCTTTGTTGAGAAGAGGCGAGGAGCCATTTCAGTGTTCCTCTATAAGATGATGCAAGTTTTTTTATCCTTGAAAGGGTTTTCTGAGGTCGGTATCCCTATGAGCAAAGGGTCGCTCCGGGCATGCTCCTCACAGTAGGACATGAGGTCCGCTGACGCCTTCGAAACCTGTCAGGTAGGAAAAAACCAAAGCAAACAAACAAAATTTATTTACAAACATTATAACTGAATACTGGCCCACTGGGCAGAGGACTGTCGCAGTGATATTCTGAGAGCCAGCTTCTCCAAGATTACTTGCGAGTGAGGAAAGGAAAGAGATCGGGAAACAGACCAGTCTGGCGGCTCTGGCCTTCTTCCACCGAGTGGCCGGACTCAGAGATCAGACAGAATGACCTCCTCTCTCTCCTAGTGGGGGCGCAGATGACCCACCCCCAGCTAGCAAGTAGCCCAGCCAAAATACTTAATAGGAATCGAATCCTCAGCAAACTGGGGTAATTCCTGCAAAATGAGTGGCCTGGATTCTTCAAAAGTGGCCCGTGTGGCAGATTATTATTAGATGATCCTGAACGTTACCATTGCACCGTGGCTACGCAGAAGAATGTCCTTGGCTCCAGGAGATAGACGGTGAGGGATTTAAGGGTGAAGAGTCACTATGTTGGCACAGCATGTGCAAGGGGCTTAAAGGATAGGAGTTGTGTGTAGACAGAAAGAGAAAGCAAATGAGCCAAAATGTTAATAATTAGTGAATCTTGGCAAACAGTATAGGGGCGTTTGTAGCTATAACTCTTATAGGTTTGAAATTCCTCAAAGAGCCTGGAGGGGGAAGCATATGGGAATCAAGGCAAGGGTGTATCTTAGTTTGCATTTGAAACAAAACAGGAATGCAGCATGGTGTAGGGCCTGGAGTCAATACTCTTGAGAGACAGTCAAGTTCTAGGAGAGCTTCAAGAGTTAAAGACCCGGCTTGGGAAGATAAAAAAGAGGGACAAACCCAGAATGGGAAGATGCAGTGCCTTCCTCTGGCAGGACATCCCGCGGGACCATCAGATCTGTGTCGAGGCCTGGAGCACAGGGCAGCTGAGGCCCATCAAGTACAGCCCAGGTGACCAGCCCCAGAGGAATGTATCAGGTGATCTCTTCAGTTTCTAGGAAACAGCATTACTCACAACATTCCAGGGCACACACTGCCTCGTCCTCTCTCGGGATTTGCGGGAAGGGGAAGACTCTGAAGTCAGGTGACTGTATAAATGCCTTCCCATTTCTTCCAGATCTCAACTAAGGCTGGCATTACTCCCGCTGGCTGCAGGTTGTGTCCGTAAAAGTTTTTTAAAAAGCAGCATACTCTTACTTAAGAAAGGAGAGCATGCGTATTGACGAACTGTGCAAGGCTAGCTCACCCGCATGGTAACTCTAGGACACTTTATAAATTCCAGAAATGACAGGGGTGTGCTCCTTAAGTCCGTCTGGACCCCCTGTCCCAGTGCAGAGCGCCGAGATCGTGGGACTTGACGGTGCTCAGGGGATCCAGTCCTGGGTTTTAGGTTTTTCTTCTAAACAGAGAAGCTAACTGAGACACTTGGGCTGCCCAGTGCTGAAAATGAAGCCCGTGTCAGGGAGCAATGAGAGTTAAGATTCTGAGATTCTCTGCGAGCAAGCAGAGAATCCTGACCCCAGCCAGGCTTCTGACCTTTATTCTCTCGATGGAGGCTTCCATCCTCAACTGTTGCACGGTCCTCCTGGCCTGGGCGATGTTGTTGGTGCTTGCCGTTTTGCTGGACATCTTCAACTGTTGTTTCTACCTGAAACCTGAAAAAGAAAATCAACTGGTGAGGCAGTACTAGTCGCCTCATCCGTGCACCCCGACACACAGCACCGTGGAGGCTTTTCTAGCACTTTCTAGGAGGGAACAAACACACAAACATTGGTGGTAGTCAGGGGGCCTCCGGCAACGGTGAGTGAATGCAAGCACAGGCCACATTACGCAGGCAGTTTAATATTACTGCTATGTACTTTAATGGAAGGTTCAATTTTTATTTCCTTTTGGCTCTCTTACCCAACTATTACACTGATTCGAGTCCTGGCAGCCGAAAACAGCGAAGGAGAGTGCCTCTGGAGGACTTTGCACAAAGGGTGCATTTTTAGGTGCTATCGAGGTTTGCAATCGTTTGAGGAATGTTAGTTAGGCAGATAAGGAAGTCTTTATTCAAGAAAAAGTGGGAACCTTTCAGCTGGAAGACTCTCACTGGCGGATCCACTGCAAATGTCCAAGGTGCTACGCAGAGCGGCCTCAAGCCTAAAATATTTAACAGAACTCGCTCCTTCCCTCCTTTGCCTCTGGCTGGCCTCCTCCTGGGGGCCGGGCCACTTGCAAATCCTATACCCCCACCCCCAAGGTTGTGGGTTGACTCTCCTCTCTGGCCTGACCCTTGGATCCGAGGCTGCCCTTTCCCTCTGACAGCCCAGCCACCTGGTAAAAAGGTACAGGACACCTCCCGGACCTTGAGCTTCAACCCGTCTGCTTGTCCAAGGACATATTCCGAACGGCAGGCTTGGGGGAGAGCGCTGCCGGGTGCCTCTGCCATATATGGCTAAGTTCTGTCTCGGCACTGTGGCGACGGGGGGGAAAACGCAGAGCTGGCAGGCCTGGCACCAGTGTGGCCGTTTGATGACTCATAGGAGCAGGTGGACAGAAGGTATGCCTCCCTCGTACGCTGCAAGGGCTCAGCAAAATCTTTGGGCACCGCGGCACCAGCAGCAAGCCCAGGCTGACTCAACTGTCTGGAGGGGCCGCAGCCTCGCAGAGCCTGTCTGCCGTAAAGGCTTAGGACCAGATAAGGTTGCAAAACAGGACGGCAAGTGCCAGGCTCCACGGCGTCCACCTGAGTTTCACCCGATGTGGCGTGCTCCCCACCAAGAGCCAGGTAGGACCTTGGTCGGAGGCAGCTTTGGGTCAAATGCACAAATAAAACCGTGCTTTCAGCTGCGTGCACAATTCCGACATCCAGCCTCACTGGCATGCTGCACGTTCCTGGGTGTGGACCTGCCTCTGCTGCTTACTGGCTGGGGAAGCTGGGCTGCTTACTCAACCTCTAGGAGCCCAGGTTTTCTTCTACATAATTGAAGGGGAGTGTGTCTGAGGAGTTAATTCGTAGATGCACATGTAGTGTTTAGCCAAGGACTACGGCACTCCAAAAACAGCAGCTGCTCTTTATCCTTGGAGGTCACACCCGGCACCAAAGAAGTCCCTTGGGGACCTGTCTCCCTGCCCCCACCCTGCCCGGGTCACTGAGTCCCCGGGATCCTGACAACCCGGCCTGGGGTGGGGGGAAGGGCTACGGCCTCAGCCCCTTTTGAGTGCCTCCCTAGGCAATGCTGCAGCCTGGCCCAGCAGAAGGGAAGGGCTGG
>CM052798.1:49438869-49588395 GCA_028533885.1 Nasua narica
CCCCCCCCCCCCCCCCCCGGCCCAAAGGAGAGGCCTAGGGCCAGCTCCCAGGGGTTGTGCTCCCAGCGGCAGCCTGGCCCAGCACGCCACTGTGCTCCCAGGCAAGCACTTCGAAACAGAGCCTCTGGGATGGGACCCAGGCAGGCGGCAAGCTCCCCGGGAATGCAGCGAAGTGTGCGCTCCTTCCACAGTCCCTACCCCGCAGCATGCTGAGCTGGGCCCCCGGCCTCCAGAATGCAAACATGATACCCTTCTGATGGTCCCTTTGCAGAATAACGCCAAGCGTTCTCTTCTCCTCAACTTCCAGGGCACAAAAGTTCCAAGGCCTGAGCAAGTTTTCCTGCAACCGCTCCATTGTTTGTTTGTACTCTTCAAGACCAGTCCTACCAGCCGAGGGCTCACCGGCAGGCTCGGTGTGTAAGATCCTGGGGCGGGTCCCTCTAACACCGGTGAGAAACTGCAACCAGTACCTGAAGGACTTTCTTTCTGACTGTATTACAGTCCCGATGAACAACAGTAAGCAAAGGCACGCTTGCAGGTTTCCCCCATCATGAGGGCTGCACTCTGACCTGCTTCCTTCCCGGGGGACCCCTCTCCTCTGCTTCAGGGGGGAGTGGAGCCTCTCCTCCTGCCCACCAGCTTCTCTCGGGTTCCCCAACTCAAATACAAGTTCTCCTCACAGTCCACTTCCCTCTCCTGGCCTATGTATAAACCCACCCAGAAAACTAGTTAGCGTTTAGGACATGGGTGATTTTCACAGCTTTACAGATTATTAAACACAAACAATTTCCTGCTGAATAGGAATTTGGCTGGTCAATTAAATGAGGCACGGGGGGGGGTCCTTCCTAGAGAAAGCTGTGTACTGGGCCACCGGAAAACAACACCATCTCTTCTTATAACATTCTTCTTATGGAAAAGAATTCTACTGTTTCAGCTTAAGGAGCCTCCAGGAGGGCCTCGGTGGGCTGAGCCGCCGCCTGCCTGCGAGGAGGGCCGCGGTGTCTACGGCAGCCCGAGGTCTAGCCCGGGACTTCCTCCCAAGCGCCAGCTGCTTTGCATCTCCTCACAGCCGGGCGGGGGCAGGGCAGCCCAGTGATCCTCTCCCACCCTGTCTGTGCCTTCGGAGGGTGTCTCTGCTCTTCTCTCAGTGGCAAGGATGTCTGGCTTGCCTGCTGTGCCACCAGATGGATGAAAGGCTTGCTTTATTCTTACTTTAAGAATCGCTTCCAAGGCAAACAACACCTGATACTTCCATGGAACCTCAGAGTGCACACGTTGCTTTCAGACGCAGGAGTCCGTGAAGCCTCCCTTTGAGCCTGAAAGCCGGACGGCTGTTTCATCCTCATTTTAGAGATGAGGCATCTGAAGTTTGAAAGACTTGCTCCAAGTTCACCTAGCTCCTAAGCCTTGAACCGGCTTGTAAGCCTTTCACCCCAGAAGGCACATTCCCCACCGCACCAAAGAGAGGATGCAGTTTCAGTTAATCTGACCCACGAGCACTCAGGGCAACGGTGACCCTGACCCTGACGACTCAGAGTCTTGCTGCTCGGCAGCTGCACACCACCCCTTCTGGGCCAGAAAGCATCTGTGTGTCTAGTGCCCTGAAAAACAGACCTCCCCTCTCCTTCCTGCAAGCTAAGCAAGAATGTTCTCACTGTCGCGAGCAGGCAAGGACTGACTGAGGTCAGCATCTGGAGATCTTGAGCCACCGGCGCTCTATCCATCCCCCTCCCCCTCCCCCGCCCCGCCCCAGAAACTGCGAGGCCTGTGCAGACCCCCAGCTTGATAAAAACCTGGCTATCGGGTCTGCGGCCTTGTTCGCATTTTTACACGTGGCTAGCAGCTTTGAATAAACACATGTACTATTTAGTTATTCAAATACTTGGCATTGGTTTTAATGCTGTTGTTCATTTGAATTCTTAGGTTCCTAGAAATTCCTAGGAACACCATTTCCCATTAGGGAAATAAGAGCGCCTTAATCTTTGGCTAGAGGGGCCCAAAGGTGGGGGCGAGGGGGGATGGACAGAAAGTGTGTCAGGGAGCTCACTCGCGGAAGCAGCAGCAGAATCACAGGTCTGCTGGGCTGGCCAATAACCGAATCACTGGAGTGAAGCCAATGTTCCGAGTAAACACACCCCCTCTGTCTATAATAAAAGAGCAGGTTTAAAAAAAAAAGAAACCAGGTTTCCACTTCCCCTCTGATCTTGCCTTGTACTCTCAATGCCTTAATGTCTTACCCTGGCTCTTTGTCCCCCTGTCCAGTGTGGGCAGCAATACCAGTCTCACAGGGCTGCTGGGAGGACGAACGAGCATCCATCCCTCTGTACCCTACACACAGCTATGTAATAAAGGCCGGGTCCCTGGGTTCACTGACAAGACCAAAAAAATCATGTGTTCGGTGAGAAACGAGAAAAATTCACCCAGCAAAAGAACAAAAGAAGAATCTCAAGGTAACGTGATACAGTAGCAACATTTTTCTAATACGGACTGACAGGGAGAGCAGCCAGACCTTTAAGAACACTTATTTTAATAAATCTCATGAACACTTATTTTAAATCAGAGCCTACGGGCTGAATGCAGACTGCAGGTGTGTTTGGCTGGGCCCCACACAGGGTTGTGTGTGTGTGTGTGTGTGTTAACTTTAGATTGCCAATGTTTGAAAAACTGAGATGTTTCACTTCAAGACAAGATTTCTGGAAAAAAATCAGAAAATCTTACAAAACCAGGCTGGGTCTGAGTAACGGCTGCTGCTTTCACATTTGCTGGGACCACCTGCCGGTCCCTCTATTTGAACTTGTGACACGGCCTTTGTACCATGCCTTGGACATTGAGTTCCAGCGACAAACTCGAGGATTAGGCCAGGGGACTCGAGCTCGCTCCTGCCCTTGCCACTGCCTTGTTCTGGGGCCCTGGGGAAGGACTCCTAACCCACGTAAGCCTCAATTTTCTCATGGGAAAAATGGGGATAATAATACTTTTCTATTTCAAAGGGCTGTTAAGAGCATCAGATAAAACAAGCTTATGAGTATAATAAATACGAAGCAGACTCTTGCTGAGAGGTAAGTACCCACACCGTCTGCTCCCATCCCCGACGACATGCTCTCAGCACCCCGGGGTCCCTGACTGTGACACGGGGCAGCTCCCTACCCTCCTCCTGCTGCGTCCTGAACTGCGGCGACCGACAGAAAACACGACCTGTCCTGGTGTTATCGGCGGAAGCATACCCCAGCCCCTCCCCCGCAACAGACATGCTGACGTCCTAACCCCCAATAACTCAGAATGAACCATATTTGGAAAGAGGGTCTTTAAAGATACGATTCAGTGAAGATGAGCCCAGTACGGCGGGCCCCAATCCAATACGATGAGGGAAGAGGGAATTTAGACGCAGATGGGTAGAGAGGGAAGAGCACGTGAAGACACGGGGAGAAGACGGCCCCGCCACAAGCCACAGAGAGAGGCCTCGGAAGACACCCACCCCGCTGGCGCCTTGGTGCAGACTTCTAGCCTCCGGAAAATAAATTTCTGCATCTCAGCCACTGTGTCTGTGGTGCTTTGTGACGGCAGCCTGAGCCAACTGGGACACTAAGGTTCTCTCGCCTCTGGATGACGCGGGCTCTACCGAAGGGGTGCGTTCATCAGAGATCTGGAAAGTGGAAGTGAGGAGGCCAGTTCCTGTGGCTCGGCTGCCTTTCCTGCTGGCAAGCAGGGTGGTGGGCAGGCTGTATCTGGTGGGGGCGGGCGCACCCCGGCGTGCAGTCCTGGGCAATGTGGGGCTAAGGAGCCCTATGGCTGCAGCAGCCTCCGGGTCTCCACTTCCTGCTGCGTCCCGGGAGCCAGTTCTGTGTGCTGAGGTCTAGAAGCAGGTCCTGGTCTGGAAGTCGAGAACCAGTTCCTCCAGCCCTTCCACTCATTATGCAAGCACCTCATCCCCGGTGTGTAAGCCCATTCTGCCGGCATCGCCAAGAATGCTTTCTGTTTGTTGTAACTGAACCCTGACGGATACACAATTGTTAACCTGTTGTTTTGTAATCTGCAAGTAACTTACAAAGATTAGTTATGATCTTTATTGGTAGGCTGTTATTGCTGAACACACCAAACCCTAAGACTTGAAAACAGAGAGAGGCAAGACATAAAATCCTTTTTCTCCTTCTCCCCAACCAAAGCTTGCAGGCGTTCGAGGCTGGGGGACCCGGGACCAGCCACACGTGCTGCCCTGGTCCTGCCTCGTGCTTGAGAGCAAAGGGCAAACAGAACAAGCTCCTGGCCTGCGGAGGAGGAAAAACGAGAGGCAGAGAGACGAGGCAGGGCTGCACGGAGCCTTGGAAAACGTAGTTTGGGCCGGGGAAGACACGGTGACTGGAGCTCCTGTAAGAGTTTATATAGGCTCCGAATCAGCCAAATGAAGAAGTAGAACAGCACTCTCTCAAGACCTCAACAGAGTTCATCCTCCAACAGTAGCATGCTTTTCTACTTGCAGACCCTTGCAAAGTCCTTATCTGGCATCTTTGAGGAGTTCATTTTACCTGTCATCCAGGCACATGTCCCTGAATAATGATGACGACGGTGGACGAGGCTACTGTTGCTATAAGGATGATTTTTGACAACCACCACCATTTATTGAGTGTATGGCCAGGAAGTGAATGCCACGAATCATTTCATTTAATCCTCTTAGAGAGGAGTTCTTTTAGCATTTCTGCTTTACAGATGAAACACAGAGAGGTCAAAGTGTCTTCCCAAAGACTATACGGATTTATGTAGCAAAGCCAGGACTTGGGCCACCTGACTCCCAAGGCCATCCTCTTAATCACCACCCATCGTGCTTGCCTCTGAACACTGAGAACACAAGGGAGGAATGGGGAGCAGGCAGGGGAACTGTCAGGAGCACTGAGCAAAAGAAGGCATGACCCCCAGAAGGCATAATCTGCAGAGCGATGGCAGTAGGTGTCCAGTTAAGTGGCCCTGGGGGAAGACCCAAGTGAAGGAGAACTGAAAAGAGGGACTGCCCCCGATTCTAGGTAAGGCTACTGCTGAAGGACACAGGGTGGTCCCATCACCCCTTGTGAAACTGTAGGAAGCCACGAGAATGAGCCAGTCTCAGTAATAAATCCAGGCTGCAGAGCCTGAGTAGTGGGTTCCTAGCTTCACTGTACATCTACAACATCTGGAGCACTTGTTAAAAAAAAAAAAAAATCTGATTCCGTAGGTCTGCGGCAGGACCCGAGAATCTGCATTAAAGCTTTCTATATGATTCTGTTTTGGTCCTCCTGAGAAACACCAATAATGATTGTCAGAATCTTACCTCTTGGTTCTACCCACGTTTATTTTTGCCTGGGGATTAAAATATGCCCATTTAAAAGAACGCTACTTCCTATCTATGCTTAAGTTTTCAACGTTCTCAACAAGCCCTGGAAAATGCTTAATGCCTTTTAATGACCTTAACTTACAGGATTAAGTGGCCTTCGGTTTGAAATAGCTATCATTTAACACACTTCTTGGCTACAAAAGTTTACATCTGTTTTCTGAACAGCCACTTCCTTCTGGAAAGTTTCTCCTCTTAAGTGATGCTAGACGGTCCTGTTCTTGCCTATTCAGTGATGATCCTTTCTACAGCCCTCGTTCCCCCTTTGGACTCGGCTTCCTCAGGGGCTCAGTCCTGGAGGACTGATGCAGCAGAGTGAATGGGGCTTTGATGGTCAGATAATCCTGGCTCATCGCTTACTACAACTCATCTGCTTCACTCCTCCGAACTACAGTTTCCTCATCTGTAAAACAGGAAGGGATGATAATAGCCCTGACTTCACAGGGTTGTTAGCAGGGGAAATGAAAGAACCTATGCAAATTACCTGGCACCTGCCTGACCCACATTGGTCTTCAGCAGGGTAGATGACGTTCTACCTTCGTGACGTGAGCTATGACCAACTTGCTTCTCGTGCAACCCTTTACCACAGTTCCACGGTCTTAAATGAAAGCCTACTTAAATGTATACGTAAATGGCACACAGGTGCTTCAAACACAGCACCTGGAAAAGCTGGTGAAACACTCCTGCTTGCCCTCGACCTTTCTGATGTCCCTTTCTTCAGGGAGTGACCCCGCCATTGTCCCAGGCACTGAGCCATCCTCTTGCCTCCATTCCCTTCTAATCCCTTAGACCGAGTGCTAGCCAACAGAAATCGGAACCACATATGATTAAAAATTTTTCTGGTAGCCACGTGAAATTAGAGAGAAATAAGAAATTTTGATATATTTTAGACAGATATGACCAAAATCAAAATGGAATCAATGTAAAAAATTGAGATGTTTTACCTTCTTTTGGTACTATTTAAAAGCTCAGTGCGCATTTTACACGTATAGATAGCCCAGCTTGATTTGGACTAACCACATTTCAAGTGTTCACAAGTCACAGTGGATGCCTCGTGGGGCCGTGCAACCTTAGACCCTGGCATTTTCCAAATTCTCTTGCTCCCTACACTTGCACCTCAAGTTAGGGCCACTGTATCAGCCTCATCATAGGATTCCTGCCTCTCACCTTCCTTTCTCCAGTCTCATTTATCCTGACTACTAGATGCTGAGATGTAGGGCCCCTGTCCACTTATTTTCTCTGCTGCAAAAAAAAGGATTCCCCAGGGCCCCAGGAAAAGTCCAGAGGGCTCAGCTTTCAATCCTGATCCTAACATTTCTGCCACCATAATAAAAACTCTCATCATAAAATCACTTGCTACCACACAGAGGTTGTTGTATATGCCAGACCCCAGGCTACGTGCCCGTCTCTGTCAATACATTATCCTATTGAATTCTCGCCGTCACCCCGCGAGAAGATGAGAAGATGGGTTCTCTTCTCATCGCCGTTTTACAAAGGAAGGCACTGAACCACAGAGAAGTGAAGCCTGTGCCTCGCGTCAAACAGCCAGCAAGCTGCTTGGGTGAGATGTGAGCCCAGGTAGTCTGACTGAGGTGGCCAGGCCCAGAAGCTTCCCCATGATGCGGCTGCAGCCCCCGGGGGGCTGTCAGCCCACTCCCTGGTTTCTTGTGGGCTGTGTTTACAAGTCTTCTTGCAAGTGTCTGCAAGTTCTCTGCCCGTTTCTCTTGGCCTGTTTAAACTCTCCTCTTTTAGGTCCTCGTTCGCATTTTTCTCTCTTCCGGAAAGGTCTCTCTACTTTTGCTTGCAGTGATTTATCCCCTTTATGAATTCCGACTCCACGCTCAACCTCAGGGGTTCAAGGACGCAGAAGGGGCGGCCCAGGCACGAGGGGGGCGGGCAGGCAGCAGCTGTGTACTCATGCTTCCTCTTTCTGACGTGCAGCTATCATATATGATGGATGATAGATGACATATGATAGAGCTGTCATCCAGCTCTCCAAAGGGCAACACGTTTATTTCGGTGCTAATGGTGTGTCATTCATGCTTACTGCTATGTAACTGATTTTGCATGTATGAATGTTGTCTTCCCACTAAACTGTGAGAAGTTTAGCTCCATACTAATAGTATCCCGGTAGCTTTTATTCATCGCTTACTGTGTGCCAGGCGCTCTATCAAATACTCTACACCGTTACTCATTTCCTATTATCTGTGACCGTAGGAGGTCAGATTTATCAAAACTATCAAGACCGAAGCTCAGAACGGTTAAATAATTTACTCAAGATCAGATACCTAGTAAGCGGCGGAGACAGGACTGGAACCCAGATCTCTCCTACTTCCTACTTGAAAGCCACACCCTTAAGCAGGCAGGTGAGTCATCCCATGCCACCTTCTCTCTCCTATTGACTAATTCAGAGAATGAAGCTTCAATGAACACTTGGCTAAGATTAAGACACGAGATGTAGCAACCAACACGTCGACCAGTGAACCTGTCACCCTGGGGAGTTCGTGTCGGGTGTTTGTTTTCTTAGAAATAGGATCCACCCCGCTGCTCCTTCCCACAAGTATCCCACAAAATACTGACTGTTCCGAGCCAAAGGTCACCCACCTGTTTGGTTCCCTTCACAGCTCTGCGAAGCCTGGGTGGAGTCCCTGGGACTCCAATGCACTTGACTGGGTCAGCTGCTGGCCCTGTATGAAACTCAATTCCAGCATGGGCTGGCCACCTGGGCAGCACCCAGATTCCGAGGGCAGGGCTGCTTTGCGCCCCCATCCCGCGCCCCAAGCAGGTTTGCAGTCAGTGAAGGTGGGCCGTGGGGAGCAGCTCTGTGCGGGTCACCTGCAGACGTGCAGGACCCAGCCCCTTCTGCAGAGGCCAAGGCTGGGACCTCGCGGAGATATGGGTTCACAATCAACAAGGAGTGCGACCTTTAGAGACAAGTCTTCCTCTCGCCCTCACATAGCAAGCCTGGCTAAGAAATGATCTGCTCCTATCTGCATGGCGGCCTTAAGGATCACTGGAGATCCCGTCTGTTAAACCACGAGGGAACAAATGAATACATGGATGAATTCTACAGTTATTTAGCATCCAACACAAAAGCCGACAGTTACAGAGTGATTTTTCTGTGCCAGGCACTGGGTTATGGGATTTATTTAAAGTTATTTTATGTACTTGGAAAAAGAAACGGCTCCTTTTTCACTAGTTTTTAAATTTTAAAAGAATATGTAGATCTAGGAAAAATTGTAAACAGATTTACCCAAAGGGTAGACAACAAAAGCTCGCTATCCTTCTACACTAGACTTCCCGAGGTGATCACTGTTACCAGTTTCTCAGGTTTCCTTCTGAAGACATCCCCTGCATACACAAGCATGATTATTTACATATCTTAAAAAATGTATGTATCTTAAAAAAAAATACAAACGGGAGCATGTTTGATGCATGCGTCTGTCCCATGCTTTTTATGCTAGCACTCTAATCTGGAGATTGTGGCGAAGGTGGAATCACTTGTCCACTTTCTGGAGGAGGAACCAACGCTCTGTGGCACGCCTAGTGTGTAAGGGAACCCTGGGGTCCCCAACCGTGACTGCGCGCTGCAGCTCCCCTGTATGCGGGGCTCACTGGGGCTGGCAAGAGGAAGTGGGAATGGTCGGAGAAGCAGAAGACAAAACTCCTGCCTTGAAAGGGCTCATTGTTTTGGGGGGAAAACGGTGCTATCTGAAGTGACAATGATTTCCAAACAAGGGAAGAACATATCCACGACACAGTTCCACGGCGCCCTGAGGTGCTAATGAGCATTTGCGAAGAGAAGCAGTCTCAGAGCGGGGAGTGGCCCCACTGGGGAAGTCCTGTAGACTGGTGAGTCTCCACGCCAGCGGACAGCAAAATCATCCCTGGGAACCTCTTAGAAGTGAGGATTCTCAACCCCCATCCCAGACCTCGTGATTCAGAAACTCTGGAGGCGGGGCCCCAAGCAGCCTGTAGTTGGAGAAGCCCTCCAGATGCTCCCTAATGCTGAAGAACCACCGTGTTGGAAGGAGAGGAGTTCTGAATTAGAACTTCCAAACAAGAGGAGAATCCAGCTGGTCCATGTAAACCAAGCTTGGTGCACATTCCTGGCATTATCCGAGGACCAAACTGAGGCACACGGCCTTCGCCTTGAGGAGGTTATTGCTGGCAAAGGACGTAGGGCCTGTCTGCCTAAGGAAGGAGGCATACTCTCCAAACTCTTACCTGTGCTAATGGGTCTGTGCCCCTCTGGGTACCCACACCCAGAGAACCTGTCCCTTCCTTTCCATCTGTGTGACCAACTGGGAGTCCTTGCCATCAGCCTTCCCAGACCCGCTACCACCTGCCCGAGCTGAGCAGGGAGGGAGGTGGTCTGCAATGGGGTCCCTTGCCCAGCATGCTCTCCGCAACGTAGCTGTTCTACCCTCGTTCCTGGTTTGCTGACAAAGCAGAAGAACGGAGATATTGTGGGTTCTGGTCATAAAGACCTAGCATCTGGCCCTCTCTACACAGAGGGCATGCCTTCTGATACTGCAAGGCAGACAGACGTTCACCCACCCGCCTGCAGGCCACTCCAACAACCCAAACACCCGCTGGGAGAGCTGAAAGTGAGGCAACAGGCAAATGCTGCTGCATCCGTTTCCACTTAGGAGGCAACCAGGTAGTTGTTTTTCTTGCTCTGAAGATGCCAGCTGCTTGGAGGCACGGGAGGAGTGGATCGAGAGAGAAGGCGAAGAGCAGATCGGGAAGAGTGAGCAGCTCGCTGACGTCCACAGTGATGGCCGGGGCCACGCGTGCGGGCTACCAGACTGGGGACTAAAAGGCCTAGGACGCCAACAGGATGGACCAAGTCTTGAAAAATAAGGACTAAAAGGCCATTACAGCTCGAGAGATGTAAGCCTCAGGAGCTTGGGGAGAGGATGGTCGGCGGGGACTTGGGCAAGCAGAGAGGTGCATGAAGGATGCATTTCTTAAATGAATCGATCCTGGAAGGGTAGGGACTGGGTAGGTGGTGGCGAAGGAGTAGGGAGAATTTCAGAACGGATATTGAGGGAGTACAGAGTGGACTAAAGCTGACTCTTTGGGAGCCCCCAGAGGTTTCTGAGCAGAAGCAACAGGCATAGGGAGTATCATCAGAAAAAGAACTGAACGACCTTATGTTGGATGGACTAGAACTAGAAGACAGAGAAAGAAAAGATGGATGCTTTCCATGGAAGGTCTAGGGGCAGGCAATAGGGTGAAGGGCACAGGCTTTGGTGTCACTCAGTGTTGCATGATGTTGAATGAACGACTTAGCCTCACTGAACTCCTAGGTTGTCTGCCTATAAAATGGGATACCAAGAGTGCCTGCCTCACAGGACTGCAACGATTAAATGGAATCCTACAGGAGAGAGCCTGGCGCCCGGAAACCACCCAGGGTTATCTATCATCATCGTTACCAGGACTTCATCATACAGAGGAAAGTGACTGGAATGCCACAAAAGAGCTGGACACAAGAGTAGGAAATGGAAGAATGATCCCGACTTCATTCTTGGGGCTGAATGGGGACTGAGAGCCCAGAGGCGGTGGTTTAGCACTAGACGTGGAGGGAGTGCCTGAGGACAAGAACAGCACGCATCCGGGGTTTCCCTCACATGGGCAGGGACAAGAAGGGCAGATTCAAAGAGCAGAGAGGGGAGTCGGGGAAGCTGCCAGGACGGGGGACACCAGACAGCTAGGAAGAGAGAGGGATGTCGGGGAGGGGGGGCAGACGTTAATGGTATAGAGATAGACTTAGCTAAAAATATGTTACAACCGGAAAACATACTGGAAGAACATACTCTCAATGTAGCTGTTGCTAGGTGGAGAGACATGGGGGACCCTCAGTGTTGTTTTTATGCACTCCTGCAGTGTGTACATTTTTATTTATTTATTTTTTGGTTTCACCAGTTAACACTTCTATTTCATGTCATTCGCTTGCCAAGCATTTTCAGAGAGCTTTACGGATAGTAACTCACTTCAGCCTCAAAACAATGCTACGAGGTGGTCACTACTGCTTTTCCCAATTCAGGATGCAATGTGGAGGAGCCGGCGCTCCAATCGCAGCAGCTCGCTCCACAGACCCTGCTCTCCACCACATGTGATGTGTTTACAATGACAAAAATAAATAAACTAATCCCAGCATGTGTTATTCAGAAAACCAGGAGGAGGGGCGGTTATCAGTCACTTTATGGGGGCACAGGAAGGAGAGAGCAACCACAGCCCCTGGGAATGGACGAGGAAGGGATTTGGGGGGACCCCCGGGTAAGGTTACCATGGCACAAAGGGAATGGAGGTCCAATGATAAGGGACACCAGAGGGAACTATTAGTTCAGGAACTTAGGCGGTGAGCGTTGGGGGAGGGGCAATTTCAAGAAGCAGCAGTAGCAAAAGTAGCAGACAAGGAACCCAATGCGAACTTTGAGGGGTGGGAGGATTATTTCAAGAGACGGCTGTCATCCGGGTGTTGTAAAAAGCAGAGGAGGGTCATAGCAGCAATGGCCACAATTGCCAAGCTGTGGAAAGAGCCAAGATGCCCTTCAACAGACGAATGGATAAAGAAGATATGGCCCCATATATACAATGGAATATTATGCTTCCATCAGAAAGGATGAATACCCAACTTTTGTATCAACATGGACGGGACTGGAAGAAATTATGCAGAGTGAAATAAGTCAAGCAGAGAGAGTCAATTATCATATGGTCTCACTTACGTGTGGAGCATAAGGAAGAACATGGAGGACATTGGGAGAAGGAAAGGAAGGGTGAATGGGGGGAAATCGGAGGGGGAGACGAAGCATGCAAGACTGTGGACTCTGAGCAACAAACTGAGGGTTTTGGAGGGGAGACGGGTGAGCCTGGTGGTGGGTACTGAGGAGGGCACGTATTGCATGGAGCACTGGGTGTAGGGCATGAACAATGAATCCTGGAACACTGAAAAAATAAAATAAAATTTAAAATAAAATAAATAATAATAATTTAATATTAAAAAAATAAAAGCAGAGGAGGAGCAACCGAGGAGAGTGTGAAGATGCCAGAGAGGTTAACTGAGGGCCTGAGAGCACGGGCTCAGGTCGGAGCTCCAGGATGAGAAAGGGAGGCCTGGAAGACACCGAGGAAAAGTAGGGGAGCAGGCACCCAGCAGCTCAGGCCAGAAGCCTTCTTCCAGGTGAGGGACAAAGGGCCACCAATCAGAGGTGCACGCAACAACGCGGGCCAATCTCTCAGGCGTCGCTCTGAGCAAAGGAAGTCAGACATAGTAGCATGTGATGATTCCACGTGCAGAAAACTCAAGGCCAAACAAAGCTGTGGTGATAGAAACTAGATGAGTAGAGAGGGGGAGAGGAGATGGAAGAAGCAGGATTGGCCATGAGTGAGGGGCCGACTGCTGAAGTCGGGTGACAGGTACATGGGACGCCTTCTTTCTTGGTAGATATTGGAAAATTTCAAGAATAAAAGTTAAATATAAGACCCTATGATCCTAAATACTTCATGGTCTAGAACATGATAATAATTAACACTATAAGACGAGCTCTATCATTAAAGAACAGAAGATAGGTTAATTATTATCTACCATTTCCTTCTCCAGATCATGATATAGCAAGTACGTCCAATGTCCACAGTGCAGAGGAAGGACCTGCCTTTTGAGGAGGCACAGATAGGATGAAAGCAGCCATGATCCGGGCCCTCTGCCCATTTTATACAGCGCTCAGACCCCGGGTCCCAGATGCCAAAGTTCAATTCGCCAAGAAGCACTGCTCCCTGCATTCACCCTCAAAACACAAAAGCCTGTGGTCCACATACCCACAACCAACAGGCTAAAAGACAGCATAGGACACTTAATTTTTCTTTCTTCTTTCGTCTTACCTTCTCCCATTAACTACGGCAGGAAACACGCCCTACCTCCTTTCAAACATGTCCAGATTAGATAACTGCTTTGAGGAGAAGCAAAATCTATGAAATTCCTAGGGTGACCAGCAAGATAAACCTTCTGGGCTGGCCCTCACGCTCAAAGTACTTATTGTTTTTGTATGCAGGTTCCTGAAAACATCAAAAATAGAAATACCACACGATCCGGTAATTCCACTGCTGGGTATTTACCCAAAGAGAACACAAACACTGATTTGAAAAGAGGTATGCGCCCGCGTGTTTTCTGCAGCATTATTTACAATAGCCAAGATACGGAAAGAACCTAGATGCCCGCAGAGAAGATGAATGGATAAAGATGTTGTACATACATACAATGGAATACTATTCAGCCGCAAAAAGAGAATGAAATCTTACCACGTGCAACAAGATGAATAACCTAGAGGGTAGTCTCGTAAGCCAAAGAAGTCACTGGCCTTGGCAGCAAGTGACAGCTTTGTCATTTTTCCTCTTCATACTTCAGGAAACAAAAGGGACAATATATTCCTGGGGCTGGGCACACAGCAGAAACTCAAGAAATGTTTTACCAATGAAATGCTCACACAAGGATCCGCTGCAGTACCTTAGGTGAGTGGTAAGGGCCTGAACCCAACGTATGAACACCGGAATTTCTGACGAATGGGATAGTGCCACGTTACGAAAGGATTCCTTCAGATAATACTTCCCTGGGGGCATTCTCTACTGGACCAAGAGGTCAAGTCAGAGAAACTCATTGTTCAGCTCGGATTCTAATTAAATAGCAATTAGGAACCATACGAAACTTCTCTCTGCTGTAACACTTTACACAACTGCTTCTGTGTCTTGAGCACAGTTTTACTTGGTTTCCAAAATATAATACGGGTGTGTATACTGTCCTCCTTCCCGTACTCAGGAAAGGGAGGGTGGGACAGACTTTGGCTTTAGGATACCTGTGACCCTTGGCTTCAGAAGCAGCTCCTTCTCTGGCCTCGGCACACTTTCCCCCTTAAGGATGGATACAGCAAAGTAAAATTCTGCTGCCACTTGCCCTGGAAAGAAAGAAGTACTCCCAGAGGCCTCCACTGCTTACATGCGCTGGGGCAGGTCGGGTGCTTAAAGTGGGGGGGAGGGACAGCTTCCCAAGGGTAATTCATCTCACAAGTGGCCTTGGCCATAACACACACTTTCAAGAAATCCTAATAGTTCATATGGCAATATTAATACTTTTTATTGATTCACGTATTTAACTGTAAAGTTACTTCAATTTTTGTAACGCTTAAGGAATTCAGGGATTAAACTCCTGAGAGAGAACCCGGGAGATCAGCATATAGTTGTCTGTGGCCAGATACGAGCTTCAGAAGGTGGAGTTGATTCCACCAAAAGTTTGTCCCTGGGATATTTCCTGCCTGAAGTGCGTGAGATTCTCCGCAACGCTTTTAGGCACCGTGTAAGTCAAAATCAATGGCACGTGTTTTTATATTACGTGCAGAAATTAGGAGACTGATTTTAGTATTGAGTAAACAAATGCATCCAGTCCTACAATCAGCCATTACCTGTCAGTGGCAACATTTATAAATGGACAGACTCCGTGATCACATCCCCACTGGAGGCCCGTGCCTTCCCTTACGAATGAAACCCACTCGAGCTGAATCTGGGGAAACACCCTTACATGTCACAGGCAGATGCCGCCACACGTTTGTCAGTCATTTCTGCCTTTCCGCAGTGTAGAACCTGGAATTCTATTTCTAATGTGGTAAGCCTGATATAATAATGATGCTATTAAAAGATGGCAATTTATAAAGTGCTTCCTCCTATACCATCTATATTAGACAGGGTTCGGTTACTGAACCGTATTTTTTTCTTTATGGACTTGTGTGAACCTCTTGAATGGAGCCTGCAGATTTTATGCAGTCAGTAAGGAAGCTACGTTTTCAGGTAATTGGAAAAGCACTGGAATCCTTCTGCCTCGTGAGACTCCTGTTTCTTAGTAGCCTGTCAGGAGCTTCCCCTCTTAATATGTAGTATATTTTCACTTGTAACAACTGCACATTTAAAAAAAATATTTTACTTATTTGACAGAGAGGGAGAGAGCACAAGTAGGCAGAGCAGCAGGCAGAGGGTGAGGGAGAAGGAGGTCTCCGCTGAGCAGGGAGCCCGATGCAGGGCTCAATTCCAGGACCCTGGGATTATGACCTGAGGCGAAGGCAGACGCTCAACTGACGGAGCCACCTTGGCACCCCTGCACTTGCATCTTAAATGGAGGAAAGTATTGGTTTTTCCTCTCTTAAATATAACCCAATTAATGATATTTTCTTAGAAGCAGATTATACCTGCACTTAAAAAGTAACGTGGAGCAGAGACCACAAAGTGACTAGAAGCTGGATTCCTAATAGGGCTGCCTTCAGAATCCCCGAACCCTAACCCACATCCAAGCCTCCTGAGTGAGAATATCAGGGGCAGGTCCAAAGTGCATCCTGAGAGAGCTCCGCGTGATTTGGATCTGCACTCTGGAGAAAGAGCCACCGAACTTGGCCGCAGCAGAGCTCCTCAGGTGCAACGCCCGGGTCTCCCTGACTGCTCTGCCTCAATTAAGCTAGTGGCCCTGGACAAGTCACTTCCTCTTTCTGGGCCTCAGCTTCCACGTCCTTAAGAAGGGAGAACAATGATAGAAGTGCTCTGTGCTTCTTCTTTGCATATTTTTTTTTTATTTTTGAATTTGAATGTAGTTATACAATGTTGTATTGGTTCCTGGTATACAATATACTGATTCTACCGCTCTGTATTATGCTCTGCTCACAAGTGCAGCTGCTCTCTGTCCCCATACAGCGCGGTTACGGTATCATCAATCACATTCCCTATGCTGTGCCTTTTATTCCGTGAGTTCTTTGGTCCGTAAGTGGAAGCCTCTGTCTCCCACTCTCCTTCGCCCCTTTTGCCCCTCCTCCAACGCCCTGCCCTCCGGCAACCATCAGTTTGTTTTCTGTATTATAGGTCTGACTTGGCTTTTTATCTGTCGATTCATATTTTTTTAGATTTCCCATGGTCCTCCCTTCCCTACTCTTCAGAACTACCCGGACCACTGGTTTAAGCTGTTAATAGTTAAATGGGTGAATGGCGATCGGGGCAGGGACTGCACGTGCCCCCAGCGTGAACCGGCTAGGTGACAGTGACCGCTGCATCCAGTGCGCTGGGAGGATCATGCACGTGGTGGGAGAAGGGTCCCTACAGAGCTGCTCCTGAAGCCCCTCAAAGACATTATGATTGGGGAGCCAGCCATTTTCAAACCAAGGGGGTCTGAAAGCTGGCAAGTATACAGGAGAGAAAATAGTGTCTACAGGCATTTAAAAATAAAGCCATGCCTGCAAATAAAGGTAAACTCGCTTTTAGCCAGAATGTTCTGGGAAAGGATATCAGAGTAAACTGAAATTGCTGGTTGAGTTACTACGTACAAGGGCACATGGTCGCCAGTTTCCAGAGATAACAGCACAAAATACACAAACAGCCCTGAACATAACTGATGGTTAAGAAGGCACTTATGCAAAATTTCATGATTCTAGATAAAACTGAAGAATTCTTTGAACAAGTCCATTTCTTTTTGGTGCTGACCCTGCTGGATGGTCCCCCCTCCTGACTCTACCCCCAGTCTTCTCCTGGGGGCGTCTTCATGTCCCTGATAGTCCTCTGTCTCGGGGATGACATCTTCCCCTGTCTGAGCCCTCCACGCTCTGCTGTCCTTGAAGGTTCTGCCTGAGTGCCTGTTTTGCTCTCTCCAATCCCCCTTTCATCTGCTCTCAAGGGCTGGCACAGGCTCTTATAAGTATATTTGACCTGGGACCCCCATCTGGACAGCCTCCCTGTTCCTCAAATTCACCAAGGACGGACTCCCCGCTCTCTGACACAGGTGGCCCTTCTCTGGATTTGGCTTCTCAACCTCCTTGCCAATAAAGCAGCCTTTACTCCAGTTATCTAGACTCAAGACTTTAGTTCTGAGACCATCCCCTTGTTCCCTGACATCCAAAGAGGGGACCAGTCCTTACAGGTTCTATTTCCCGATCCACATTTCCCTCCCCTGTGGCCCTGCCATTGACCTTCCGGTCAGCCTCTCCCCCGATGTGTGCTAGGAGATGACGGCAGCGGCCTTGCTGTTCTTGGTTTCTCCGAGTTCTCCCCCAACGGCTGCCCACCTGTCAGGTAGCTGGGGGCAGGCCAACCATGCTAGATAATGGCAAAAGCTAATCAACAGATACGAGCTCTGGGGCTCTGCCTGACGGTGGCTGGGAATGAACAGCCCAGAGCACTACCGGGAGCCTTCCTCTGTCGCAGCCCCTAAAAGGCACGCTCTGCGGATTCCCAAGGCTCCTTGGAACATGGTGTGTAACCACTGCTCTGAGCCATCAAACGTGCTACAGCCAGATAAACCTTCTGAAATTCAGCTCTAGGCACACGACGCTCTTCAAAACCCATCCACTGGTTGGTGGGGATGGAAACTATATGGCTGTATTCACTTGGGCAGAACACTCACACATTGCCATTCTCATCCGGGGCGAACACCCGCAGAAAGGTTTTCACCGAAGACATGCATTAAGATGTTCTGAGCGACACCATTCATAACAGCCCCCAAATGGAAACTGCCTAAATGACCAGAACAGGAGAATAATAACTCACTCGACGGAACCCTCTACAGCAAACGCCAACATGCCTCCAATACACGCAGTAATATGGATGAATCTCACACATATAATGTTGAGTGAAAGCGAGATTCGTAAGTACTTTTTAAATTTTATTTATTTTTATATTATTTATTTATTTTATTTATTTTTATATTATAGGAGTCCAGTAAGTACAAAAATGGAGGAAACTAATCTATGCTGTTAGGCATCAGGCTAGAGGTTACTTTTTTTTTTTTTAAAGATTTTATTTATTTATTTATTTATTAGGAAAGAGAGAGAGTGAGAGAGAGAAGGTCAGAGTGAGAAGCGGACTCTCCATGGAGCTGGGAGCCCGATGTGGGACTCGATCCCGGGACTCCGGGATCATGACCTGAGCCGAAGGCAGTCGCTCAACCAACTGCGCCACCCAGGGGCCCTAGAGGTTACTTTTGAAGGGGAAGGTTGCAAAGGGGGCCATGGGGGTCTGTTCCAACTGCTGGCTACATGTGTGTGTTTAGCCGGTGGGGGGGGGGGGGGGAGTTACCTTGTGATCTGGATAAGTAGCTGCATGATATACTTCAGTAAAAAGTTAAAACAAAACCATCAACTGCCCCCATTTAACTTGAACCAAACATAACTTTCACTGTGGCTCAGAAACCCATTACAATATGGCTCTCATCTACCTTCCCGGTTCTTTCTCAGCTCTTTTTCTCCCCCCCCACCCTCTGTGAGATGCTGTGGGTATTTATATTTTCTGGGGAAAGGGTCCACAGCATTGATCAAAGGGACCACGTGATCCAAAAGAGGAAAAGACAAATCATTGTCCTTGCAGCAACCCGAATGCTCTCTGAAACTGAACTCTGTGACTCGCTTTGTTATTTTCAGAAAACCCCGGCCCCTCCCACCTTCCCCTGCGGGATTCCACCCGTTTGCAGGTCATTTCAGGTTACCTCCACTACCAAGTCTCCGATCACCCTCCACCCCAAAACTCCCCCTTCCCTCTCTCCCACAACTGTTTATCAGGGTCTGCTCTGATCCTTTGGTAAGCACCAAGGTAAGCACCAAGCATGTACAAATAAACAAAGCCTCAAGGAGCTTTCGATCCAGTAGAGGGAAAACAGCTGTATCCACAAGTAACTTCAAGCAGAAAGAAGCATCGGAAGAGAGGTCGGCTGAAGGGGAATTCAGGGTACACAGCCATTCCCTGTGGCTGGGGGAAATCTGGGCAGGCTTTGTGGAGGAGGCAACACAGCTTTGCACCACTGGAGCTGAGCGGGGAGGGCATCGGGCAAAGGCTAGCATCATCAGAGCTCTGGTGCTGTGCAGGCCAGATCAGGTGCTGAGTCGAGAGCATGATGCCTGGAGACATGAAGATGTAGTAGATGGGGTCAAAAGACTGGCCGCCAGGCTCTTCAGTCTAATTTGGACGCTGGAGGCAATGAAGAGCCACTGAAAACTTATGAGCAGGGAACGATATGATCAGAGCTATGCCTCCCAGTTACGTCAGCTGGATGGAGATGGTCTGCTCCTCCTCTAAGGGTCTAAGACACATTGTGCTGCTTCAGCGGCACTGAACGGCCTCTTGCTTTGTGACGTGGTTACGTTTTTGTGCCCCCCCCGCCCCACCACCGGCCTCAAGCTAATGCAAGACAAGACGGGTTTCAGTGCTAACCTACTGTCTTACGGGAGCACTCAATAAATATCTACTTAACAAACCAATGAGCACTGTCTACCTCAAATGGTTTTTGAATGAATGAGGAAAGAAAGTGGAGGGAAATGGGAAAGAAAACCACGCACAGGCTGTAACACCAATGAGCCGGACGGTTCAGGTGCTCCACTCAACCTTAAGGTTCCAGCTCGACGCCTACACACTCACAATTCTGTGTGACTGATATCAGGAGGAAAACTCTACAACCACAAAGGAGAACATTTAAAGTTACTTAAGGCCCCTCAGGAAGTGTATGTGGACCGGGGCGCGGGGGCGGGAGGGGCTCAGCATGAAAGGGACTATTCTATCATCAGAGTCTGCTTAGAGCTGAGCACCAAGACCACGGAACCTGGGAATCCAGCCTCACCCTGGGCCCTGTCTCCTGACATCAGTGGCATCTGGGAAGGTGGGGCAAGAGAAGACTGCTCGACCTCTCAGGTCCCTGGGTTTCTTTATCCATCAAGAGGGGATTTTTGGGACAGCAAAACCTCTCAATGCTGCAGAGAAAAGGGCTCTGCCTTCAAATCAAAAGCAAAAGAGAAATCACCCCCCCTCCCCGTGGTTCCCCAGGCACAGTACTGCTCACACTAAAGGCCACCAGGAGGTTTTTCTTTGCTTATCACCACCTTTTACCTTTTGAAGCTCTTCCAATTGTTATCATATCTCCCAACCACCGCGTCATTAAATTCTCAGTCCAGCCAGTGTACGGTGTATGAGAAAATGGAGGCCAAAGGAAATCTGAGCACTTGCCCAAGGCCCCTGGGACTTGAGAAGCCCAGGCGCTGGGGCTCCTGACTCAGACGGCCTCCCTCCCCTGCTTTCCATCACAGGCTCTCCGACCATGTGGGTGGGGCTCCAGGGTTTGGGGGGGTAGCTTTCATGGGGAGCGAGGACTCCACAGAGGGGGACCAATGATAAGGCCAGCCCTCCTGGCAAGGGTGCCCACGTCTGTGTGAGCTTGGGGGTGCATCCCTCCAGTTGGTCAGGGCCTGGGTGGGAAGGGGCTTTATCACGGCCCAGGGTAGTTTGGGGGAGCTGAACGCTGGAGGATCTGAGCAGCTTGTGTGGCTTCCCCGGGGAAGGTGTGGGGAAGGAAAAGCAAAACTCAGCAGCACCGTCTGCAACAGCCCCGGCTGGGAGGCCACGGGCTGCCGAGGGTGCCCTGCTCTGTGACTGCAACTCGCCCATTTTCTGGTCAGTCTGGGTTTCCTTCCTTCTTACTGCAACGCCTCCCAGCCAGTCGGGCGAGACCCACGATTAGCCACCGCTCTCAGTCTCGCCCTATTTGTGGAACTAGCTTGGGTATTTGCCTTTTATTATGTTCTTCCCCTTTTCAATAACAAAATGAGTATATTGAAACATTCAAACTATATGCATGGCCACGGAATGAAAAGTTCAAACTCGTTCCTTCTAATCTCACTCCGAAGAGGTACCCACTGTGCATAGTCTTTTTTTCCTTGCACACCTTCTTCTGGCCTTCGCGCACATCCTACACACGTATCTGGTTTTTTAAACAAAGGGGATATTTACATACAGTTCTGCCAATTACGTTTTTTTTCCACTCAACAATTATTACGAGCAACCAGCCTTGCTCATAGCCTTGCTCATACGGAGGGTTGTTATGTTTTTCTAATGTTCTCGTTCTGAGACACCTAAAATTTACAGAAAGAACACAAATGGCAACATAAACATATGGGATTCATTTTTAAAAACTCGTCATTTCTGCAGTGGCTCTGCTCCCCAGTGGACTGCTCCCTAATCACCCTGAGAGTCATGGCAGGGCCAACCTCAGAACACGCTGGGGAGGGGAAGACCCAGACCCCACCGAGTGATATCTGCCTGCTGCAGGACCTTCTGAGAGGTGGCTCAGGCACCAGCGCCCAGGGGCCGAGTCTACAGAATTTCGAGACTCCTCACCCAGCATCCACTCCCCTCGGAGGGGCTCTTCTGATTAGCTGCTGGTCACAGGAGGAGTGCCAAATTCAGTGAAAGTGCAATGCTTTGCAATTGTTTCCCCTTCTGGAGATGCAGGGGCCAACGGTTTGCAAGGGCAGCTGTCTTGTTTAAATAGGGAACCTGACCAGCACATTCTCCCTGCAGATTCTAACCAGGGCCCACCCACAAGCATGTGGCTAAGCCAGATAGCGGTCCCCGGTCCCGGGAGCAGTGCGTGCCAAACCCGACTCAAAGGCTGAGACCCAAGCCCCGATCTGAGCTGCTATCTGGACCAACCAGATGGTGAGGGACAGAGAGAATCCGAGGTAGCTAACGAGGGCACCAAGAGGAAGAGTAGGTCTCTGCCCTTGAGTCAGGATCTGCGGTCAGAAAGAGGGAGGTGGGAGGGCGTGCCTCTGTGATGTGTTTTCTGAACATGGTGAAACAGCATTCTGGCTGTGGTCAGACCCCACAGGTAGCACATGTTTTGATTCGTTCTGCTACATTTAGAACACCGAGTACTTCTCTCCGTGCACAACACTCTTCTGGTCCTTCAGAGGCACAGACTGAGGGCTCACTCACCCTGGGTGCGGGAGAGTGCTACTATATTTCCCTGTTAGAGGGGAAAAGTGAGGCAGAGGAAGCTAAATAATTTACCCAGCTAGTAGCAGACACGGGATCTGAACGCTTACCTCTCAGGCTGCAAGCCTTCCTTTGCTAGTGCGATGTTTCTCAAAACGTGTTGAAGACTTAATAGGCATATATGGAAATAAGGTTCTGAGTCCCATATATCTTGGAAAACCCTTGTTGGAACAAAGATAAGCAGGCTTCTTTCATGCAAGACTTCTAAAATGCATTTATGATTTGCAAGAGACATATGGTTTGGAGCATTTCGTCCAATTCTCTGAATGTAGAAATGTTTTCCTAGGAATATCTCATGAGATCAGTGTGTTCTGCTGACCACACTTGGAATAAGTGCTGGCAAAGGGGGCTGTTGGGAACAGTTCTGGTTCTTGCCATTTAACTAACTTTGCAACTCTGGAAATGGCTTAACCTGAGCCTCAGTTTCCTGATTTCCAAAATGGGAATAATAGCAATCTGTGCCCTTCATGGAGCCGCTGGGGGGATTCAGTACATGAGCGAGAATCCTAAAATGGTGCCCGGCTCCATGCTCAGTCAATAAATGGCAGCTATGAGAACAGATGATCAGGAATACTGACTAATTTAAGAAGTACAAGGGAATTTCATGAGAATCCCGAGAAATATTAGCGTTCTGAACGATGTTCACCAACAATAGTTCCTCCTGTCATAAAAACATGAAAAATGTCTGCACAAAGAAAACCCTGAAACACCAGAGATCGCATTACCATTCTAAAGGAAGGGGAAACAAGGGAAAATATTTTCAAAAAGTCATTCAGACAGAAAGTTTCCTCGGCAAAGAGGGTTCTCTGATACTGTAACCGATGCAGACCAAGGACACCAGCCAATTCCCTGAGCAGGAAAGCAAGCTGAGACGTCCTTCACAAGCAACGGAGCCAGGCGCTGGGCCCACTCACTGCGTCAGGGAAAAGGAGGGAGATGCACACTTTTTTGGGGGGGGACCGATTCTCCTAACTAACTGAAAATGGCTTGGCACCCACAGGATGTCTTCCTGTTCCCGTCTCACGGAGTGACTCATGCATCTGCCATTTCGCTTGTAGCCACTGTGGGAGAATTCTGCAGCAGCTCTGCCTCCACAAAAGGCCCCCCCCACCCTGCCTGACACAGCACCACCCCCCCCATTCTAGTCATGCCTGCCCAACATGTGACAGCTGACAAACAACACACCAAAACGTGCCCCCCTCCCCAAATGGGAGACCGCTGCTCCCTAGAGCAAGAGTGGAAACCAAGGGCAGAGCCCAGGACTACCGGACCCGGGGCACCTGGAGTAACTTGCTCCCGGGGTCCAGCTCTACACACTGGACCTGCTTCCTCTTGTGCAACTATGTAAATGAACCTGTGCTGGGCCAGCTGCACTGCGGGACAGGGACAGTGTGAGTAAAGGAGCACCTCGGCAGCCTCTCGGGGGGACTTGCGCAAACAGTTGGGATACTGACTCCAGGGGCGCCCTCCCCCCCCACAGGGCACCTCCTTCTCTTCTGGGGAAACCGCCCATGAGTATGGACAGGCACCACCCTGGCAAGTACAGCCTGGGGAAGACGAGAGGCAAGATCATCAGGAGATAGGGTCTGAGCTGGAGGGGAAGTCCAACCTAGGGGACTGGACCCTGACCTAAACTCAAGATTCGTTTTTTTCGGGTTCCTCAGCGGCCTCAGTTTCCCTATATATGTAAGACAAGGAGGAGCCGGTCTCTTTTCCCAGGGCCTCTGTGCAGGCCCCAAATTGTGTGTTACCTAACACCCCCAGCAATGCTGGAAAGGAAGTGTCTCCCTCCCCATTTTGCAGATAAGTAAACTGAGGCTTGAGGAGTGAGCATGGCTGCAGTCCATACAGGCAATGGTGCTGTGAAGCCAGGATTTAAACTAAGAATTGTGGAGAGTCACATATGTCCATCCTCAAATTCTACACGGGCTTCTAAGCTTCCTTAAAATGATGTTTGCAACTCAAACCAAGTCTTAATTTTTGACATGAGAACCACTTGGTACATGATCTATATAGCACATCAAAAGTTTCACTTTCCGGGGTGCCTAGATGTCCACTAGGCCTCTGCCTTCAGGTCAGGTCAGGAGGGATGGAGCCCTGCATTGGGCTCCCTGCTCAGCAAGGAGCCTGCTTCTTCCTCTCCTTTCGCCTGAGGCTCTGCCTACTTGTGCTCTCTCACACGCGCTTGTGTGCATGCTCTCTGTATTTTCACTTTCCTTGACCCTTCTGGGACTATTTATTCTTTCATACTGCCAAAAAGAATGTGTTTAGGCAACTGTGAGTAGATTTTGAAATTAGCGTAAGCAAACTCTAATTATAATTCTCATATTAAATTATTAGCAAAATAAATCATTGAAATAGTTCCATGGCTAGATATAAATGATGTCCTAAGGTAATATGCCGGTTACTGGTCTAAGAAAAGTTGTTGTTGAGAGACGGAATAGGAGGCAGGGGGTGTTGGAGAGGGCTTCTATCCAGCTTATGGTCCCCAGAGGCACATTCGCTAATTAGCTGCTTAATTTATTCAACTCACTTAATCCCACCCCTCTTCCCTTTCTGCATCAGTAAAACAGAGGGCTTGGATTAGATCCCCATTTCCCACCCAGTTCAGTAAAAAAAGACTCCTTTTAATGGACAAATGCTCACTGAATTCTCTCCCCTCCAAAGACAGTTGTTCTTTTTTGTAAGATTTTATTTATTTATTTGACAGAAAGAGATCACAAGTAGGTAGAGAGGCAGGCTACCTGCTGAGCAGAGAGCCTGCCGCGGGGCCTGATCCCAGGACCCTGAGATCATGACCTGAGCTGAAGGCAGACACTTTAACCCACTGAGCCACCCAGGCGCCCCTAATTATTTCTTAAGAAACTACACATCAGGTTTCTATTTTTTGTTGGGAATAATAAAGCAAGTCTTCAGTCAACGATTTCGTTTGGCACTAAACCACAACCGATGCATTTACTCATCAGACACATACTGAATGCCCAAGCTGGGTAGACAGAGGTGAGTAAAATAAGAGAAGGACACTGTCCTCCCAGAGCTTCGATCTACAGCCAGGCCTTCCCACAGTCCCTCCCCCTCCCCCTCTCTGCATTTGCAGCTTTGACGTCTCCCTGGGGGCTCTGGCTTCTAACATCCGCCCACCAGCTCAATATCTCCATCTGGACATCCACTGGACATGCATCTCACACTCAACACCTAGAAGGTTACCTCTGGTTTCCTCCCCCTCCGCTTGCCAAAATCCTTCCTCCCTTGGCATTCCCCAATCCCTGCGATGGCAACATCCTTTATCCAATGCTCAGGCCCCAAGTACTTGGAGCCATGCCGGTCTCCTTTCATGCCCAGCAGTTAATCTGGGGAGAAAGTGCTGCTGGTACCGCCTACAAAAACACATCCCGAACCCAGCAGCTTGCTACTGCTTCGCTCCCAGCATGGTCCAGGCCACACTCACCCTCTCCCTTTCCCATTTCTCTCTTGCTGCCCTGCAGCTTACTTCACAATCAGCAACTGGAGCAAAACTTTCTAAATTTAATCTAATCCCATCACACTATTAATTTTGCTCAAAACCCTTCGGTGGCTTCCCATAATTCCTGGAATAATTCCAGGGTCTTAGCATGGTTTAGGAGACCCTAGATCTGGCTCCTGGCCACTACTCTAGGCTTCTCTCCCACTCTCCCCCTAATTCTTGTAGTCGACCTGCTTTTTCCATAAACATACCAGGCCTCCTCCCACCTCAGGGCCTTAGCATATGCTGTCCCCCCTGCTTGGAATGCCCTTCCCTTACACATGTGTATGAGTTATTCTCTCTCTCTCTTTTTTTTTTTTAAGTTTCTGCTCATGTCCTTTTTTTCAGGAAGGCAATCCTTGACTGTCCTGCTTGAAATAGCCACCACCCTACCCTACCTGTCACTTTCTCTCTCCTTACTCTGCCTTAGTTTTCTTCTGAACATGTATTACTGCCTCATATTACATTCTGTATATTTTTTGCCTACCTCTGTCCCTAGAATCTGAGCTCTGTGAGAGAAAGGTCTTTTTCCAACCTGGGTCGGTTCACCCCTCCTCAGGCAACCTGGTCGTCTCCCGTTCCCAGGGAGTCACCATATTGCTGCCAAATTTAGAGCAGACCCCCAACTGGCCGAGCCTCCCACAGCCCAGAATTCATGGGCTCACCGAATCCTCCTGCTCAGCCTCCTGAGGAGCTGGGACCACAGGCCCGCACCATCGCACCTGACAAGGTCTGTCTTTTTCAATGTTGTTTGCCCAGCTCCTGGAACAGTGCCTCATATGTATGTGTTGAATGCGTGACTGAGAGAATACCATAAATACCACTTACTGAGTGTGTCTCATGTGCCAGCTTCTGTTCTTACTTTCTCTCTAACCCATACACCAACCTGACAAGGTGTATAATATTACAACCACTTTGCAAACGAGGAAACGCACTCAGAAGGCGTATGTGAGCTGCCCGCAGTCTCACAAACACTGACTGGAAGAGGCAGGGTTTGAACCTGGGTTTAAGTTGCAAATGTGAGATAAGAAGGCTGAGGAAATGGCAGAGGGTCTGGGTGGCTCAGTGACTCTGCTGGGTGGGCCGGTGATTAGCGGGATGCTGACACTTCTGTGAGAAGGAGATCACAGAAATAATTCTAGCAGCCACTGGAGAAGTGGCCATTAGTCCTGCACGCACGCGGTGGTGATGGCGGTGTCAGGGAGCTCTCTGCCGAGCTGCCCCGTGGCTCAGCCAGTCCTCGCCACCCTCGGGCTTTCACACAAGTCCCATCGTCCACCAGTTCCTGCTCACATCAGGCTCTTCCTCCCTTATTCATTAGAGGTTCAGGCTTTGCCTAACTCCAAAGCCTGGTCTCTGACCATGTGTGTGGCTCTCCTCAGGGCTGACAGTTCTGAGGCAGGTGGAAGGGGCCAAAGGGGGATGGACAAGGTGCCCCAAAGGTAGAATGCCAGCTACCCCGAGCTCTGTGCTTGGGCTAAGGCAACACACCGTGAGACATTACGGGCAAGTCTAGGCCTCCACTCGGCGGGTTCTGAAACCCCATCAGTGCCCTCGGAGGGGACCCTCTCCAGGAATGATCACTGCTCATCAAGCTCAAAGACACAGAGGAACCAGTGAGCTCGCTCCTCCCTGTGCAGGGCAGCCCTCCCTGGGATCAGAGGCTTCAGGGAGGACGCCACGGGAGACACCGGGCAGCTAACCGGGTAGCACAAGTGCGAAGCAAAGGGAGGCGAGTAGCAGCGAGATGGCTTGGCTGGGTTGTGGTGAGGCACAAAGGCCACGTTGAGGTCCTGTCTGGACAATGCTCAGTGACCATGATTCTTTTCCCTGCCAGACTCCAGGCAGAGCTCCTGCTTTCCAGTAACACAGTCCGTCCTCTGAGAGGAGAACTCGAGGGACCATAGTTTCTGTTAATACTCAGGCCATGATTAGAATTCAGGGCCTAGCTCTTCCTGCTCTGAGATCCCCTCCCTCAGGGGACATCTAGATGTCAATTTAAGTCTCAGAAGATCATCTTAATTCCAGGCTGTACTAGAGAACACGGTGAGTCTCTACAACCTCCTATCCACTGACCACCAATGTACAACAGAGTTGCCGCACAGGGACCAGCAGGATCTTAATTCAGCCTAAGTTTATCAGACACCTACTATGTGCCAGGACCCACAAGAGGAACCAGGGATAGAGCAGTGAGGGAAGGCCGGTATTACACAGGCAGCAAGAAATGTTGTGGATGTTGTAGGGGGGTGTGCTCTATGCCGGGAAATCACAGAGCAAAGGGGCTCCAAGTGGCCCCGGGCATCAGGGATGACTTCCAGAAGCAGCGTTTAAAATCTATGCCTTGGGGCGCCTGGGTGGCTCAGTCGGTTAAGCGTCTGCCTTCGGCTCAGGTCATGATCCCAGGGTCCTGATATCGAGCCCTGCATAAGCTCCCTGGCTCAGCGACAAGCCTGCTTCTCCCTCACCCTTTAGCCCTCCCCCTCCGTGTGTGCTCTGTCTCTTGCTTTCTCTCAAATAAATAAAATCTTAAAAAACAAAACAAAACAAAACTATGCCTTCATAGGAGAAGCCTACTTCAGAGTTGTCTACTTGGAAAGTTAGAGATTTACTCCTAATGATCCCCCCGTTGCTAAGAATATCCAGCAGATGAGTTTCAGTAGGAGGTAAGTGTTATGTTTCCACGCTTGGAGGCTAGAGCAAACCAGCTAGCACTGGGCACGAGGCAGACGCAGTGCCGTGAGTTCAGATAGTCCAAGTCCAAATGGCCAGCTTAATCTCAGCCTAATGTGGCCATGAACGCCACTGTGAAGCTGGAACTGCTGGGGGCTGTAGTTATAACTCTTCCAAAGTTACTTTTCAATCCTCTTCCAAAATGCATTAAAAAAAAAAGTTCCTATATTTTGAACCAGTAATTCTTTTTTTTTTTTAAGATTTTATTTATTTATTTGACAGAGAGGGAGAGATCACAAGCAGGCAGAGAGGCAGGCAGAGAGAGAGGGGGAAGCAGGCTCCCCACCGAGCAGAGAGCCCGATGCGGGGCTCGATCCCAGGACCCTGAGATCATGACCTGAGCTGAAGGCAGAGGCTTTAACCCACTGAACCACCCAGGCGCCCCTGAACCAATAATTCTAACCCAGAGAATTTATCCTACGGAAATAATCCAAAGTATAAGGCATGTGCATAGAGATATTTGCTGCAGTATTATTTGCTGAAAAATGAAGAAAAAAAATAAAAATTCACAAAACATAGAAGTGGATAAATGATGGTATGTCAGGAAGAGGGAGCATCCTACATCACTGAAGGTATAATTTTGAAGACTGTACTGCTATATAAAAATGTTCAGGACATTACATTAAGGAAAACATTTGTACCTCTGCTGCTCACAAGGTGTATAAAGATTATACATGCAGACAGACAAAGAGTGATTAGAACACAGAAAGATGAAACTGATTTACCTAGATAGGACTATGAATGCACTTTTGCTATTGTTGTTTGAACACTAAAACCAATGAAGAATGTAACAAATAAATATAATCAAGTATCCCGTATTTCTTCCTCACTCAGCTAGAGCAGAGGCAAATTACTGCCTGCGGGCCAAATCCGGTCTGCTGTCAATTTCTGCAAGTAAAGTTTTATTGGCACATGGACATGTCCACTTGATTATGTATTATTCATGGCTGCTTTCACCCTACAACGGCCGAAGTGCATAGCTATGGCAGACACTGCATGGTCCACAGAGCCTGAAAGAATTACTATCTGGCCCTTTACAAACAAGTTTGCCAATCTCTGATCTAGAGTAAGGAAATGTTACAGCTTCAATTCAGACGTCCGCTACACATATAACCTACCAGGTACTCCACGAATATGGGCGAATAAACAGGTTATCACCTGTTTCGTACTTTCATTCACTAGATTGTAGAACAAAAAAGAATTAAAACGAATTACCTCCCCTGAATACTGCTCTCCGCTGTTTGTTCCCACTTCCGTTCAGATATGAAGGTTATGCATTAATCAGCTTATTTTTTATTTTTAAAGATTTTATTTATTCATTTGAGATAGAGACAGTGAGAGAGAGCATGAGAGGGGAGAAGGTCAGAGGGAGAAGCAGACTCTCCCCGGAGCTGGGAGTCTGATGTGGGACTCGATCCCAGGACTCTAGGATCATGACCTGAGCTGAAGGCAGTTGCTTAACCAACTGAGCCACCCAGGCGCCTGCATTAATCAGCTTATTATCTAATTTGGACCTCAGTTCATTTTTATAAAATACACACTGGGGAAAGAAGACAGAAAATGACTTCTTAAAGATTATGAGTGCTGAGAACTAAAAAGCATTTCTGATGAGTTAAATGATTTTTTGTTTGCTTGTTAAAGCTCTTCAGGCCTTTGGGAAGAATAAACAAGTCAGAATTCCTGGCTATTCCAAATGATTGCACACCTGGACTTCAAGGCCACTTCTTTTTGTAAGGTCACTGATATGTGCAGCCAACATGGACTTTTTGTTCAAGCTGTTCCTATCGCTCTACAAAAACGCATTGATGGGGTGCCTGAATGGCTCAGTCATTAAGCATCTGCCTGGAGCTCAGGTCATGATCCCAGGGTCCTGGGATCGAGCCCCGCATCAGGCTCCCTGCTCAGCGGGAAGCCTGCTTCTCCCTTTCCCACTCCCCCTGCTTGTGTTCTCTCTCTTGCTTCGTCTCTGTCAAATAAATAAATAAAATCTTTAAAAAAAACAAACAAAAAAAACCCCACATTGACCCTGGAAGAAAGTTTGCTGCATTCTAGCCGAAATCCTTACTAAGATGTCACCTGTGCCGTTAACTGCCTGGCATCTGTTTCCTTTGTTTGCAAAGAGGGGAAAGACGTGAGCCCAAGCTTGAGGGCTAACAGATGGCTCTCAGATTTTGGAAGAGCTAGGATCACTCCTAACAGGAACTTAGCACCAAAGTTACAAATTACTCTTTTGATTCCAGCATTCTTAGAGTTTACAGGAATTAAAGTAGCAGCTTAACATTAGAACAAGTTATTGAAAAAATATTGTATTATCTAAGGACAAACCCTGAAAATCAAGGCAGAAAACTCTAGGTCAAAACTCACCAACTGGCAGCTAGCTGGAGAGCTGGACTTGGCCCGCAGAGAATTATTAGTTCAACACACACACACACACACACACACACACCCGCAGAGAATTATTAGTTCAACACACACACACACACACACACACACAGTGCCAACATTTAGAAATGAAGAGTTTTCATATAAAAACCCAGATATCTGGCTTGTTTACAGAGAGCACATTCCCATATGGTTGCTGAGCCGGGGCAGATGGGTCTCGCTCCCTGCCACGCTGTCCCGGCCTGAGTCCTCCTGCATCTGAGTTGTTGTTCTTGTTTTTGTTTTTCCAAAGAATGGATTTTTTTTTTAAAAGATTTTATTTATTTATTTGACACAGAGAGAGAGAGAGATCACAGGTAGGCTGAGAAGCGGGCAGAGAGTGAGGGGGAAGCAGGCTCCCTGCTGAGCAGAGATTCCTGATGCAGGATGGATCCCAGGACCCTGAGATCATCACTTGAGCCGAAGGCAGGGGCTTTCACTCACTGAGCCACCCAGGCACGCCCCCCACCCTCCCTGCATCTGAGTTTTTGACCAAGGGATAAAAGATCTTCTGGAAAGTTGTTCCAAAGCGTCAAGCAGGTGGTGGGAACAATGACAAGCTTAAGAATCAAAAACTTCCAAGTCCTGAGATAATTTCTGTTCTTTCCCCTTCTCCTCTCAGAGGTGGCACGAGTGAGGGACAGCTGGCCAGACACAGATTCTCCAACACTCCTCCAGAAATCACTTGAACACAGGCAGTCACAAAAAGACTCCTTCCCAGCAAGGTGCATTAATATCAAGAAACATTTTATCCTTTTGACCCCAGTCTCTGTTTATTACACCCCTGACTATTCCCCAACTGCCCAATCTTTATTCACTTACTAAGCATGTGCTGGGTTTCTTCCGGAGGTAAGCCACTAGGAATCTAGGAATCTAGGAAATCTGTGATCCCGAGGATTTGATTAAGTTCAGCTGAGAAGAAAACACCCATGCAGACCAAAGAGGTCCTCACTACTAATAGCTCTAACTGTGCCACGTGCTGTGCTTGGAGCTTTCATCCTCACGTCACTCCAGGAGATAAGGAGGATGATTATCTCAAAAGAGGAATACACTTTAGAACCTTAAATGACAGAGTTCAAAGAAGCTGAAGAAAAAGAAGAAAAAAAGTGCAGAACAGTGTGTACAAAGTGACGTACGCTACCTAACAACAACAACAAAAAATTTGGTTATAAATAAAGTCACTACTCTTCAGTGAAAGAATGCTAGCAAATTACCATGTGATTGGTCTCGATGTCGAAGAGTGCTATTTTCCACTCTTTGGAACATTCAATGATTTTTGGTGGTCACAAACATACATTCTTTAATAATAATAGCTGATGTTTATTTTAATGTTTGTTAGAAAAAGGTACTTACACCTTAGACCAATGGTTTTCTGGATGATATTGCTTAAGAAGAGGATAATGTAAAAAAATCCAGTTGAGAAATGGGCAGAAGACATGAACAGACATTTTTCCAAAGACACACAAATGGCCAACAGACGCATGAGAAAATGCTCCACATCACTCGGCATCAGGGAAATACAAATCAAAACCACAATGAGACACTACCCCACGCCAGTCATAAAGGCTAAAATGAACAACTCATGAAATGACAGATGTTGACAAGGATGAGGAGGATGGAGAACCAACCCTCTTGTGCTGTTGGTGGGAATGCAAACTGGTGCAGTCATTCTGGAAACCAGTATTATGGAAGCTCTTCAAAAAGTTAAAAATAGAGCTACCCTATGACCCAGCAATTGCACTACTAGGTATGTATCCAAAGGATACAAACATAGTGATTCAAAGGGGCACCTGCCCCTCAATGTTTACGGCAGCAATGTCCACAATGACCAAACTATGGAAAAAGCCCAGATGTCCCTCAAAAGATGAATGGATAAAGAAGATGTGGTTTATATAGATACACTGGAATATTACTCAGCAATCTCAAAGAATGAAATCTTGCCATTTGCAACAACGTGGATGGAGCTACAGGGTATTATGCTAAGCAGAGTCAGTCAGAGGAAGACAAATACTGTTACGATTTCACTCATATGTGGAATTTAAGAAACAAAACAGATGAACATAGGGGAAGGGAAGGAAAAAATAAAATTAGATGAAAACAGGGAGGCAAACCTTAAGAGACTTCTAACTCTAGGGAACAAACTGAGGGTTGCTGGAGGGGAGGAAGGTGGGGGTATGGGGCAACCGAACTGGGTGATGGGCGCTAAGGAGGGCACTTGACATGAGCACTGTTATATGCGACTGCTGAATTGCTAAATTCTACTCCTGAAGTTAATCATACAGCCTATGTTAACTAAATTAATTTGAATAAAAAAAACTTTTTTAAAAAAAGGCTAAATTAAAACCCGAGTTAACTGGAAATGGATTTAAAGAAAAACAGTAAGCATATGATATTAGATGCCATACAGGTATGCTAAATACTCTGACAGTGGTATGCAAAATACTTGCGTTTTACTCATTAGAAGACTAAGGACACAAGCTGTCTACTTGTTAATCAGAAGAACAAAGGTCTCTGACCCTGAAGGGCAAAATTCCAAATACTGCTGGATTCACTAAGGATAGCATCTCTGGCTGGTCTGACTGAAGCCACTTTCCAGGGTCTGAAGGAGGGAAGGAGGAGGGGAAGCTGGGCAAACACAAAATGCCATCTAGTATTTCAGGAATCTGAATCCTGGATTCTCACCATTAACATTTAGTATGTATCGTACCTCGTACCTGAAGCAGAAGCAAGGTTCTTTTTGCCACGGCCAGCCGGGTAGGCCAACATTATCAAAACACAGTTACATAAAGCAAAATGCAACACATTTTTGTTAGCAAATGATGAAAACTGCACCTAATCCCATGGCCCTACGATTTCGGTCCAGCAGTTGAGAGGGTTTTGTCTTTGCTGCCGGCACAGCCTGAGGCCGTAGCCGGAGCCTAAGCCCTCCATTCAATTGGCTGGATGAGGCAGGGAGGACAACAGGCCAGAATGCCCCTGGACAGAAGCACCCTTGGCAAGGTGAGGCCCCTGGGAAAGAAGACGGTTGAGGTTTATTCCTAACTACCTATGTTTGAATTTGCTTTTTGACCCTGTCACCAAAACAAAACCCGAAAGACAAAAAAACAAACAAAACCCCCCAAAACCCAAACAAATGGAAAACCCCCCAAAAAACATTTAAATGTAAGACATACATTTTTAAAACTCCAGAGAACTCCAAGAGCAATTAATAAAGGCGGCTGTGGGGGCGCCTGGGTGGCTCAGTTGGTTGAGCGACTGCCTTCGGCTCTGGTCATGATCCCGGAGTCCCGGGATGGAGTCCCGCATCGGGCTCCCAGCTCCACGGAGAGTCTGCTTCTCCCTCTGACTTTCTCCCCTCTCATGCTCTCTCTCGCTCTCTCTCAAATAAATAAATAAAATCTTTTAAAAAAAAAAGAACTGCAGAGCATGGATCAGCAAAAGAGACATGGTCTGGTTTCTAAAAAATAAAGGCGGCTGTGATGTTTCCAGCAGCAGGAGCTAAGTTAGGAGGCAGGCCAGTCATCTAGCTTTCTTCAAAAGTACTGCTCCCTGGGAGACGGGGGTGGGGGGGGTGGGGGGGTGGGGGGGGTGGGAATGGGGACGGGACACAACACGGGACGGGGCGGGGGACATCAGCTGGATGCTATATTATTTCCTGCAATGTATCAAGAAGGAGAAGATGGTATTTTCCTCTAAGTAGAGTATTGAAAATGGCTAGTACTGTAATAATGTAACACACCACTTTAGGTGTGTTCATGCGTGAGACAGAAGGAAGGAAGTCCCCAGAGGTCATTGCTTGAATGAGACCACTACTAAGGATGCACTCAGCGGTACTGACTGGGTTCTTACTATGTTCCAGGCACTGTGCTAAATGCTATGCAACAAATAACTTATTTAACCCTCACGTTAATCTTATGGGGGCACCTACTATCATCTGCATTTGACATAGGGAGAACCTAGGGCACAAAGAAATTGAGTAAACTGGAGCTAGCAAGCATCACGGAGCTGGGATCTGACCTTAGGTAGATGAGCTCCAAATCTTTGTTCTTAAATGGAGGTCCCTGAGCTGCACTCTGATCCAGATGGTTCTAGGTTAAGCAGTGGGGGTTTTGAACTGCCAGCTGCTGCATGTGGGTCTAGAGCCCAAGCCAAAATTCTCAGGGTGTCTGGGGAAAGGCAACAGCTACCCCCGGTGTTTCTTCTGCCCTAGGCCTCACGTCGTCCTCAGGCACCTCTTTAACTGATTTCCAGATACGCAAAGCATGTTCATGAAAATGAATGCCAGTTTGTAATCTGCAGAGAACCTGCATATCATAGTGCAGCTTTCCAGAAATGGATGGAGATGAGGCTCAGGTCCGGAAGCACGAATGTGTAACCACTACCCACTGAGTGGCTGCAAGGACTCGGATGTTTTTGTGAGGGGCTATGTACATACAATGTCCTTTCACTGTCACTACAATCCAGTGAACTATGCATTAGTCGCATTTTACAGATGGGAAGAATGATGTCCAGAGAGGATTTGTGCCAAATCCCAGTCCTACCAAGGGGTAGATCTGGGATTTGAACCTACGCTTCTCCAGTTCCAAATCTTCTGTCCCTCCTCGCATACTGCCTGAGGGAATATGTGATCCCATTTAGCAGCCTGGAGTAGTGGCTAAGTTCACAGACGGGAGCCAGCCTGTCTGGCCTTGGCCAGCTTTGCCACCTCCGAGGTGTGTGCCTGAGGGCAAGTCACTTATTATCTCTGTGCCTCTTTCTTCATCTGCAAGACGTGGGTAACAACTGTCCCCGTCTTTCAGCTTGCACTGAGGAGTGAATGAGTTCGTATTTGTAAGGTGTTTAGAACAGTGCTTGGCACACAGTGAATATTCCATGAACACTGTGAAATAAATAAAATATAAGTCTCTCTTATGTGAGCATCTACACACAGCTGATAAGCCAAGCCGGGGGTAATGGATATGTCGGATATGTCATCAGCGGAAGTACCACCTAAATCTGCTCTCCCAGAGGCCAAGTAGGCAGTCCATCATGGACACCGGCTATGGGACCCAGCAGGCTTTTGATCTGAACTGCTGAACTGACAGAAACTATTTGGAATAGATTTCTAGGCTGTAGTCCCAGATCTGACAGGAATGAGCTGTGCAATTTGGAGAAGGCACTTTATTCTTCTGGGCCCCATTTCCTCCTGTGTTAAAACTACTGGGCCCCTCGTGACCAGGACACGTGGCACAGGGAAAGAAAGAGGGCATTAACTGGCCCCAGTGCCCTGGGTTCTGGTTCTCCCACAGAGGAATTTTGTAACTTTGGACAAACGGTTTCATTTCCTTGAATTTTAATTTTCTCTCTTCAAAGATGAAGAAAATGGTATCTGTCCCCCTTATCGCACAGGGTTAGGGAAAAATAAGCACTTTTGAGAGCCCCTCTGCGAGGACCGTCCTACAAAAGCATCTCCTATTTCTGGGTAACAGGTGGACACTTAATAAATACATGTTTGTGGAAATGATTCGATTACTCACCATGGTCTGGAATAACCCCCTTATTACTTGTCTCTCTGTCCCCTTAGAAGCTAAGGTCTCTGAAGGCAGGATATCTCTATCTCCCTGTACTTGGTAAAAAGTAGGCACTTAAATATTTATTGGTTGAACTTGTGGAACGTAGCAATACATGAATCGATGAATAAGTGACTTTGAAGTAGCATGAAAAGCAAAAAACCAAAAACCAAAATAAAAGCCAAAACGGCCCTAAAATTTTCATTAAAGCCCAAAGTACAGAGAAACAGAAGGGAAGATATGCAGGAATAAAGCTCTCCTGTATCACCTGCCGCCTCTGAATTCTTTTCTTTGGGGAACTGGTTTGGTTGAGAAATAGCAGAGTTCAGATGCTATACAGTGGTACATTAACATACACAGCAGGTACACTGACTTTCTAAAGCTGAATACCAGCTGGGATAATTAAAGGCCAGAGCCTTCTCCTTCTTTAAAAATTGACTCCCCTATAAACTACCTGCTGACAAAGGCATAATTAAGTTGACTCCTGTAAGAATACATAAGGAAACTTTTCTCCTCTCCATTCTTAATTAAAAAAAAAAAGTTTCCATTTTCCCCCAAGCCCAATGAGCACTCAAATGCAGGATAACTAAAAGGAAGTTACAAAACACTTTTTGTTTTCTTTCTTTCTTCTTCTTCTTCTTTTTTAATTAAGCCTGCAACATCCCCTCTTCCCAGTAACCAATTCGTCAGAGGTCTGGAAGTGGCTTGTGCTGGGGAAGGCATCCAGGAGGAGGGAGGCAGCTACCCAGGGGAAGAGGTGGTCATACAGGCTCTTCACTGGGGGATGGAGAAATGCCCAGAAGCCTCCTCCATGACTGTCTGTCTGTGTGGCCTAAAATAAAATCTGTGATTTTTTTTTACAGTGTTCTAAAAATAGGGGTTTGGCTTAAATCCACCAGTTGGTGTTTTGATTTTTAAATTATGTGCAAAAAAAAAAAAAAAAAATCATGCTTAACCTAATGAGAACTGATAATTCAGAGAGATCACAATATTATTTTGATCTCAAGGTTCTAAAACATTTATTCTTTTAGAATCTGGGGAAAGGTGAATGGAGATAAAAAGAAGGTTGGTGATAATGATGTGGAAAGCTTAAACTCCAATTTGAAAGTGAAAAGCCAGTAGACATCCCTAAAGCAAGTAATATTTTAAAAGTTTTCTTGGGGGGGGGGCAGGTGCTGGAGGGAGCTATAATTCAGTAATTCACACAAAATAAATAGAAGAAAGACTGGTGAGTTTCAACTTATATCTATCCTCGTGTCATTTCTGGAACCAACCTTCATGCACACAAAACTGGAAATAATTTCTAACAGGGACTTTTAAAAGCACCATGAATTTTCTGAGTGTTGGGTGGCCTAAGACTTGGTCTTTGGGATAAGGCTTTTAAAATCTCCCTCATTAGATGACAATTATAATGTATTTTAAGAAAGCTGTGCTGTTATTGCATGTTAATTAATGAAGATTAATGTCATCATAAATGAAATGGGGCTAATCTTAAAATAAGGCTTCCAATGGACAGGAGTGAAGTGAGTAAGGACTGCTGTAAGAAGCAAGTATGAACGCTGTCTGCTTCTGGAAAGACTGAAGTACCTTCAACAATTGATTTTGCTTGTGAGTTTTGGCAACACAGCTTTTAGCTAATCTCTGGAGTATAAAGATTTGGAATTTCGTGTGTGTGTGGGCAGCATCATGTGTGACCCATGAAAGCCACCATCTCTTCTCCCCCTCTCCCCGGAACAAACACCCACAAACCGACCGGGATGCTCTGAAGGTTAAACTGGCTAGTTCAATTGTCCAGGAATGTACGCTATGCAAACAATGTCGGCTCCCTGTGCCAAGGCAGAGATACCAGGGGACTTGAGGCCACTGGCCAGGAGAAGGATGGTGGGGCATAGTTCTATTCACTGGGGCAGAATGGGAGCCCACAGAGAGCGGCTGCAATGTTTCACTCTCCTAATCTGCAAAAGACAAATAGTTACAGAACTTGCTATATTAAAACCAGAGACTGTTAGTCTGAGGAGGGGAAGGGAAGGCGGGTAGGAATGAGGAGCCTTCCTTTTAGGGAAAAAAAGGCGGGGGGGGGGCCTGGGGGGCTGGGGAGAGAACTGCAAAGTGGACTACAACTTACTTTTTAAATGATTCTTCTGTTTGCAAAATGGTTCTTTTGAAGAGGGGAAGTCCTGGGTATTTAGGAGTTTGGTTAAAGATCAATAAAGAAATCCCTGGCTTTTTCAAATGCTCGTGGCAGAGAAAGAAACTAGTGCCAGGAGGCAGGCTGCCAATCAAAGATCAGTCGCCTGACAGGAAAGTCAGAGCCGCTCGGCAAGGGTACCTTAGGCTTCTGGGAAGATGCAGTTTACTTTGCAAAAATCTCCTTTATGCACTTTTTTCTTCTTTGGAGAAATACAAGGGATGTGGGATTTTCAATGGAGGCAGCAAGAAGGGGGCAGGAAGCAGAATGTGGTAGAGGAGGGGGGCAACAAGAAGAGAGGGTAGAGGAAGGCCCACGGCATCTCTCCCTGGGGTGGCGGGTGTTTTCCTGCACCCTCTTAGGTTTCTGAAATAATTAACATGCGCTGCCATTCTTGTTTTTCTAGTGGTGACTTCATCCAGTCCTTGTAGAAACTCAGAATTAAATGTCACGGTTTTGTTTTCTGGAAGGCAAAACTCCCCTCCAAACAAGAGAGTTCTGCATACCGCTGCGAGCACGTGAGATCCGAAACGTTTGCAGACTGCTAATCATTAACACACTGTGTTTGAAGGCAGGACAGCCTCTTTCTTTGCTGACCATCTCGTTTCCTTCTATTGGGTCCTGCCCTGTCCTAGTTTACTTTCTGTTTCTCCCACTTGTTTCCATGCATCCATCAGTAACACACGCACGCGAAGTCCTGAAGAGCCTCTCCCTCTGTGGCGGCCAACTCAACATTTCCCTCACTAACCCTCCTTTTTCAAAATAAATTCATCTCTGACTTATTTTTCCAATGCCTCTCTCTCTTCTCACCCCCCACCTCCACTCCTGGGGCGGGGAAAGCTCTCCTCCTTCCCAAGTAACACAGGGGAATGAAGGACAAGTAAGATCTGTAAGAAATTGTAAATAAAAATGTGTCTGAGAGAAGGAGGAGCTGGTAATTAAAATGTGGAGGCAGCCAGACCTGGGTCTGCGTCTTGGTTTTGTCCTTGCCTAGCAGTGAGGCTTTGGACGGGTCACTTAACTTCCTTAAACCTCAGCTGCCTCGTCTGCCAAACGGGGAGAATAATGTAACAACTCCTCTAGGGCTCTAAGGGGGACTAAGGATGAAGCATACACAGCGCTTCCAGTCCCTAGAGCAGAGTAAACACCGGACCAATGTGTGCTTCATTATCATCACTACGACTATTATTAAAATATAAACTCTTTGGATAGGAACGTCACCTCCCTTCTGCCCCCACGTGCCCAAGAAGTAACAAGGACTTGGTGCTTCTTAAAACTACAGATCGGTACCACAAGGAAGGCTTGGCTGCAATTCCTGGCTGATGGCAGCCCCTGGGAAGCACTTCTCAGAGGCGACGGGTAGCCATACCCGGCAAAGGGTCCATTTTTAGGCCTTTCCCATCAGAGCACAGTGGTTGCTCTGGGGGCTCGTACCTGGCCGTGTGGGGCCTCTGACACATCCTCCCCCCCACAGGCTCTCACGGAGGGGGGGGGCGGGGGGGGAATGCAGCAAGGCCCCAGACTCAGGAATTTACAGTCCACTTGCTGTGCCCCGCCCCCTGCGGCTCCTCTCACTTTTGCTCCATCCTGAGAGAAATGACAAGCAATAGCTTCTCACGAAGAAGGCAAGGGCTCTGCCTGCTGTGAGTCACCCATTAAGGCCTGTCCCCGCTGTAGACTCTCCCAGAAAACGACACAAAGCACATTAAGTCAGGTTCCACATCTCAGAAAGGCTGATTCACCAGGGCGTCTTCAGAGCTGGAACTGTAGGGATGGGAGGTTCACCACAGCCTAGCCTGCCAAGAGCCTAGCCTCCAAAAAAAAAAAAAAAAAGGAACGAAAGAAAGAAAGAAAACACAGAAAAGAAAGAAAAACGTCTGAACCTTCCCTAATAAGGTAATGCCACATGCCATCTGTGGTTTCCAATTGCTCAGCACATTGGGATCATATGACGCTCAGCCCGGCCCTGGCTTGGAGCTTGTGTGAGGTTCTCCAGGAAGATGAGAGAGTCTCTGGGGCACCGCCGGGGGGTTACAAATGAAAGGCGACCCGCTCTGCCAGTGGCACCTGCATCCCCCCCCGCCCCATTAGCCACGCTGCCTCACACCCCCCTTCCTGCTGCCCCCTGCTGGCCTCTGGCTTTGCAGAGGTAGGCGCCAATATGCTCAGGGGGCTTTGCAGGCAAGCTCTTTCTCTCCCCAAAGGGGCCCAAGCTTCCTGAGGGCAGAAACGCTCCTTTAGGGCTTTTGTCTCACCCGGCTACGCTTATCACAGCGTAAGCCACCGAGCGGTTACTCGGTTACTCGGTAAATGCCTGATGACGAAACAGTGCTGAGAATTTTACAGATCAGTAGGTGATCACTTTTTGCCCTTAACCCTCCAACTTCTAAACCAGCAGGATTTCAAAAGCTGGCTTCAAAGAAGGTTCTTAGGGAGCGTATTTTCCCACAGAAACAGTGGTAGCCGGGGGTTAGGTTACCAGGCCCACTCATTTCTCAGAATACCTTGTCCATATTTATACACCCGCTCATTAAGCCGGACTCCCATCAGACCGACAGACCACGTGCAGAAGAGAGTTCAGTTCCTTCCATTTACTTCAATGATTCATTTTAGTCACAGCATCAGTGATTTGCACAGATTTCTTCCCCCTCTTCTGGGATGCATCTCCCTACTTTAGGACATTTCACGTAGGTAATGATACGTAGGTAACTATCTCACATCGGACACTTTAAAAAGAACATTAAGACAGAGTTATTTTTTTTCATCATCTAAAAAAAGATATGTGTACTTCTGTTTCTCTTTCTGTATCAAAAAATACAAACTTTTCAACAGTTTGTAACTACAATTATTATTTGGGCCACCCAGGACTTTTCCAAACATTTTATACTCACGCAGACACGCTCGCGCACAGCCCTGTATATCCATTCATATTTACCTATTTCCAAAAAAGATTTGTAGTAAAAATTCCAACCTCTGTGGCCATTTATATTTTTGTTACACACAGACACACACACACGTGCACACACACATGCACGCACGTTAAAATATTTATTTGCCGCTAAATAAATCAATGACATTCGCCTTTAAAGTAAAAACTACAGTTGTTCAAAAGTAAGGCAGAGTCTGTAAGACACTTTCTTGCCGGGGCACGGGGATGTTTCATGGTCCGCCTCCGGGAATAATGCTCTATGTACAGATAAAAGCTTTCTGTGCTTCGGAGAGAAGGACGAACACCAGCAGCTGCCTGGTCCGTGGTGAGGACAGTCTGTGGCCTTGGTGGCCAGTCTCCTTCAGAGCCCGAGGTGCGGCAGCTCCGGAGAAGCACGGGTCACGGCCCAGGGTGGGGCCTTCCAGCAGGTCAGGGCTGCTGTGTCTGGACCACAAGTACAAAAGTTCACACGCACCCAAATACCTGCTGTCGCACCTGCTCCCTTTACTATCTCCCTGGACACTTACGTCAACTGAACGGCCTTACCTTGGCCCTTGTTCCTCCATTCCAAAGCACCCCCCAAAAGATAAGCCTACACGATTTCCACATGAAAAGCGAGATATCTCTTGTATCCCTAAGACTGACAGAAAGCATTAACCTGTGGACGACTCTAGAAGTGGGACAGCCAGCATTAACCTGTGGACGACTCTAGAAGTGGGACAGCCAGAACGGCACACAGGACAATCTTACGAATATAACGTGCTCAACGCACGTACTCAATGGGCCTCGCTCCATCTTCTGGTGTTCACTGCCTTTCTAACCTAAATTAGCACGTAGCCCAGCAAAACAGAGATGTCAGGTTAATGACCGTGAAGCATGGCAAGTACCCGTGCATTTGTATTACAGCTGTCTTTCAACAAGTTACTGCCCAGATATAAGTAACTGCCATTTCTTCTCCACCCCGCCGCACGGCGCCTGGAAGGAATTCATTATGGCCCATCCTTGAGCGATGGGGCTGACCCTTTCACAGAAGCTCTGAATAGTGGGACATTCTGGTTCGCAGACCCTTTCTCCTATCAGCTCTTATGAAGAATCTCCGATCACTGGGAGAAATAGAATTTAATCAACATAGCAATTAATTACCCCCTATTCACCTTTTCCTTAGCTTTACAGGACGTTGCTCTGATTCTAGCTCTGATCAGGGACAAGAGGACAGCTGTCTAGGTGTAGCAAATGTAAAAGACTGGGCTCGATGTACTTAGATCCCAACAGACAACTCGGAAGTATATTACTTACTTTCAAAAAATGTCACACACGAACAGAGCATTGTCGTCTCTGAGAAATGCGAAGTGGCCGGGGGTGGGGTGCATAGATCTTATGTAGTCGGATCCTAGTTATTTGAACTATTATTCTAATTTAAGGATGACAAATGTGAGGCATGTATGCTGCCTCTTCCCCCTCCCGTGCCCATGACAGACATCACTAATGGATCAGTGTTCTTTCTTGTTGGGCCCAGACATGAGCACTTTGATTAATTAATAGCACTTTTCTTTTTTTGTTTTTAAAGATTTTATTTATTTATCTGACAGAGAGACAGCAAGAGAGGGAACACAAGCAGTGTGAGTGGGAGAGGGAGAAGCAGGCTTCTCGAGGAGCAGGGAGCCCGATGTGGGACTCGATCCCAGGACCCCGGGATCATGCCCTGAGCATGACGCTCAGGCAGACGCTTAATGGCTGAACCACCCAGGCGCCCCATTAATAGCACTTTTCAACACCTGGCTCCAATCAACTGTAGGCGGTGCATATGTTGAAAACAATTAGCTACTCCTGTTCTGATTGCAAACACCTTAATTTATGTAAATTTATGCAACTGACAGTTGACTAAGGTACCATTACTTTCCTAGCAATGTTCTCTTTATTCTCAGCTGGTCCCTTCACTAATCTAGCTACAAATAATATTAGCTATCATCCCTTGCTTTAACTATGTGCCAGCCACCCGTTAGTCAGTGCTAACTTACGTCCCTACGTCCTTACAAAGTCCCAAAGCAGAGAGGGGTAGCATAAATCTGATCTGTATTACAGTTTCTAGCAACTTTCTCCAGTGACTCCCTGGCTGAATCAGCGGCCTCATTTTGGAGTCCTCCATTGCCACCATTGCGTTGACCTCATTGCACTACAATGGCAAGTTCATGCAATTGTCTTCCCTACTCAATGAAGAACCACATCTTACTCACCTTTGAATGCCCAACAGCTGGAACACAGCTGAGTACATAGTGGGTGTCCAGTGCATATGTTGTAAGAATTTTTTTTTCAAAGCTCCTATTTTCAAACATTCTCAGACCTTCAACTCAGGCAGGCGCTACAGTGAAAGGATGAGCCATGGCAAGCTACCCGGAAGGTCATTTACATCATAAAGCAAGGTGCGCTGATCAGGTGAGGCAGAGCTGAGGTAGGGTTCAGGCAGCCCCCAACTGGGCTTGTGCAAGTCTGCCCTTGGCCCGCCCCACCTGCCCCCCTTCCACCTCCCCTCTCCCTCCCTCACAGCACTTTATTTGCCTTCTTGCTTCACTGCCTTTTTTTTGTTCCTTCCTTTTTCTGCTGGCCACACTGCATTGTGTTCTCCCCAGTTCTACAATCCCTGCACTTGGTCAAGTGTCTGCGTGGTGGTGCATAAAGACTCCTTGAAGCCATCTGCAGTCAGAAGGGCACTGGCCCGAGTCAGGAGCGCGGGGAGCCGCTTCCAGAACCGCCCTGACCACTCTGGGTGATTGTCTCTGTTCTTACTACTGGGAGAATGCCCGCCCAGTCAGGACAGGTGGGGAGCCTTGAGAGTGACAGAGGATTTAAACCTCTGCTAAGTTCTCACTTCTCCTTTTTGTGAGGCTGCCGGGTCCAGAGCTGGTGTTGTCAGTCTAGAAGAGCCCCAGACCCTTTCTAGCCGCCGCAGGCCCCCCTCTAGTCTGCTCTGTGCAGCCCATTCTACTGCAACACGGGAGACCTGCTGTCTCTTGCCTTTTGTGACCCTTCCAGCATCATGCACAGAATCTCCTCGCTTCCGTTTCTCCTCACTACCTCCCTGCACAGATTCTCGGGAGGATCAAGCGTAACTTCCCAGCAGGGCCCACAGGGCCCTGTGAGTTCTGACTCCTGACTCCCTCTCCAGCTTGCTTCTGACCCCGCCCTCCTCCCACGCACCAAGCTCTGGTCACACCTGAGCCCGCCATTCCTGTCCCGCCACAAACCTCCACCTACTGTTGTGGTCTCCAGCTCAGGGAGCGGCGCCTCTCTGCTCACGCCAGACGCTCTGGAGTCACCCGGGGCCCCCCCTCTGCCACTGCACCTCCTCTTCTATCTCCTTGTCTCGCTCTCTCGGCATACGCAGTATTTCTCAAATTCATGTGATTTTATTCCCACTGCCAGGAACCCAGCTGGGACCATGAGCAGCCACCCACTGATCTCTGCCACATTGCGAAGGCTTCCTAGCCCGTCTACCTGCCATCAGAACCCCACCAATCCATTCTTCACAGCCAGGGTGACCTCCCTCAAAGACAAATCATATTGTGTCCCTCCCCTTTTAAGTCTTCTCCTACCGCTTAGACATCACTTCCTCCAGGAAGCTTTCCTGATGTGCTCCCATAGCATCTATATTTCTTCCGTTAAAACAAAAGGTATGCAAAAAACCTCCCAAAACCAAACCAAACCAAAACAATGCATGTAGGTCTCCACTGGAAGCAAACTTCATGAGGATCCACCTTGCTCTTCCCTGAACAATGTAGTATTTTTTTATGATTCCCTCCATACCAGGCACTCTAACCTGCCACTCAATAGCCATCTCTGCCTTCTGCCCTGCTGGCATAACAAGTATACCCTTTCCTCATGTGACCAGGGTCAATCTAAACTGGTCTAGGCCACAGAAATGACCCCACCCCATTTGTTAAGGATGAGTTTTGGGGTGGGCATAGGTACCACTTCTGCCAATGACATGAGAAGTCAGCTGGCAGTGGGGCCTGGGTTTCTAAAGGTCTCTTCATTCTTAAGGAGAAATGCATAAGAAGCAGTCTTCTATGTGCCTTGGCATTGACAGGAGAGGATGAGCTGCCTGCAGCCTTTCTGTGCCCATGAGGAGAGCTAGCTGATGCTTTGAGGATGATATAAAGAACCCGATGTTGATGAGCTACTAAACTGGTCAAGTGGAGAAAGCCTGCATCGGAACTTCTTTTTAGATAAGTTGGCTTTTCTCTCACTTGTAGTCCAAACAGATTTAGCTTCGTAGAACATTTTTTCTATTTTATATTGTCTTAGAGGTACTTAGGTATAAATCTTGTTTCTTCTGTTCCATTTTGGGCTTTCTGAGGGCAAGGTTTACATTTTATATATCCTTGTATCCCCCAAAGGCAGCATGGCTCATCTCATCCCACTCCTGTGCTTGAATGAAGAGCCCACAGTGTGTCCTGGCTTCATACTGGGAGATCCCAGTACTCTTAAAATGGGTCTTGCCTCCTTCAAGGGCTTCTTTTTTTTGTTTCTTTGTTTTTGTTTGTACTTTTAAATGTCTGACATCGAAAGAAACATCAACAAAATATAAAACCTTTACGGTCAACTTTAGGAGGCTAACCCTATCTTTTCCACCCTTACACGCCTCGTAGCACCGAGTACACTCTTTGTGCAAAGTGGATACTCAAAATGTTTGCCAAATGAATAATTTAATTTGCTTCTGGTGAGTCAAGGGCACTTAAGACTTTTACAGAGTCCTAGGGTCATAATGATGAGCAGTAATTACCAACAAATGTGCTAAATATATCCCGATCCGGGGCTGTCACTAGTGGTCAGCTCTTGTTTGTTTATAGGAGCCCTGATACCACCAAGAGGCTAAGGCTTTAAACTAGAACAAGCAGAACTAGGCATTGCAGAGTGAGCCAAAGACCAAAGTTCGATCGCCTGGGGGAGTGTGCACTGAAAGCTCATCCTGTCTGGGCTGGGCCTTCAGGCTGCAACCAGATAAGAGAGAGCCCCACTGTCCTCGAGGGGCTTAGCAGCCCCGGGGTGGGGCAGAGAAACACACAACTTCTCAACAGTGCGGCAACTGTTCTACCACGTAAGGCAGAGGGTGCGCGACAGGGATGGAGGGCGGTGCTGAGCTGGGAAGACCTCCCAGAGGGGACATGTGGACGGCACCTGAATGCAGAAGGGAAGTTAAATCATCAGAGGGACAAGGAAAGAAAAAAGAAAAGGAGTAGCACCCTCAGGCTTATAGTTCATAAAAAGCCCCTTCTGACCGCATCCTGGGGTGGGAGAGACGAGGCTAGGGTCGGAGAGCAGCTGGGAGGCTGCGGCAGTAATTCACTGCGGAGTAATGGGCTTCTCGGGCTAGAAACAGATGGGTGACAACTGATGTCAGGCACAGGCCCCCGAGAGCTTGTGGCCCTGTGCCTAGTGCTCAAAGGATGACAGCTCTGGACGCCAGCCTCCCACCTTCTGGGTCTGGGATGGGGCAGGGGTTTGTGTTGGAGGCGACACGGTGCACAGCAGTGGTTTAAAATTTCTCTTTGCTCGTAAAATACTTGGTTAGAATGAAATATGAAAAGGAGTAGAGCAGCTCCGTCAAACCCGGGGTGTGCATGCCTATGTACACGTGAATGCGTGTGATATCAAGTCCTCCCTCCTCAGTCACCCCTATCCCATAGTTAGGGGCGCTCACGGTCAGTTCTGGTCCCAACACTCCGGCTGCTCCCTCTGATACCAGCTCAAGCCTCTTTGACTCATTTTTTCCCCTGCAAGCCCCCACGAAGGATCTGGACCTTGACATCTCTATACTCAATACCTGCTTTGGATTTCCAACTTCTGCCAGCAAAGGGTTCGGTAAAATATCCTCACTAACCGACTGCAAGGGTAATCCCTACTTTGAGGTTTCTGATTCGATGGAGCACAGCGTCTCACTCTGTCCATCCCCCTGGTTGGGGTTTAGGAGTGCCTCAACCCACATGGCCAGGCAGAAGAACCCAGCTAGCCAGAGCCTCAGGCCACAGGCATTATATTATCCCCCATAGCGCGCTATGATTTTTCTGAGTGTGCCACTATGAGGAAGCAAGTAGGAAGCCCTGTTCTAGATGGGAAAAAGAAAAACATGCACCTGAGCCCAGAATCTCATCTGGCCTATCACTTACACTCCTTCCTATCTCTCAAGTGTCCACTAGCTCTGTGATGACAAGGTAAGCACCTGCTTCCAACTGCGTCCTAGGAAGGCAAACACAGAAGGCGACAAGTAATAGGGCCAAAGGAGCAATGACAGGTGGGAGCCCTCGTACCCTTGTTCTCCAGCTCACGCCTTTCGGCCTACCAGGGGACCTCACCTACTGGCTATCGCCTACTCCTCTGACCGCTCCAAACCCTCTGTCTATGTCCTTTAATATACAGAATTTTGGTCACAGTGGGGGGAAAAATCTTGTATTAGAGGGAGAACTATTCAGAAGGAAGAACACTGCTTTCCTTGAGAAGGCTGACCCCAGGGCCTCCTAGTTCACACAGGCCCCCGCTGATGCTTCCAAATTCGGAAGAAGATTCAAGATGGATGGCTCGGTTCACTTAGAGAGAAAAAGCAGCAATGAGTAGAAGGTTATGGAAACAAGTCTCAGAGCTGAGAACCACAGGTGTGAGGAGGGGGTTTCAGGCTGACTTCACCTGGGTTTCCTATTTCAGTGACACATAAAGAAAAAAAACCAAGCAACCAAACCACTGGGACTGAATTATTATTATACCTGGACAATGATTAATGTGGCCTGGGTCCTGTTTTCCTTCCTCAGAGCTTCCTGGCTCTGTGACAACCAAAAAATAGGACCTGGTAGCAGCGGCCAGTTCGCTAACCAGCGGAGCAGGTCCTCTGCCCTCCGTGTCCCCTGGCATCGGTGTGGTGTCAGGCCTGGGGAGCGTGCCTGCTCGAGGCTTGCTGAGTGCCTTCTGCACGTCAGAGCACACACGGATGGTGCAATGCGGATGGCTGGCTCGCTACCCCAGCAGCCCTCGGGCCCTGGCTTGCAAAGGCTAGAGACACTGCTAGACACCATGAGAGCAGAGCAAACAAACTCAAACAGGCCTACCAGCAAAATGTGAAGCAAAGAGAACGAGTTGGGATGCTCCCTGTAGAGGTGGTTTCCCAAAAACATCTGCCGTGAGAGCGGCCTTTCCCAGCCGTTCCAATGAAAGAATATCTAATTATGCACAAAAAGTTAGATGCAAAATCCTGCCTGGTCAGAAAGCAGCGTATGTATCCCATAATATTAATAAAAGCTAGTACAGGTGTGGTTTCGGGTAAAAGGCGTATGAAGAACTGTACAGTTCTGCCTTTGCAAGTTTCCTGTGTTGGCTAATATTCTGAGAACTCTTCAACCCCATAATCACTTACCAAGTACCTACTGCATACATATAAAGTGCTCTAGGAAGCAGCGTGGTATCGTAGTTAAAAAACGAACTTGGGGAGGGGCACCTGGGTGGCTCAGTCATTAAGCGTCTGCCTTCAGCTCAGGTCATGATCCCAGGGTCCTGGGATCGAGTCTTGCATCAGGACCCCTGCTCAGCAAGGAGCCTGCTTCTCCCTCTCCCACCGCCCCCCCCGCCGCTTGTGTTCCCTCTCTCGCTGTCTCTGTCAATAAATAAATAATATCTTAAAAAAAAAAAAAGGAACTTGGGAATCATGTGGGCCAGGATCTGTGTTCTGACTGCTCTGCTCCCTCCCTGTGTGACCTCCACAAAGCTACATAACCTCTCTGTGCCTGGGTTTCCTTAAGTAGATGAGGTTATTGTGGGAGAGATACTTAAAGATCTTAGAATAATGCCTGACTTGTGGTACGTACACAGTACTGGTGCCTATTACTATTATTACAATCTTTCTGAGCCTCAATTTTCTCATCTAGAACTAGAAAACAGACATAAGCAAACCTATCTCATAGGGTTGCTGTGAGGATTAAACAGAATGATGCATGTACAGTGTTTAGCCTAATAACTTACACACAATAAGTGTGCAATAAATGCTAGTCATTGTTATTCCTAGAAGATTCTCCCCAAATTATTTTAAAAATTAGATGCCCGGATCTGAATGAAGGTCCATGCAACAAAGAAATCCTTCCTTTGAACAATGTCGGCAAGGAACATTTTGTGACAATGCTCCCATCACCCCCTCCACCGAGTTCTAGTGATGAACATGACACCCAGCTCTGTACTAATTAAGCTCCGTACTAACTCTTCTGGGAGCTCTGACATCCCTTCAAATATTCTAGGCTGGGCGCCTGGGTGGCTCAGTTGGTTAAACAACTGCCTTCGGCTCGGGTCATGGTCCCGGAGTCCTGGGATTGAGTCCTGCATCAGGCTCTGGGTCAATGGGGAACCTTCTTCTCCCTCTGACCCTCTCCCCTCTCATGCTGTTTCTCACTTACTACTCTCTCTCTCAAATAAATAAATAAAATCTTTAAAAAAAATATTCTAGGCTTCCCTTTCACCTGATATTGACATTGCATCCAGTCTATCATTTAAGGGACTACTTAAAATTGAGGCTTTATAAAACAGGGAGCAAGCCTCAAAGGCTTATGAAGCCCATCGATATGGCTTGGAGGGACCAGAAAAGCAGCGTTTTATGGTATCAAATACCAGAAGCAGCTCTCATAGCGGCTAACCTCATGGAGCTCATCCTCCACCCTGGCCAAGTGCTGAGCGTGTTCTGCGCATGACATCACTGTAGCAAGGGCCCTGGTAAGTTCCAAGGTGTTGAAGGTGTGACCCAGGTTGTGGGCTCCAACCCATGTCTGGCTCCAAAGTCTGTGCACTCAAAGCCTGGGACGACTGCCTTCCTTCCCAAGGAAACTCCCCAGGTCATCTAAGGGCAACAAGTTTCTAATGATAAGACCACTCCCACTAATAGTTTTCTTAGGAGAACTGATTCAATGTTATCTTTTTTTTTTTGCTTTCTGCTACTTGGCCAATCATGACACCTAGTGGCAAAAGTTGAGCACAAACATCGGTCTCCTTAAAAGCCCCATGGGTGGTGAGCACCCAAAAGCGCTCGGGACCGGATGGATCTGATGTATTACAGCAAAGTGAGGAAACTGAGGCCCAGGGAAACGAAGCTGGTCGCCTAGAGCCAAAAAGAGAAGGAAGCCCGTGCGGAACAGTGTGGAAAGCCTAGACCTTAGAGTTAGGTGCTGGGTTCTGATTCAGACTTCAAGTAAATTCTACCCTCAGCAAGATACTTCCTTCGATCGTTCAAAAACACTGATGGAGCCCTACTATGTGCTGATCACTGCTGCCTGATGGTGGGGATATGATGATAAGCAAGGATGACAAGTCTCCATCTTCCCAGGCAAACAGGAGAGGAGGACACTTGCATAGGATTCAACAAGAATACCACCAGTTAATAGGAACTGCAGACTTAGCAGCCAAGTACTGTGGTACTGAGTCTGAGGTACTCAGCTTGTGTACTCCTTCCAGCAGCCGGCCGTAGGACGGCAGTGCAACCATTACTGTTGCTCGAAAAATGCCTCGGAGAGCACTTTAGCTAAAAGCAATCACCGTAGGGCTCTGGTACCTTTCTAAGTTTCTGAACACTGAGGTTGTTGGACTAGGTGCTAGGGGTGGAAGGCCTCAATCCAGCTCAGTGCCTCTTCTAGGATTTGGGGGGTAGAACTGGGACGGACTAGAAACAAGGCCTCCTGACCAAGAATCTCGTGCTCTTCTCTTCATAACGCTGTGCTAGTCAGTGATGATTTATAACGACTGGTCGTTATCGATTCCTCATTCTATGCCATGCCTGAATTTGTATCACCTCATGCAATCCTCTTCAGAACCTATCACACACCTTTAAAATGAAAAATAATACCTAAGTAAAAACAATCATGCTCTCAAATGGTTAGAAAAAAAAAAAAAAAAACGTCCAGAGATAGATGGAGAAGCTTCCAACCTAACCTAGTTATGGGATTCTTAACTGCTTTGCCAACGTTTGATCTAGTTACGTGGTGAATTAAAAATACTTATATATCGTGTCCTCAGGCTCTCACAACTGGCATGAATAATGGGCCCAGGCAAACGCTGGTTTGAAGATGAATGACTATCCAGGGAAGTAGGGAACACATTTCTCAACATTACTTTGGGGTAACTCTGGGACTCTGGAAACAGCTACAGAACCTATAAGGCCAAGTGCCAGGCAGACCTGACCCTTTGGTTTTATTTAAGATTCTAAATGAATAAAGCATGTTCCAGGAGCACCACTGAGTACATCAGGGGTCAGCGAACTCTCCAAAATGGTAGTGCCATCAACCTTTGTTTGCTCCTCCCTGGGGGTATGTAGGCAGCATAGGCTTTTGGTGGTGGGGGTAATCAGATAAACCCCTACAGGGATTCTGCAATTGGAGGCATCGAGCTCATGGGGATCGGGCTGTGGGGCCACAGGAAGCACACCGCTGCTTGCAACAGGACCGCTTCCTCCTGCACCTGGAAAAGCAGCCCCTGAAGAACCTGGTGCTCCCCACGTCTCATCAAGACCTCACCTCCCTGGCCAAGGTCTCCAGAATGATACTGAGTAGACCACAGTGAGAACATAAGCTAGATATGCTGGAATGTTCAGCTCAGAATGCTCTGCTACATTTTTCTGAATGGCAAGGTCTCACTTAGCCTCCTAGATCTAGAGCTGAATGCCTACCTGACCGCCACCCCTGCCCCAGGCCAAAGTCCCCCTCTCAAGGGACTACTACACTCCCACAGTACCTAGCACAGGATTGTGATCCCAGATTTCTCTGTCTGTGGGCTCTGAACATCTTTAGAAGACAGATTGGGTGGCCCATCTGTCCTTACATACTCAGCACCTAGCACTGTGTCTGGGTTGCGTAAGTGCTGACTTACAAAGAACTGGAAAGTAAAGCAAGGAATTCAGGGCTGAGAAGAGGTTTAAGAGATCAGGGTGTTTGAACTCCCACCCAGTATAGAATTTCCCTCCAAATATCATTACAGAAAAACAAAAGTTTTAAAGGCATGTGTGTACACGTACACCTACAGATCTTGCTCGGCTTACCATGGGGTTATATCTCAGTAAACCCATCATAAGTTGAAAAGAATGGTAAGTTGAAAATGCATTTAATATAGCTACCCATTACTAGACCACTTTCTTACACCATACACAAGAATTAACTCAAAACTGACTAAAAACCTAAATGTGAAACCTGAAACCATAAAAATCCTAAATGAAAATAGACAGTAATCTCTGGGACATTGGCCTTAGCAACATGTTTATGGATGTGTCTTCTTGGGCAAGAGAAACAAAAGCAAAAATTAACTATTGGTTACACCAAAACAAAAAGATTTTGTGCAGCGAAGGAAATCATTAACAAAACGAAAAGGCAACCTATTGAATGGAAGAAGATATCTGCAAATGATGTAACTGATAAGAGGTTAATATCCAAAATATATAAAGAATACAACTCAACACAAAAAATTCCAAATATTCTAATTAAAAACGGGCCGAGGACTTGAATGGACATCTTTCCAAAGAAGACATATAGATGGCCAAGACACATGAAAAGATGCTCAACATCACTAATCACTAGGAAAATATAAATCAAAACCACAATGAGATGTTACTTTATACCTGTCAGACTAGCTACTATGAAAAAGACAAGAAATAGTAAGTGTTGGCAAAGAGGTAGAGGAAAGGAGCCCTGTGCTCTGTTGCTGGGAATGTAAATTAGTGCAGCCACTGTAGAAAACAGTATGGAGGTTCCTCAAAAAACTAAAAATAGAAATATTATATGATCCAGTAATTCCACTACTAGGTATTTATCCAAAGAAAACAAAAACATTAACATGAGGGGCGCATGGGTGGCTCAATTGGTATGCATCTGCCTTAGGCTCCGGTTATGATCCTGGGGTCATAGGATGGAGCCCCATATTGGGGGGGGGGTGTCCCTGCTCAGCAGGGAGTCTGCCTGCTCCTTCCCCCACTTATGTTCTCTCTCTCTCAAATAAAATCTTTAAAAAAAAAACCCGTTATTATGAAAAGATATATGCACCCCTATGCTTAATGCAGCATTATTTACAATAGCCAAGATATGGAAGCAACCTAAGCATCCATCCATAGATGAATGGATAAACAAGAGGTGGTATAGATAGGCAATGGAATATTATTCAACCATAAAAAGAGAATGAGATCTTTGCAACAACATGGATGGATCTAGAGGGTACTATGTCAAGTGAAATAAATCAGGCAGGGATGTACAGATGCCATATGATTTCCCTTCTATGTGAAAAATAAAAAACAAATTAACAAAAAAACAACCACAGACTCCTAAATACAGAGAAGAAACTGGTGGTCGCCAGAGGGAAGGGAGATGGAGAGTGGGTGAACTAGGTGAAGGTGATTTAAAAGGTACAAACTTCTAGTTATAAAACGAGTAAGTCATGGAGATTAAAAGTACAGCATAGGGAATAGACTCAGTAATGCTGTGATTACAGTGTGATGACAGATGGTGGCTACACTTACGGTCGTGAGTACAGCCTAGTGTCGAGAACTGTCGAATCACTGTGTTGCAGGCCTGAAACTAATACTGATGTCAACTATGCCTCAATAATTTTTTTTAAAAGCTTATATTTTAGAGGGACAGAGTAGAAGCAATTAAACACACACACTAAAAACGAAAAGAAAAAAGGCATGAAGAAACCTTTGAAGGTGATGAAACGTTCCATGTCCTGATAGTGATGATGGCTAGACGGGTGCACACATTTGTCAAAACCCATCAGACTATGTATTTTAAATTGGTGTTTATTTTATGTAAATTATATCTCGATAAAGATGATTCTTAAAAAAATAAAAATACACCAACCTACCCTAAACATGCTCAGAACGTCTACTTAGCCTACAGTTGGGCAAAATCATCTAACACAACGCCTGTGTTATAATCAAGTGCTGACTACCTCGTGTCACGTACTGAATACTGAACTGAAAGTGAAAAACAGAACGGATATCAACGTATCTGCTGTTCACCCTCGTAGTCACATCCCTGACTGGGAGCTGCGGGAGGCTCGCGGCCACTGCCCCGCACGACATGAGGGAACCCTACCCAGACTGCCAGCATGGGGAAAAATCACAATTCAAAGTATAGTTTCAACTGAATCTGTATGGCTTTTGCGCCACCATAAAGTTGAAAAATCATAAGTTGGGGACCATCTGTATATGCGCATGTGACTCCTAGTATATGCACAGGTGCGTGGTGGTGAAGACTTGAAGAGTGAGATTCACTCAGATCTTTGAGAATTAGCCACCATTTTTTTCCAAAATTTTTTCCTTATTTTTCAAAAAATACCAGCTACTTAGAGAAAAATGTATAACATATATTAACCCAGATAATAGATTACAAAAGTTAACATGTTGCTCTATTTCCTTCTAATATTTTCTCCCAAGGGTTTTTAAAGGAGCTGAAATTGCACTCTGTGATACAATTTTATAGTTTGTTCCTTTGCAGCAAAGGCATTTCCCTATGTGGATTACAAAGTCTTCATAAACACCATGTTCTAAAACTTTTACTTTGACATAATTTCGGATGTAGAGAAAAGTTACAGGAATAGCAAAAATAGTTCTCTTTCACCCAGATTTAAATTCCTCAAATGTCAACATTTTGCTGATTTTTTATTTTTTTAAAGATTTATTTATTTAAGAGAGAGAGAGAGCCCAAGAGGGAGTGGCAGAGGAAGAGAGAAACTCATGCAGCTTCCGTACTGGGCACAGAGGCTGACGTGAAGTTCAATCTCACGACCTGAGTCGAAACCAAGAGTGGCATACATAACCAACTATGCCACCAGGCACCCCTACTATATTTATTTTATTCCCTGTGCATTCTCCTCTCCAACAGAGAGCATGAGAGAGAAAGAGAGAGAGAGAAACATGATATTGTTTGACCCTTAAATACTTCAGTGTGAGGACGCCTGGGTGGCTCAGTTGGTTGAGCAACTGCCTTCGGCTCAGGTCATGATCCTTGAGTTCTGGGATCGAGTCCCACATAGGGCTCCCAGCTCCACTGGGAGTCTGCTTCTTACTCTGACCTTCTCTCCTCTCATGTTCTCTCTCGCTTTCTCTGTCTCTCAAATAAATAAATAAAATCTTTAAAAAAAAAAAATACTTCAGTGTGTCTTTTCTACAAATAAAGAGTTCTCTTAAATAACCACAGATCAGTCAAATCTGAAAACTAACATTGATACACTACTATTATCCAATCTATCCAATCTTATTCAGATTTCAGCAATTGTCCCAACGATGCCCTTTACAGCAGGAGAGAACTCAAAATTCCGCACTGTGTTCAACTGTCATTCTTAGTTTCCTTTACTCTGGAGTGGTTCCTGAGTCTTTGTAGCTCATGAGGCTGATTCTTTTGTGTAAAGGAATCAGTTATTTTGTGAAATACCCTTCATTTTGGGTTTATCAGCTGTTTCTTCCTGACCAGATAAAGGGGATGCACTTTCGGACCACAGAAGTGAGTATGCATGATTTTTAATGATTTTGGCAAGATTTCATTTTATATAAACAGTCTCTAATTGTGGAATTTGAGCCACTGTATAATTTTGCTATAATCCCAAAATGAAGCTCTTTCTTTTTCTTCCTACCAACTATCTACCTTTTGGCTTCTCTCCGTTATTTCCTATATTCATGATTACCTCATAAAAGTTAAAAGAAAGAATTCAGGTTATTTTAAGAATATTTTAAGCGCTAATACATTAATAACTTTTTTCTAAAAAGAGCCTGTCAGTTTGCAGCCCCATAACTGATAAAACCATTTACGTCACCTCAGGCTAAGTGGCCTTGCACACTGCTATGTTACGAGGTATTTTTTTATTTGGGAAGACAAAATACTGCACTGCTGTGTTAGCAGATTTCATCTTCAAGTACAGTTAACAAGGGTGTTTGCTGTTCCTCTCATGACACTGAATAACATTCATTTGCTTGTATGTTCCTTCATTGGCAAAGGTTCCCTGAGTTGTCAACTGTGTGCCAGTATTCTTCCAGGTGATGCTATCAAGCTCTTAACGTAAAGAAATAAACAAGATAATACAGATTGTGCTAAGGGCCATGAAATTCTTCAGTAATAAGTAACTGGAGGGGATGCTCCAGATGGAGGCAGGCTACAGCCTAGTACTTAGAGAAAGACAGAGCTGGTGTAGACACAGCTGGGGAGCACGGGGGGTGGGGGTCAACCATTGGGTGTCTCTCATTTCATCTCACACTACTTACCACAAAATTGCACCAAAATGTCTGCAAAACACTGCCCTTGACTAAAAACACAAACCCCTATTCTGCCCTATCCCAAACACCCGTTTCTCTGGTGGCAAACACTGCCCCTCTCCCTCCTGTCTAGCAGAGTCTGAATCTGAGCAGGTTGCAATTTGTAAGTAATAACGAAAGCTTGAAAATTCTCTGAAATGAGAAGGAACTTGCAAACCATTCTGATGTTGCTCAGTCTTGCAATGACCTGAACGTCAAGCAATCATTCATGAATCAGGCTGTCTCAACATTAGATTAATGGTCCCTTTCAACAGGGAAAAAGGGACAGATGACCAAGAAAGGGGCGTGTGTGTATTCTCCACATAACAGAGGGGTGGTGGCTGCAGCCGTAGGCAAGGAGGGTGTAAGTGTTCACGGAGAGAAGCAACCAGCCTGTGCTGCGGACTGGGACCAGGCCAGCAGGAACTGCGGCTCCCGGGCTCCCCTCTCCCCACCCCCCCAGCTGTGTCAGGTGCCTCAGGAGATGAGCAATCAGGGCAACTCTAGCCTCCCAGAAATGCCGACTTAGCGCTTAGGACAACTGGTTTCCATACACTGGGTGCAAAAAGCAAACAGAGGATACGATTAAAGCAATGTTTTTCTTACATAAAAATGACACAAGATGAAAAATTATAAACTCTATATACACTTATGGACAATAATCATTAGAAACCTCTGTCGAATATATTTTTTTAAAAGATTCACAATAATAACCTATGAGGTGTGTGCACGCTCTTCCCCTTCCCATCCTTCTTTTAGTAAAAACCATTCCAAGTACGCAATGAATCTGATGTATGAGGAAAGAAGAGCCTCTTAACAATGCCACGGCCTCAAATACTGAGGTGCACCTCAGGACTTCAGAGGGCAGAGACAGGAAAAACAACTATTTAAAGCATTACTAATAAAAATATTATGACTGTGTCCCCCTCTTGGGGGATGAACATCTAGAACAATGAAGATCATAAATATTCACCCAGGGTCATGAACTACCACTTGGTGAACAAAAGACAGTAGATGAGATTTTTATGATGAAGGCTCTCATTATAGAAGACACCACAGAAGCTAAAGAATCAGGTCAGATCTGGTAATTAAAAGCAGGTGAGTAATACAAAGGATTAATAAAGGTGTCAGGATAAAATCATATTTTATTTTTTTTTAAAGATTTTATTTATTTGACAGAGAGAGATCACAAGTAGACAGAGAGGCAGGCAGAGAGAGAGGAGGAAACAGGCTCCCTTGCTGAGCAGAGAGCCCAATGCGGGGCTTGATCCCAGGACCCTGAGATCATGACCTGAGCTGAAGGCAGAGGCTTCAACCCACTGAGCCACCCAGGCACCCCTAAAATCGTATTTTAACAAGATGAAATATAGGGGAAGGCTTTTATATTTCAACTCTTATCCTGTTTTGCATTTTGGCTTTAAAAATATATAAAAAGCATAGAAAATCATAGTGAAATAAGTATCACCTTTTTGGCCTAATTGTGACAGAAAGTAACTGTCTGGCAAGCGTCAGTAGCAAGGGTGAATGAACTGAGGCAAGTAATTTACACCAGCAGGACGAACTCAAAGGATTCCAATGTGGGCAATGGTGAGCTGCAGTTTATAAGTTAGGATCACTAATACGTATCCAGTTGGTGGTTGAAATTTTCTGTTTTCTGATTGCTTTTGTCTCTACCATAACTTCAAGGACTAAAAGACTCAATACTGGTAGCAATTTTCCATAATTAGCATTGGTGGAGAGATCTGGCAAACAAAACAAAACAAAACAAAACCCACTGGAGTTTAATAGGTGTGAGCCTTAAGCCTGGTAGCATTTTAACCATTTTCTTTACAGATAGAAGACAAGCATTTAAACCTAAGTTAAGAATACTTGTTTCAAGGTAAAAGAAAAGAACAAAAAACCCAAAGAAAAAGAACCAAACAAAAAAGAACCAAAAAAACCCAAAAAGTCTTACAGACCAGGCCTCCTTTTTCTATCCTGACTCATCACAGGCTGACAATTTCTTTCCAGATTATCAGAACAAGGAGGCCTTAGGCCTTAGGTGGCTCTTTTTAAACGATTCTCTAGTTATCCTCCAGGGGGCGAAGTTGGCCAGCATTTCACTGGAAAAGGAAATTCCTTTCAAACTTGGATTTTCACAGAGCGCTAGGAAGATATTCAAGTACAAAAAGGGCCATTTCCCCTCCTCTCACTTCTTTTCAATACAATGAATTCTGACTGATTAGCAAAGCACTCCAGCCCTTTGGTGCAATACAGGGAAGGGACTTGATTAAGGGCAGTGGGCAGGAACACTTTATCAGCATAGTCCTAGAGGTTGGCAGGCCCATCCTTCTAAAACTTGAGATCAGGGTGATGGTTTTGCCAATGCTGATACAGTTTCAAGGATATTACTTTTTGTTGTTGTTAAGAAGAATTTTCCACTGGGCTCATTGTGGCCAGCTGATACCTTACACAGGATTGCCCTCTAACCAGCTCGTTTGCAAGGCCTCCTTCTGAGCAACCACAAAGCTGCTAGAGGTCTGGGAGCCCCGGCCTTGCCTTCATGCAGAAATAGTAGATCCTTTCCTCCTTCCAAGGGTATGTGCTGGCCAGGAACGAGCCCAGATAGCAATTCCTCACTGGGCCTTTGTCCCCTTCCCTGAAAGGGTTAGATGCTCCCAGGGGGAACAGGTAAAGCCGCAGAAGAGGTCACACACAGGGACAAAACCTGTTCTCAATGTTGGAACAAACTGGAATTTCAGTGTCTCGGGAGGTAACAGCATAGCAGAGTAGAGGGAAAAACCCGGAGCGTGCGTGCCAATTCTCCCTGGCCTAGGAACAGGTTAGTTTGTGTGGATCCTGAGCCTTATACAGGGCGTTTCTTATTAGAAGAATACAAAATCAGTGCTAGTCCATTAGCCACAGGGCATCAGAAGGGGTCCTTGCAGGGGAAAGGCCCTGAAGCTTAAGCATCATAACTATCACGAGCTCCCTGGTTGGCACGGCGGGTGAGGAGTGTGTTGGCAATCAGACTCCCGCAAGCCTCATCTACAAAATGGCCGTGGTTATTTTTAAGGTCATGTGATTCTGTTTCTTTCCTTTTTTTTTTTTTTTTAAAGATTTTATTTGTTAGAGTGCATAAGCAGGGGGAATGCAGGCAGAGGGAGAAGCAGGCTCCCTGCTGAACAAGGAGCCCTACAAGGGACTCAATCTCAGAACTCTGGAATCACCACCTGAGCTGAAGCAGACCTTTTTTTTTTTTTTTTTTAAAGATTTTATTTATTTATTAGAGAGAAAGAGAGACTGAGAATGAGAGGGGAGAAGGTCAGAGGGAGAAGCAGACTTCCCGCAGAGGCGGGAGTCCGATATGGGACTCGATCCCAGGACTCCGGGATCATGACCTGAGCTGAAGGCAGTCGCTTAACCAACTGAGCCACCCAGGCGCCCTGAAGCAGACATTTAACCAACTGAGCCACCCAGGCGTCAGGGCTCCGTTTCTGCCTCAGGGAGTGGACTCAGGGGCTGGGAAAGGAAGACTGCAAGTGGCCAGTGGCTGGAAGTGTCCCCTTAGGTTCTGCTCCCTCTTCATCTTGCCCCAGGCACATGGTCCAAGGTGCTCAGTAAACACCTTCAGACCAACCAGCGGAAGTGGCCTGGCTACCTGTTCCTCCTTTTAACGCTCCAGCACTTCCCTTTTCTCTGGCTTACCGGCCAGGCTTCCATCTCCCATGTAAAGAAAGAGCACTCCTGAATGGTCTGCTGAGGCAAGTAAGTCCGACCCAACGTTACAGCAGGTTTCCTGCTCAGATGGGTAATTCATTTACCACAGATGTCCAGGCATGAGTTACATACACCTCAAAATCAGTCCCGCAAAGGATGATGTTGCTGCCTTCTATACAGACCCTGTGTCTGGCACAGCGTGGGCACCTGGTAAAGACGCCAGGAGTCCCGAGGAGCTCTACCGCCCCAGAAGGATCCTGGGAAAGAAGTGCTCAAGGGCACGCGGGCACAATCCTGGCAGAGGGAATGAACCTCCTTCCTCAGGAATTTGAGCTCCGCCACAAGCCAGCTTGCCCCCTATGCCTGACCAAGCCTTAGCCCCCATGTTGGCTCATCCTGTCGCCTCAGACCCTGCCTTCTTCCCCTCCTCCTGATGGGAAGGTCATGTCTCCTTTCAAGACCTCCTTGGGCTCCACAAGGTGCCAACTCTGCTAGACTTAAAGAGAACAAAATAAACTGATCTGAATTTAGAGCACCTGGCCAAATCTACCTATGTTTGCATATTTGCACAGTCCTTGTAAAATATATAAATTTCTCCCAATCTAGTGGCAAGATCACTTAGCCAAATCTTAACAAGGAAATGAGAGGAGGCCTAAAGAAATGGCAAGTTGTTTAGCTAATGTAGCTTGCTTTCATATATGCTACAGTTTGGTATTTATAAGCGACCCCGCTCCCGAATGTTCTTATTCTTTCTTGAACAAAACAGTGAGAACAACTTCTTACATATAAGAGTGTCTTCATGAAGCCATTTGTCACAAGGAAAACAATGTTTTGCAAATTCTCACCTAAAAAATGAAGATGATGTCATGATGGGAAGAGAATTATTTGGTGTTTATTTGGGTATTTACTGGGTGCCCAGACTGTGCTACACAGTTCATAGGGGTTATTTCACTTAATTCTCTCAATAACTCTGTGCAGTATTACCCTCACCGTGTTAATGCACAAATCGAGGTTTTCAGAGTAAATGACTTGTCCGAGGTATTCAGTGGTGGATCTGAGGTTGGGCAGGCTGAGCTTTACTCTTAGTTAGCCCTAGAACCACGCTGCTTCTGCAACCAAAAGTCACTTTGTACACTACAAAGAACTAAGGAGCTTTACAAGATACTTTTTTTTAAAGCAGGTAGCTGCACACATTTTGATTTTTTCACAAATTGCTATTTGATCCAAAACAAAACAAAACAAAAAACTGCTAGAGAATCGGGCTACTTTTCCCAAGGCTATATGGTTATTTAAGAAATCATTGCAACAGTCAAAAGCAAACAACGGTAACAGCTACTATTTATTGAACCTATACTATATAACCTATACTGTGTGACAGGTCTCTGTGCTGAATTCATTACATGATTGCCTTCCCTTAATCCAGCTAGCTTATTAGGCACCTGGCATTACCCTCATTTAACAAATGAGGAAATGGAGGCTCAGAGACTCTGCCCAAGGTATCTCAGCCAAGGAAAGGTCTGGACTCTGGTCTATCTGCCTAGGCTATGCACCTCCCAGATATAAAGTGTGCACAGATAGAATGTTCTAGTTAGCAGCCTACTAGCTATTTCATATATCTAGATATCTGAATGGCCAAATGGAAAGTACTATATCGTTTCAGGCCAAGAGAAGAACACGGGTGAGCAGTGGTAGGGGAGTGCATTGTTCCATGCCCCACCCCCCAGCCTTTGGCTTCAACATCATCTGGGACATGAGGGAGGGCACAGAAGGGGGGGATGGATGGGGGGTGGGGGAATCTACATCCTGCCATCTTTATAAACAGCCAGCAAAGATAACATGAGGGCATAAGCCAGGTTCACATCTAGATACACAATGCTGAGTCCCGTCACGGGAACGGGTCCAGTGATGGAATCGCCCAAAATGCATTTAATACATTCTTAGGCCATCATCCCCAAAGAGACTCCAACTCTGACTCAAGTGCCTTGCTAGCATGTGTCACTTGCTCATCCAGGACTCTGCCTTTATTAGGGTGTGGGCGACCCAAACACTTGGCGACCCACCTCCCACCATAGCCGCCCAACCAGCCTGCACATGACAAAGGAGGGCACCTAGGCAGAGAGGCCAAGTTCACAGTGGTGGGGCCGGACAAGGCAGGAAAAGCCGCTGACCCCAAACGATGCTCAAGCACAAAAGAAAAACTGCAAAAAAGCAGGGGGGAGGGAGCGGTTCCTGTAGAGCACATTCTGCCAGCCTTGATTTTTCAGAGTTCATATACTACGGATGGAGCCTTGATTAAAAATCCCCCTGAAGTGTGGCAAATCAGCTCTCAGAACAAGAGAAACGATGTTAGGGTCATGAGCGTGAGAAATAGCGGTTGAGCATGGAGTTTCCAAATGCTAGCTCTCCCTCGGGGTTATATCAAGTGCACTTCGGTGCCATAGTAGGGGAAACCTTCCCAGAGACAAGGTCAAAGGCTTTCCTGGGGTCTTAGAGGCAGGGTGTCAGTGGAAGCCTGTCTCCATCTGAAATCTGCCACCCAAGTAGATTTTCTCAGTCTGGGGCATACACACACACACCCGCCCCCCCCCAATCCCATTAAAGGGAACGTAGCAGGGAGTCAGTCTTGGCTTTGTAGAAGCAACACCTTCCTAGCAACAACAAGTTATATGAAAATCGGAATAAGACATTTGGGAGGGAAAGAAGGAGACAGGGAGCTCCCCATGCTTGCCCAGGTTTCAAGCACAGGATGAAGGGTTGCTTTTAGGGGTGTTAAAGAGGAGTTCCTTGTATCAGCCAGAGGTTAAGAGTTAATCTAACAAGATGCTAAAGTGGAAGTTTCCACTCCAGCATCAAGATTCAACAGATGGGAAATTCCAAAGCACGGGGCCAGACCATTATGTGGACATTCCTAAGAAGTTGACCGAGCTGGCTCAAAGATCCATAAGAAGGATATATAAACAGGTTCAGGGCAGTGGAAAGTGATGGAGGATTTTGTTAGGCAGATTCCATGAAGTGCTCTGGGTCCTACCCTCCCTTCCCAGGATGGCTGGGGTGGAAGGAGCTGGCATTTCAAGCCTAGAGGAACAGGTTTCGAAGGCAACATTTGGAAGGCTTGACATGGGCCTCCTATAGTTTGGGGACTGGTATGCGACTCCTGCTGGAGGAAGGAAAATGTGAGGGGGACACTAAAGGGGCCCCTGGTGGCAGAACAGAAGGCTGTGTCAGGGAAAGTGGCTGCTCCTCTTCCCCTCCTCCCGGAGGGGGGGGGGGGGGTTGAAGTCGTGTGAACTCTGGGCTCTAAGAATGCCAGCCTTGGCCTCCTTAAAATAGGTTTGACCCAAAAGGCTTTATTCAGCCTGAGGGTAGGAGAACACAAATGGAAATCAGAAGCTGCTGGCTGATGGTCACAGTCAGCAGGAGGAGACACACTGTGTGAGTGCTGGGAGACCCAGATGGAAAGTTCCAGCTGGGAGTCCTTGAGAAAGGCTACTGAAGCAGCCAGGAGAGAGGGAGAGTCCATTTACCCATCAGCCAGGCTCAGAGGATCCCGTGCCAGGCGGGATGGTAGCAGGCAGGTAAGAACCTTCCTCTCTTCTTCACCCGGTCCGTGTCACCTGGGGTGGTCTGATGCAGCGGGCAGCTGGAGGACGGGGAGACCTGTACTGGCAAGATGGGGAGGGAGTCTTCTCTTGGAGCGAATACTGACTGTTTATAGACCAGACCGAACATTTATAGTGTTACAGACCAGACCGAACATGTATGTGCAGGTGTGTGTGTGTGTGTGTGTTACTTAAAGGGGCCTTAGGACTTCTTATTGCCTAAGAATCATGAGGAAAGTCATAGGCTTGATCGAGTTTGTTTGTTCTTTTTTAAGATTTTTTTACTTATTTGTCAGAAAAAGAGAGAGAGAGGGAACACCAGCAAGGGGACCTGCAGGCAGAGGGAGAAGCAGGCTCCCCACTAGGCAAGGAGCCCAATGCGGGGCTCGATCCCAGGACTCTGGGATCGTGACCTGAGCCGAAGGCAGATGCTTAACCAACCGAGCCACTCAGGCAGGCATCTCGGCTTCATCAAGTTTTTAAAAGAAAAAGGGGGAAAGACACACCTCACCAAATAAACTTTAAAGGAATAGAGGGAGACAATACAGCTGGGGGCACTTGGGTGGCTCAGTTGGTTGAGCTTCTGACCCTTGATTTCGGCTCAGGTCATGACCTCAGGGTCATGAGACTGAGCCCCACGTCAGGCTCCATGCTCTGTGCGGAGTGAGCCTGAGACTGAGTCTGTCCCTCTCTTTCCTTCGGCCCCTCCCCCAGCTCATGCTCACTCTAAATAAACAAACAAATATCTTTAAAAAAAAAGAATACAGCTTTGTCTTAATTAGGTCTCACATCATGTGTGCAATGTAGTAGTTACAGCTAATCTTTGCTAAGCACACATTATGTGCCAGGCACGAGACCAATGACTTTAAAGATAAAACTTCATTCAGTCTCCCTCACAACTCCACAAGGCAGCTGTTATTATCCCCTTCGACAGCTAAGGAAACTACGGCTCAGGGAGGTTAGGAACCACTCCCAGAGTCACACAGGTAGGTAAGTAAAGCAGTAGCCTGGACTCAACCTCAAGTCTGACATCTAATCCCAAACCCTTCTTATTCTCGCAGATGAGTGGTTTTTAGCAGACACTGGTGGCTGAAGCAGGGTAGGAACTTGGGTCCTGCTCAGCCTTCTCTCCTAGGAGTCCCGAAGCTAGAAAACCAAAGAGCAGGGCTTGAAAACCACTGAACTGCATGATCTGAGCAGTCTCTTCCAACTCTGGGATTCTAGGACTCTGTCCCCTGTGGGTGGGAAGATGGAGAGAGGAAGACCCACAGCAGCAGATGTGGGGAAGAGGAAAAACATGGAGTTGGTATCCCATGTTCTCAGAAAGGCGGCCGGGAGGGGCTGGTTCTAGTCGGTGCTTCCGTAACAGACCCAAGGTTCATACTATAGTCCTGGGTAGAAACAAGTGGTTCAGATAATGCAGGTAAAGCACTTAACACAGAGCCTGGCACCAGAGTCAGCACTTTGGTAAATGGCAACTGGGACTGTAAAAAGTTTACACATATGCATAAAAACCTCAACATGCAATTTAATGCAACATACTCAGCCACTGACATCACCGTGTCCCTTCCGTAGGGAACTATGTGTATCATGGACACTAAACTTTATTGGTTGAGCCAAGCCAAGAAACAAATGCATAAGATTAAGCTGGCCAAATCTGAAACAATTTAAGCAAGCCTGAGCAATGGTTCTTAAACAGTAGGGGACCATAGAGTCCTCCAAGAAAATAATGGAAACACAATCCCTTTTTCCAGCAAAATAAAATAAAATAAAATAAAATAAAAGTACATACACACAATTTTGCAAATAATTATAGAAGCCCATTCACTGATTCATTCAATGGATTACAGATCCACTGGTGCCCATTCACTGTCTTCGGGTTAACAGTCACTCCTCTAGATTCTGGGGAGGCAACAGGAGATCCGTAGGCCCAAAGCCGCCCACCCAACCCCACGGTGGAGTCACCTATCCTTCACCTCGCCATATGCTCATTGTTACTACTCTTCATCATGATACTGACCTTGGAATAGGTAGTCAATGTAACTGAAGCTGAATCTAATTTTAAACCTTTCCAGGTTAGTGGATCCTCTGATTCAGAATTTCTAAATCAGTGGACTCTGGTAGCCAAAAGTTTTATCTGCTTGGCATTCTCTCAATTCCTTCTTCTGATAACGAAATTCTTCCTTCTTTTGTGGGGACCCCATTCTATGGGATTCTGGTAGGATTCACCCTCTCTCAAGAGCCATATGAACAAAACCTGGCCGAACAGATATTGCTTACTGTGTTCTGTGTACTTCCGGTCAAGTTGATTCAGGAAAGGATTCCAAACTAGGCTAGCTACGATGCCGCCTTGGTATTGTTAGAACAGTGGCAAGAGAGGCCGTCTCTTTTCACTCAGATCCACAGCTGTGAGGATGATGGCAATATAACACCCATGGCTACCTCTGGCGCCATGGTATGGGAAGAGCTTGCCTGGTGAATGAAGTTGATGGCACTGAGCTGAGCCAAAGGATGGAGAGAGTGAAAGATAATGGCTTGATGATATCTTTTGAACTCCTGGATATAGCTACACCTGAAGTCCATTCCAGTACAGATATCTTATTCATGTAAGTCAAGAAACTAGTTTAAATTGGATTTCTGTTACTTGCAAACAAAATAACAACATACATAACAATAATAATAAAATAACAAATAAGCCTGATCTAAATGAAAATAAAGCCCAAAAGGAAGTTCCCATTCATGGGTAGTACTTGTGGAAATCTAGGCTGCTCTCTGATGATCCCTACTGAATTAAAGGTTTTTCATCCTCTAATATTCCTACAAAAAGTCTAGGCTTAACCTTACTATCACATGACCCTCTGCCCCTGACTGTTGTTCTTACCATTGCCGCCACCAACCAGACCCTATTTCCTGCCATGAATATCAAAGTTTCTGACCCGAAGAAGAAAGTCCTGGAAGTGCACGACAGTCACCCAGACTAGCCCAGGTATAATTTGTTAACAGCAAGCAAATACTTGAGGCTGCTATTCCTATTCCCATGAGATTCTCCAACTGCCCCGGTTCTCACCTGAACACTCCCGTATCAGAAGTGACCTAGAGCCAGGGGGCTCAAATCAGGAGACGTACTTGTGGAACAAGGAAAGAGGACCAAACAGGTCATGATGGACAGGGTCGATACTAATTCTCTGGAGCCAAAAGCCACTCCACAGATGGCGTCAGGGTGTAGATGGTTTGGGACTGGGGAGAAATAATATTCACGGAGTCCTTTTGGAAGCTGTTTATTATTTTTTTAGAACAGGGATGGTAAGTCGCTTTCAACTCCTGTGCCAAATTTGGTCCGCAGCCAGATGCCCAGGTTCAGCATCGAGAACCACGACAATCTGTAAAGTCTAATGGGGGGGGGGGGGGCACAAATATATGTATTTGCGATTCCAGCTGAAACCATTAGAGTTTATCCTCGGATTAAGTGCACACCTGGACTGCAAGGGTTTTTCTTGGACTTCACTTAGGGATTCATCATTCACCTACACCCAGGGCAGCCCTCACGATTCTATTTATTACGGGATCGTCGTTCACAACCCTATGTGGTCTCCTCTTTATGAGCACTTTGGAGAAATTCCTCTAGGCCTTAACCTCTTCCGAGTGACTGTCATGCTTGTATCTTCCAGCCACTGTGCACTGTTACCCGAGCATGGGTGCTCCCTGGGAATGACCGCCCAGAAGCTCCAGGGCACGACTGGGGGCTCTCACGCCCATGCTGGGGCCCAACCTTATCTCCGACTTCCCCTACATTTCCTTCCCCCAACAGGTTTCCAGCCTTCCTTATTTTTGTGGGTCTCATTATATTATGTATTTAAAAGCCACCTCAAAGGCAGCTCTTTCTGCCCATGGGTCCTGCCCCCGAGCTTTAATAAAACCACCCTTTGCGGGCGCCTCAGTCAGTTAAGTGTCTGACTCTCGGTTTCGGCTCAGGTCATGATCTCGCGGCTGTGGGATCGAGCTCCGCGCCAGGCTCTGTGCTCAGTGCAGAGTCTGCTTCCGATTCTCTCTCCCTCCCTCTCCCTCCCTCTCAAGTAGATAAATAAAATCTTTTAAAAAATAAAAAAAAACCCACCCTTTTGCACCAAAATAAAAAATAAAATAAAATAAAATAAAATAAAATAAAAGCCACCTCAAAGCCCTTTGAAAAGAGACAGGCATGTATATTATATCACCAGCAATCAAAACACCGTAAAACAAATTGGATGGTGAAAGGAAGATGGTTTTATAAAGGCAGCAGATTGCGGTAGCTCTTACCGGGCAGCCCCAGGTGAGCAGGCCAAGAAGGTGGTGGCCTTGGGCCAGGAGCAGCCCTGAGCTAAACTGTCCGCACATGGCTCGGTACTCCCCCCCAACCCCCCACCCCAGTCAGGCTGGAATAAAAGGGGTAGTGGGAGGTGAGCGGGAGAGGATCAGGCCAGACGAAGGATGTGGAGAAGCCAGAGAGAGGAGTCAAGGCTGGTGCCGTGGATGATCTGAGATGCTGACAGTTTCTGAGCAAAGGTGTGACAGCCTGAGACAGGAGCCAAACATGACCAGCAAATGGAGGGAGGGTCAGAGTGAGGGCAGCCTCTCACTGGCCAGACCACCTCGGAGCCTGCTCAGCTGAGATGCCAGGTGGCGGTGCCAAGACCTGGCAATCAGAATGGCGGGAGAGGGCGGTGGGCTACGGGATGGGTGCGGATCTGAGCCCTCATGCCATGCCCTTTTTTCATGTGACTCACAAACACTGTAGGACAGGACCATAAACGGCCTCAATCCTTCCCCTCCCTGTATCTGTGTTTCCCACAGTGCAATTCAGCAGCTCCTACTAAGGGGTTGACTTTGTATCTGTAGCCTCTTGAATCCAGGCCAGCCATATAGCTCACGTTAGCCGACAGAACGTGACAGAAGCAACGTTGTGCCAATGTGAGCCTCAGGCTCCAGACGTTCCCGCTTTCACTTGGTACCCTGCCCAACCGCATGGGAACATGCTCAGGGTAGCCTGAAGGATGGGGAGACACACAGCTTAGAGTCACTGTCATCCGCTAACAGGCACATGACTCTCAGAAACAAAGCCTGACGACCTGGACCTATAGCTGACTGCAGAGACAGGAGCGGTCCCAGCAGAGACCAGAAGAATCACGACACGGAGCCCGGCTCAAACTGCCAACCCACAACATTGTGGGATAAAGACACGACTGTTATTTCGAATTGGGAAATTTTGGCTCAAATCTCTGGTGGTGTATTTTTGGGGTGATTCCTTATGCAGCAAAAGCTAACTGTTACACACCGCAAATGACGGTATTGCCACAGCACCAGGGGGTGATACCACATGAAGCCCCAGAAACTTTCTCACTTAAAAAGTATATTACTTTCCTAACTCTAAAGTCAGTCTTCTGCCACTGCATAACCGTTATGTCCCAACGATCACATCTTAGGTTCAAAGAGAGAGGAGAGGAAAATTACAGCAAGAAGAAAGCTAATACGTTATAGCTGTGAGCCAATTTTCATTACAACACACTGCAAGGGACTGTCTGAATTCCCTGGCTGAAATAACACTTTGTTGTTTTGGATACTGCCTGAAACAAGCAGACCATCAACAGGGGCCTGGAAATAGTTTCATTGCAAGAAAAAGAACAAGTTTTATTTTAATAGTATTGGCATGAAATCATAGATCTTTTCCCTGACCACGTTCTTAGCAAAGAAACATGGATTGATTTTTAAGGCTTGGAGACATCTTAAATCATTTCAGAGAGGGGAAAAAAAAGTGTGACCAAATAGACATCTAATCATAGTACTGGTAGGGATGTATCTAACTTAGAAGTGTGAAACATCATTTCAAAAATAATATCAAACAGTCACATTGTTTTAAAAATGAAAGAGAACTCACCAGTAAGACTTCCTGGGGCCCACTGTTTTCACGTTGTAAGTGGTCAAATGAATCTGAAATAGAATTAAGCAAATACTCTGTAAGTAAATCACACTCAGGAAGGGTGAGCTTTCGGTCCCAAGGGACCGCCGTGATGTTGATTATTTATTATTTTAGTTAAAGATTAGCAGAGCTTTTTCTGGCTCCTGATGGAATAGGGAGAGTTTTTTGCCTACGTATTTCAACTTCCTGAATAGAGAGCATTCTCTCATTTACTTCAGAGACTGCTGGAAGTCTGAAGCCAGTACTATAAATGGTAGTGTTTTCGTCCAAACCCCTCCAAGTCATAGAAGCCTCCTTGGTTGTTGTTCTTGCCTTGGTCCCTCAATCCCTCTGCCAGGACCAAGCCACGGCTCCCTTTATGGAACCAGTGAAAAGACGGATGATCCGACGCGATCTGAAGGACAATGGGAAGAGTGTACAAGGCTTCCTGATAGTGGCCATCTGATCGCAAATAACCCTCAATTTTTGTCTTATCAATAAGGGTGAGCCTAAGGCAGTGCTGCTTACAGTACTAGAATACAAGCCATACATATACTGTTATGTTTTTGAGTAACCACATTAAAAAGGCAAAAAGAAGTGGATGAAATTTTAATGGTCAGCTGAATTGATCCAGAAAATTATCATTTCAACGTCTAATGAATAGAAAGATTACTAATGAGACATTTCACATGCTTTTTTTCATACTCAATCTTCAAGACCCAGCATATCGCAACTCAGATCAGCCATATTTCAAGTAGTCAATAGCCGTGTTGGCCAGTAGCCACACCAGGCACTGAGGGAATCCAATCTTGGCCTTCGCAGGTACTGGCAAAGTCAGTGAAATGCATACGGAGATTTTATTCATATATTTTCCTGCTCCTAGTAATCCATCATTACCCCATTCATGATGTCATTTTACTAGAAATAAACACATAATAATAGCAAATATTTATATAGCACTTACTAGTGCCAGAACTATTCTTGGCAACCACTTCAATTAATCCTCACAATAACCTTATGAGGTAAGCATATTATCATTCCAGTTTTGTAATGAGGAAACTGAGGCATGGAGAGGTTAAGTAACTTACATAAGGTTATATGAACTGAAATTCTTTTTTTTTTATACAAAGTCTTTTTTTTTTTTTAAAGAATTTATTTAAGAGAGGGAGATAGCACATGAGCATGGAGTGGGAGGCAGAGGGAGAGGGTGAGAATCTTAAGCAGACTCCCCACTGAGCACAGAGCCGGGTGTGGGGCTTGATCTCATGACCCTGAGATCACCACCTGAGCTGAAACCAGGAGTTAGGCGCTCAACCAACAGCACCACCCACACGCCCAACAGAGCTGGGATTCTAATCCAGGAGGTCTGCCTCCAGAGCTCATGTCCTTAGCCACTGGACTCCCAATTAAGTGTGAACGGCTCCAAATAATGTAATTTCTTTCAGTTTTAATTATAACCACCAAGTGATTCAAGGCTGCTCTCATGATACATGGTCAGATAATAGCACTGATGGCAGATGGAGGAGTTATGGGATGTGCTAGCAAATTAAAATAGAAACAACATGGAGTGTGAGCAAAACTACAAGCAGGCCTGCGGTCAGGCCTAGGTCTGGGAGTCCAGTATGGGGTTAGCAGCAGGGGGAGGGGTGTCAGTCTTAGGAAAATCTTGTCTTTGTGATTTTTTCTGAGGGAAGGGTCCATCACTTTCATCAGATTCTCAAAGGGATCTACAAGTTAGACTGTAGATCTGTATCTGTCTTAGCAGGGGCGGAGAGGAAGGGAAGATGAATCCAGTAGAAAGGAACTCAGAAAACACATCCTTTTTACTTAATCCATGGCCCCCAAAGAAATCACACCTAATGAGAAAAACAAGATCCACACGTGCGAAGCCCATGCCCAAACAGTAGGAAAGGAGGGGGGTCAGTGACACTGTTTAGGATCAACAGGCCTTGGGCTGAGGCCAGTGTGGGAGGCTGCCACCTGTTCTCGAAGGCTGAGCCCGGACCTGCTGGAAGTCCTTCAGTGGCTTCCTCTAGGTTCTAGGATCAAGTCCAACCTCCTCAGTGCACTCAAAAGCCAGAGTGGTCTTGTGCCTAAGCACTCAGATATCTTGTCCTTTAGCCACAAAGACCTGTTTCCAGGTCCCTAAATGCCACTCGCTCACTCCTCCATGCCTTTGCAGATTCTGTTCTGTCAAACACACCCTTTCTCTACTGTATTGGCCTTTCTGTAGGTCTCAGGTCAGGAGTCACCTTCCCTGGGAAGCCTCTGGGAACCCCTTTGGCTGACTCAGGGACAACTCTCTCCGTAGTCACAGCCAGGGGTCACTCAATTCAATTGAGAATTATGTACTACTACTGCTACTGCGGATAACAGAGCTGGTTTTTATGGAGTTGTGTTCCAGGCACTGTTCCAAGTGCTTTGCATGTTCCTTTAATCTACTCAGTAACCACAGAGGGTAGGTTATTTTATTATCCCATTTACCAGGTGAGCAAACTGAGGCAGAGAAGTCAGCAGCCTAAGGTCACCCAGCGTGTAAGTGGCAGAGCCAGACTGTGAATATAAACACACTGGGATAAAGAGTCTCCAAATATGTCCTTTAACGAAGCAAAAAGCAAGTTTTAACTTCAACTTTTAAATCCAGCCAGTGTTGAGGGGTGGTCATCTCCTTAACAGATGCAGCTCAGATCTTGGCCAACTCAATCACACCTCCAGCAAGTTCTTCAGTTTCCCTTAACTTTGCACAAGGATCTAAGTAATAACATGCCCCGAAAGCCTTGGCTGACTATAAAGGAATGCCAGAAAAGATACTTTCCTTTAAAAAAAAAATAGGATATTCAAGTAAAAAAAAAAAAAAAAAAAAGGACACAAAGCCTTCCTTCTTAAGGTTTATTTGGTTTCAAGTAACTCAGTATAAGTATATTCCAAATACTGTTTTAAGTAAAAGTCTCATGTTGCAAATCCCTTTTCGCTGTCCAGGCATGTCTTTGCCATTCTGTACCCTGCAGTTCCATGATATGATTCTTTCCAGAATTATCTAAACTCCCCTCGGAGGGACATAAAAAGTGGCCTTGGAGGAGGACATTCCTCTCTTTCCCTAACAGTGAGAAGACAAAAGTTTCAAGATCTGGGACATACGCAGACCTCTAGGGAGAGAAAGAGCTCTCTGTCACTCATGTTGGAGCCGGCAACAGGACGGTGGCCCAACCTACCACTCACTCGAAGAGAAAAGCAGTCAGCCATAATACCCACCCTTCCTACTGCAACAAAAAAGAAGCCACCAACTTCCTTTATTTATGGAAGTCAGCATTATCTCAGTTATTAACAACCAAACTAGTAACAACTGATTGCGTTTTGACTCTTCCTAGCTCCTCTTCTTCCACAATAAACATTAATGTAATTGTTACTGAGAGGCTGACGGAGTGCAAATTCTATGCCAGGCACAGCTGAAGACATAGCAGTGAATGAGGTAAACGAGGCTCCTGCTACAGGGACCCTCCCACCATAAAGGGCGGCAGAAAATAAACACGCATGCAAAGAAGTCCGTAAGATAACTTCAACCAGTGACAAGTTCTACAGATTTTTCCATATAACCATGGAATGTGGGGACCTAATGAAGAATTTAACAGTGTCTCTCTGGCAGCTGTATGGACGAGCTGGAAAGAGGCGACAGTGGGTGAACGGATCGGTGGTGACTGGTTACAAGGCCATTCTTTTTTCTCCCTTGTTTAGGTGAGATATGATGGTACCCTGGCACGAGATGGTAGCAATTGGGATGGAGAGAAGTGAATGGATTCAGGATCTGGAAGTAAAATAATTAGGACTTGCTGATGAAGTGGATGTGAGAGATGAGGGAGAAGAACGGGTCTAGATGACACTAAAGTCTTGGCTCAACCAACTGGGTCAATGGTAGCTTCTCTGAGGGACAGTTTGTGGGAGGAAAGAAAATTGAGAATTCTGATTTGGCCCCAGGGCACCTGGGTGGCTCAGTCAGTTAGGCGTCTGACTCTTGGTTTCTGCTCAGGTCATGATCTCATGGGTCCTGGGATGGAGCCCTCCCTGGAGCTCCTTACTCAGTGGGGAGTCTGCTTGAAGATTCTCTCCCTCTGCCCCTTCCCCCACTCACATACACACTCTCTCTCTAAAATAATTTTTATTTTAAAAAAAGAATTCTGATTTGCCCTTGTTAACTTTGAGATATCCAGGTGGCAATCTCAAGAAAACATTAAGGAGTCTAGAACTGTTGCTCTCAAATACAATAGCTGCTAGCACCTGTGGGAATTTAAACCTAAATTAAGCACAATTAAAAACTCATTTCCCCAGTCACACGAGCCATAGTTCAAGTAATCAAGTAGACAAAGAAATGTCTACTGTACTAAACAGCACAGTGTAGATTATTTCCATCACTGTAAAAAGTTCCACTCGAGGGTGCCTGTTGGTTAAGAGTCTGACTTCTGCTCAGGTCATGGTCTCAGGGTTCTGGGATGGAGCCCCGAAGCTCATGGGGCTCCCCACTCTGGAGGGAGTCTGCTTCTCCCTCTGCTCCACCTTGTGCTCATGCACATGCTCTCAAATAAATCTTTAAAAAAAAAAAAAAGTTCCACTAAATAGGAATTGTCTAAAATGCACATGATACCTCACTAGACTCCCTCCACTACTATAACATTTACTGTAATCATAAAATACAAAATTATAGCCCTGGGAGATCTTTAACCTTAAATAGCCATTGGAAGCTGATCAGATTTATTTCAAGTCTTACGTTAATTCTGTAGAAAATACATACTATAGCACTGTGGGAGAGTGCGGTGAACACTAGATTTATAGGCCTAGCTTCCAGCTGTCTCCACTACCAGTGACTTCCCACGAATCATTTACCTAGCATGTGCCTCCATTTCCTCACCTATAAAATGGGGAGTGACCCTGAATGGACTACATTGAGAAGCATGTTGGAGAATGTTTGCAACTCTCGAATCATCTCCCCTGTTCCTTAGTTAGGTCTGTTATGATTTCACTTGCAAATTCTGACAGGATATTATCTCCAATGGCAAAATGCATATGAAAGGGCCTACTTGTAGGCCTTCAAAAGGGCCTACAGTAAAAGGCCCTACTGTAGGCATAAAAGGTACATATTCCACAAATATACCCTGTGTCTTGAGTCTAGCACAGAAATTTGTGTTACCGAAAGTTGCATGGCATGGGATGCTTTTCCATCTTTTTGTGTCCTCGATGTCTTTTATGAGTGTTCTGTAGTTCCTTGAATACAGATCCTTTATCTCTTTGGTTAGGTTCATTCCAAAGTCTCTTATGGTTCTTGGTGCCATAGTAAATGGAATCGATTCTCTAATTTCCCTTTCTATATTTTCATTGTTAGTGTGTAAGAAGGCAGGTGATTTCTGTGCATTGATTTTGTATCCTGCCACATTACTGAATTCAGGAGTATAAATATTTATTCTTTTGGATCAGAAGAATAAACATTGTTAAAATGTCTATACTGCCCAAAGCAATCTATACTTTCAATGCCATCCTGATCAAAATTCCACCGGTTTTTTTCAAAGGGCTGGAACACACAATCCTAAAATTTGTATGGAACCAGAAAAGACCCCAAATCACCAAGAAAATGTTGAAAAAGAAAAACAAAGCTGGGGGCACCACGTTGCCTGATTTCAAGTTTTATTACAAAGCTGTGATCACCAAGATAGCATGGTACTGGCACAAAAACAGACACATAGACCAGTGGAACAGAGTAGAGAGCCCAGATATGGACCCACAACTCTATGGTCAAATAATCTCTGACAAAGCAGGAAAAAGTATCCAATAGAAAAAAAGACAGTCTCTTCAATAAATGGTGCTGGGAAAATTGGACAGCTATGTATAGAAGAATGAAACTCGACCATTCTCTTATATCCTACATGAAGATAAACTCGAAATGGATAAAAGACCTCAATGTGAGGCAGGAATCTATCAAAATCCTAGAGGAGAACACAGGCAGTTACCTATTCAACATCGGCCACAGCAACTTTTTTCAAGACTCCTCTCCAAAGGCAAAGGAAACAAAAGCGAAAATGAACTTTTGGGACTTCATCAAGATAAAAAGCTTCTGCACAGAGAAGGAAACGGTCAACAAAACAAAGAGGCAACCCACGGAATGGGAGAAGATATTCGCAAATGACACTACAAAGGGCTGATATCCAAGATCTACAAAGAGCTCCTCAAACTCAATATCCAAAAACCAGATAATCACGTTGAAAAATGGGCAGAAGACATGAACAGTCACTTCTTCAAAGAAGACATACAAATGGGTAATAGACACAGGAAAAAATGTTCATCATCATTAGCCATCAGAGAGATTCAAATCAAAACCACACTGAGATACCACCTTATACCAGTTACAATGGCCAAAATTAACAAGACAGGAACAAGCGTTGGAGAGGATGTGGAGAAAGGGGAACCCTCTTACACTGTTGGTGGGAAGGCAAGTTGGTGCGGACACTTTGGAAAACAGTGTGGAGATTCCTCAAGAAATGAAAAATAGAGCTACCCTATGACCCTGCAATTCCCCTACTAGGTATTTACCCCAAAGAAGAAGATGAAGGACAAAGAAGGGCCACATGTACCCCAATGTTCATAGCAGCAATGGCCACAATAGCCAAACTGTGGAAAGAGCCAAGATGCCCTTCAACAGATGAATGGATAAAGAAGATATGGTCCATATATACAATGAAATATTATGCCTCCATCAGAAAGGATGGATAGATACTCAACTTTTGTATTAACATGGATGGGACTAGAAGAGATTATGCTGAGTAAAATAAGTCAGGCAGAGAGTCAATTACATGGTTTCACTTACTTGTGGAGCATAAGAAATAACATGGAGAACATTAGGAGAAGGAAAGGAAAAGTGAATTGGGGGAAATCGGAGGAGGAGATGAACCATGAAAGACTGTGGACTCTGAGCAACAAACTGAGGGTTTTGGAGGGGAGGAGGGTGGGGGGATGGGTGAGCCTGGTGGTGGATATTAAGGAGGGCAGTTTTGCATGGAGCATTGGATGTGGTGCATAAACAACGAATCTTGGAACACTGAAAAAATTAAATTTTTTAAAAAGTTGCATGGCTCCTCACTTTATAAAATAATGCTGTAATGTGTCAAAGAATCAGGAATCAAGTTTTGAGCCCCAAAGGTGAAAGACAGTAGGAACCAAAATGGTGACATTTCCCCCTACTGGGCAAGGGCTTCTGTCCTAGGAAAGGGCACACCCTGAGCGGGTGAACCGGCCTACTTTAATCAAATGGTGCCACCCTATTTATCTCCACCTTGAGACTGGCTCCTGCCCAGAAGAGCTGGTCTGGGTTGTTTGTGGGGAGAAACTTCCACCTGTTCACTATCCTTAATCCACAGAGAGCTAGAGACCTGAAATCTTGTTTTTAATCAAGGAACTGCTGGTATGTGCCCTCAAGTAATTTGCAGATAATGGGGGCAGCGGGGGGGGGGGGGGGGGTGAGTAGCCTGATTATGCCAAAGCTAGCAAGAAATTTTAAAAATATACATATAATTCCCATTTTGCCAACCTCTATGAGAATATATAAAAAGCCAGAGCAAACACCCGAAATGTTACACTCAACGTATTTTTTTCTGATTTCCCTATTGAAAGGGCAGTGGCACTTTTTTGGCGTTTTTTTAATTTCGTGTGTGTGTGTGTGTGTGTGTTGTTTCCCCAATGACAGTTTAAAAGGACAGCAGGCATCTTCGGGCCCATATACCCACCATCCTAGGGCTACTACCTATTTTTGCCTGTTACCTTCTACAGACACCCATATCTTTATGACTGTGGCCACAGTTTACGTGCTATTGGGTAGGAAATCCAGGGAAAGCTTTGGAGTCAGAAGATCTGGATTTGAATGCCAGCTCCTCCACTAATGAGGTGCAAGTCGTTGAACAATTTACCTCTTTAAGTCTCGCTTTTCTAAAGTGCAAAAATATCTTTAGCACACAGTTGCTATAAGAATAAAATGGGAGATGGGGCGCCTGGGTGGCTCAGTGGTTTCAAGCCTCTGCCCAGCTCGGGCCATGATCTCAGGGTCCTGGGATGGAGCCCTGCATCAGGCTCTCTGCTCAGCAGGGAGCCTGCACCCTCTCTGCCTGTCTCTCTGCCTACTTGTGATATGTCAAATAAATAAATAAATCTTAAAAAAAAAAAAAAAAAAGCATAAAATGGGAGAACACTGGCCCAATGCCACTAGGAAAGGCTCCAGAATGACAACTATTCTTTTCTTCTTCCATTTTGTTTTAAATATTTTCTGTGTGTTTCTACACATATTAATAACGATCGTTTAAGGAGCCTGGTAATAGTCCTTCACGTCGAAAAGTCCTAATACATTAAATCACTCCCTTAATGCACTAAATATGTAAGTTGTTGCCAGTTTTCATTATTATAAATAAGGTTACACTAGATACCTTCATGCTCTAGTTTTCTTCATTCCTTCAACTTAGGTCCCCAACTTCCCTAAATTCCTAACAGAATTAACAGCATTTTGCTTTTAAAAGGGTTATTACGGGCATGCCACAATACCAGCACCAGAATAATGGGGAACTTCTGAGATCTTGCTATTTTATACATAAAATGGTATTCCTGATGCGGTTATAATTTGTATTTCTAAGATAATTAGTTAAAATGACCATTTTTTTCCTGTTTATTAATGATGACCTTGAAAAATAAGTTTATATGCTTTGTTTATTCATGTAGTAGGATCTTGATATTTTTGTTATGAATTTGAATGAGCTCTTCATAGTACATGATAATCAAGAATTAATATTTGTGTATTTTGAAGTTGAGGATAACCAGCTTTGCATCTGCATAGCATTTTAATAAGTAATAAGCAACAGCCATATCTTGTATTAACTTCATGAGCTATGACATTGCTTCTTAGCAAAGGGCTTGGCTTTTGATTGCTTTTCAAATGTTCATTTACACTCACTCCGATTTTCACAGCAACCCTGTGAGTGAGCTGGGGAATACAATAATTCCCACTGTATACCAGAGAAAACAAGAGGCCCACACAGGCCAGGTGACTTAAACAGGGTCACCAAATCTTGGAGATGGCCAAGACTGGACTCAGTCCTTCGTTCTCAGAACCAAAAGAACTAAAATAAAGAGATGTATTTTTGTGCAAAATGATTTCCCAAAGCACCAATTCTGTATCATTTTTTATTAAAAACTTTTATACGAAGCATCAGAGAATCATGCCTGCTGTGCTAGAGGCTCCCCAGAAATGCTGGCATTTTTTTTTTATCCAGCTTTGTTGAGACATAACTGACAACAAGTAAAACTGTGCGGTATTTAAAGTGTATGTCATGGTGATTTGATGCACATGGCAAAGGGCTTCCCATCGTTCAGTTAATTAACACACCCATCATCTCACATATTTACCTTTTTCTTGGGGTGGGGTGAGAACATTTAAGTTCTGCTTTTCTAGCAAATTTCACTGATACAATACAGTGTTGTCAACTACAGTCACCATGTTTTACATTAGATCCTCAGACCTTATTCATCTTGGAGCTGAAAGTCTTTACCAACCTATCCCTGTTTCCCCCCAGCCCCTGGCAACCACTTTTCTACTCTGTTTCTATGAGTTTGATTTGTTTTGTTTGGTTTTGATCCCACATATAAATGATACCAGGCAGTATTTGTCTTTCTCTGGCTTATAAGAAATACTAGTATTATTTTTAGAGAATCCACCAAAACAATGCCTTACATAGCTGACCATCCTTATGCAGTTACAATAATCCAAGTGACTTAGACCTAAATTAACTATTCCTTTACTACTATTTTTTAACCTAGCATAAATATTACGCTCCTTGCACGTATTCCCTCCCTCGAACGCTCGATGAAACCACTCTTCTTGTAATGCTGTATCACTTTCCACCTTTTATAACAGGTATTTTGGTTTATGTTTCACCTTTTCTACTGGATGATTAGGTTCCAAGGGTCCATAGCGTATTTGTGTTTGTATCTCCCAAAGAGCCTAGGACCTCGCTCTGCACAGAGGTGGCACACATTCAGTGATTTACAGAGAGATGGGGAAGCCCTTACTACAGTTAAGAGAGAATGTTAAAAAAAAATCAGTTAAAAATCAGAGCATTAAAGGCTGCATTAACTATGTGCCTTTTGCTATGCCACTCCTTATTTTGGCAAGCATACTATCATGAGACAGTCCTAATGCATTTTTAGGCTTTTTGCATTAGCTAAACAATACCAAACTACATTAAACAGAATGTCCAACAATGTTTCTAATCTTGGACAAATCTGGGTAATTCTGTAGATGGGCTACGCTTTTATTTGCAAATTTTGATATAACTCATTCCTGAAAAATTCACTGTACACACACACACACACACACACAACTATAAAAGTCCTGGTTCAGCATTTGGGAAAAAGGCAGATAAAAATATGGAACATCTGTTTCCTAGTATCAGGAAAATTCACAGGAAACGATTAATGTTCACTAGGGAGAAAGAAAAATAATCTGGATCAAATTATAAAATGAAACATCCAAAATTCACCACGTAGCCTGCGAGTCACCACATCTTCAGAACTGAAGGGGAAGATTTCCCATTTAAATTTGCCACAGTAGAAATATTTTGATTCCGTGTATATACAAATAAACAAAAAATTATGCGCCTCCACCCTACACAATATGCTCAGTTCCAAATCTCCCCACTGATATTTACGTAACCCTTGGCAGTTTGGGTTGGTAGTGTGTGTGTATTTTCCTAACATGCTCAGTGCCTTACAGGGCAAATGGAAACCTAGCTAAACTGGATGGTCCCTGGACAGGGAGGATGTGGTTCTTTTGAGAAAAATCTATGTTTCCCAAGGAGGACTGAAAGGACAGTGGTGGGCAGGACCATAGCAAGGTCAAAGCAAATTACAGCTGAGGGTGGCGAGTTCTTCTACCATCCTATTCCTTCCAAGCAATTATGAACCCAGGAGCATGCCTGGCAATGTGGAAGGTGCCGCAGGCACAACAGAGAACAAACCCTAGGCTCTCTCCTCCAGAAGCCTATGCTAAGTCACCTAAACAACTGACTAGGTAACTAGAGCTCCAGCAGCACGTAACCAAACCATAGTAAGTACAAGGAGTTCTAAGGGCACACAGGAGGGGCGCCTTTCCCAGGCTGGGATGATCATGGAAGGCTTCCTGGAGGAAGCAGTGTTGAAGCTAACCTGGGAAGGACAACCAGGGTTAACCAGAAGATCAAAGGAGGGAGGTGTGAGCAAGGCAGAGGAAACAACTTGTACAAATACCCCGGATTGGAAGTCAGTAACTGGGCACGCTGAGGGCTGCAAATGGCTTAGTGCGCCCGGGTGGAGAGCTTTAGATCAGAGAGAGGCCTTACCACCTAAGAGGCAGTACCAGGCAAAATCTAAGGTGGGGGGCGGGGGGGGCGCATGGAACTACAGAGCAGGCCTTATCACAACCCCATGAGGAAGACAGAATTATCTCTATTTTATGGATAAGTGGCTGGTTTTAGAAGACTGTATTTAGTGATACCCCTTCCTGTTAGTTGATCCTACTTTTGCTTAGGGAAACCAATTCGTCTTAGTATGCTTGAGACTTTTGGTTGTTAGCTCTGGAAGTTCCACATCCCAGAAATCCCCTCAGTGCCATACACCCAAGAAGGCTAGTGAACCCAATTCAGTTCTTGAGGTATATGAAGCGGACAATAAGGTTTATGCCGTACACTTTTATATGTGAAATGGTGCAATGTTAAATGTGATCTACCTCCCTAAAATTATCTGGACCATTTGAGCCATGGGAGCCTCTGGAATATCTTGGGGGCTTAGGGAACCCTAAATCATTTTCAATAATTCTTACTGAATAATATGTGCAGAGCACAAAGACTAGTTAAGGACCCAGTGATCCCTAGCTGTTGCACTGAAGGGAAGGAACCACTTAATGCTTATAGAAAACAGCAATTAGCCAGAAGACTGGTCTGAATTTAATTTCTGCTGTTGTTCACAGAGTTAACCCAACATTCTCAGCTGTAACGTCTGACACTGAAAATCTTCCTGATACAAATTAGTCTACTTCTCCACACAGAACAGTAAACATATTTTCATGTCTTTGTTAACTAGGGTCTTTACCTCGCCCGCCTACTGCAATGGCTTACAGTTGTTACTATTCAACAGAGGGAGTTAAAGTTTAGAGGACAAAGAAAAAGAACACAATACAGTTTCCAAAAAAAAATGGTCCGACAGAATATTACTTTATGGCAATATTTGATGGGCAGGGGCTGGCTGATAACTCTTTAGAGAATGGTGGCCCAAAGCTAGGCCAGGGAGAATGACAGAGAAGAAAACGGCTAGGGATCGTGGAGGAGTTGATGGCTACATGCGAGCTTTCACTACAGAGCTGTCGAACTCCAGCAGCCGCTGCCCAAGGGCTCTTGGCTGATAAAAGGGAGCATAAGCTCTTCAAGGGCGCTTCTTTTCCTTACAACAGGGGTAACAGTGAAATAGCCCACACGGCCTTCAGTCAGCACAAGATGCAGAAGAACTTCAAACTGACGAGAGTCAAGAGCCCACCATTAAATCCAGACTCAAAGGCATCCTCCGCAGCCCCTCAGGGAATGTCAGCCAGCTGCAATCCCCCACTGTGAGAACTCCTGACTGGAAAAATGGAGACCTCAGACTCTTCCTCTGGCAACAAACCACGATCACCCAACATATTTCTGGTTACCTTTCAATGAAAAAATGTTTTTGAAATCCAACCATGCTTGAATAGAGCTATTTTAAAAAACAACTGCTTGGTAGGGTTAAACTTTTATTAGCCTCAGAGAACTTAAAAAAAAAAAAGGTAAGATTGAGCAGCATTTATCACTGGTAATATGTAACTAGGTTTCCCTCTCAAAGTTCCAGTTTTAGGGAGCATTCCGGGTAAGGGAGATATGGCTTCAGGGTGAAAAGATTCATTTTGTCCACACAGCTTAGCTCTCCTGGATGACACGCTTTCTGTCAGATGCTGAGACAGAGAGGAAGACAGTCATCCCACAAACATTCAGGTGATGGCTACTGCACAGAGTCAGGCAGCATAATAAGGGCAGGAGGCAGCAAAGGGCACTGCCCCGAGCTGGAGCAGAAAAACAAGTCATGGAAGGTTTTGGTTTCACTCTGCCAGCCCTTTGGCACGCACGGATGAGCTACTCCTGCGGGCCGTGGCCTCGGAAGCAAATGGTGTGAGTGCTTTTCTGCTGGGAGTGCCTACCCCACCCTGGTTTGGGGGCTCTGACTCCACCGACTGATCCAGTTTTCAATTATTGCCCCCAAAACACGGGTGGGCGAGAGTCTTTTTGTCGTTGAAAACCAATCAAGGGATTGGACTTGTTCATCTTTTCCTAGACGAACTAGGAAAAGTTCTTAGAGCATCAAGAGATCGATAGCTTATAAAAGCAAACAGCCATATTCAACATAACCCACTGAAACACATAATTCTACCGGAAGACGACTACTCCTAAGCAAATCGGCCCAGCTGATACAACCTTCCCGTGCCCGCACCTACCGCGTGCTTCCTGGATAAAGGCACCCTCGCTGTCTCTACTGCAACATTCGTTTGTACCCTCTTCTTCACATCCTTAGGAGCTTTCCCATTTTATACACATTCCAAACGACATAATCTTGCGACCTTCCTCTGGGGGAGTATACAAACTGGTATTCACTGCACCAGAAAAAAACCCAAAAACGCTCACCCAGAGGCAAGAGAAACACACATACGGGTCATTCACCATCCCACTGGGAAAGGGTTGAAAGGCAGCCCAGGCCATCGGACAATGTTCTAACTCTGGATATAGCCATTTCCATGCTCAGCCACTGTCCCTGGGCCCTCCCATTTCTCATTTGTTTATGTATCTGCACGGACAACTTGATTATAAGGTCCGTCACTGCACAAGCCATACTTTATACTTCCACGTACTTATCTGCCTTCCCACAAGAATGAGCTCTTTGCTAACACACCCTAGGTTTCCAGTGAACGAAAGGGGGTAGGAGTGAAGCCCCGAACATCCATGTTTTTAACTAATTGTCTAGACCTGAACCGCTCACGGTGGCGCAGTGGGAGAGTAATGAAACAGTGAATCTAGATATTAGGTTCCCATTTATCTTCTACTGCTAAAGCTGGCTTTTATTCCTACGAGCATGTCTCCCCTGATTCTGCGAACAGTTGTGCATACTGATGATGTAAGGCAGTATTTCTTAACGTTTTAAAACTCACACACGCTTTCGATAATCATAAAAAAACCTTCCCTTCCCTTACCAGATTCTAACATGCCCTTCCATGGCTGATTCGGAAAACTATGACGTGCGCTCTCAGTCTCCACTGCTGGATCCTTTCCTCTTCCCTAAATCTGATCACTTTCAAATCTACATCTCCATTCCCAGCCTTTTTTCCAGTTACTCATCTGACTTCTTCACGTCTTCCCAAGGAGGCCTCACTAGGGTCTCAAACTTAACAATGGCCACAACCAAATTCTTAATCATCTCTTCCCACTGCGTCTTCCCTGGGGTTCCTAGAAGCAGGACGCCACCATTCAAGCCCCTGCTCAAGTCCAAGTCCTCATTCATCTTTGGCTCCTTTCTCACCTGCTGTCCATCCAGTCAATCCACCAGCAAATCCCATCAGCCCTACCTTCAAAACCCCCCTCGGATCCAGACACATCTCAGCGTCTCCTCCAAGCCCGTGGTCCAAGCCAGCAGCATCCCATGTGGATGACTTCCACAGCCTCCCCATGGATCTCTGGGCTTTGGTCTTGTCCCTCCTCCCATCCCAAGTCTGGGGTCCCTCAGCAGGGGGCTGGTCATCAGTCACCTCACGCCCCTGCTCGACACTCTCCGACGGCGTCCAGGCGTGTTCAGCACACATGCTTTACCCTTGGCCTCCCAGGCTCTCCACGTGAACTGGCCCTAGCTCACACTAGCCAGCCACATCGACCCCCCCTTCTCCTGAAATATCCCACGCAAACTGGGGCCCTTGCCAGGCTCAGTAGGTAGCGCATGCGACTCTTGACCTGGGGGTCCTAAGTTCGAGCCCGACAAAAACCAAAAAACCAAATATGCCAAACCGTCTCCTCCCTCAACGATGAGACATTTTTTCTTCCTCCTGCTTGAGCTTCTCAAATACTTTTCAATCTCACTTCCTGTAGGTCTCTGTGACAAGTGTCATCTCAGAAAGGCCCTACTCTCCTTTTCATACCCTGCTTTGTCTTCTTCATAGAACCTACCACTTTCTGGCACTCCATTTTCTATCCTATTGAATTATTACCCCTCTCTTTCACTGGAATGTAAACTCCACGAGAAAATGTTGTTTGTTCACTGCTCTACCCCGCACCCCACCCCCCGCCCATGCCTGACATGATGCCTCACAGAGACTAGGCATTTTTGGTTACTGAATGAGTGCATATTCTCAAATAGCCGGAAATATTTTATGCAACTTGATTCTCTCATGTTTATATTATGAAAATATTTCCCCTTTTTCCCAAGCCAATCATCAGATAGTGTATGATTTTAAAGGACAGTCCGCCTGCATAGGTTCTCATGTTTCTGCCATCTTTGGAACACCCCTCTGGGGGGCGGACTAGGGTATGCCCTCCCCTGGAGGGTCGGTGATGCGGCAGGTGAGTTCAAGGTATACAAACTCAAGGCTATGTCCTGGGTTTTGATCAAGCATCTGACATGTTTTACAGCCTTTTGCCTCCGACTAAAGCCTTAAAGCTTTACTACCTTAAAAAAAATGCTCCGAGAATTCAACTAATAGAGACTGTCTGCCTTATTTATGGTAATGGCGGTGTTTCTTTCAGTTGATTCTGAATACCGCTGGCTCAAATTTCAGTGCCAAGTGGTCTGCTACACTACTTTTGTTGTACATTTCCAAGCAGTTTGGACCCAGTGGCCACAGAAAATACTGTGGACCATTAAGAAAACCTTCAGAAGAGGGGCGCCTGGGTGATCCAGTCATTAAGAGTCTGCCTTTGGCTCAGGTCATGATCCCAGGGTCCTGGGATCAAGCCCCACATTGGGCTCCCTGCTCGGCGGGAGGTCTGCTTTTCCCCCTCACACTCCCCCTGCTTGTGTTCCCTCTTTTGCTGTGTCTCTCTCGGTCAAATAAATAAATACAATCTTCTAAAAAAAAAAAAAAAAAAAGAGAAAAAGAAAGAAAACTTTCAGAAGAGATCCAGAAGGAAACACAGATCCCTCCTGCCAGGTTTCTTCCATCCATTTGGGTTTTCTGGTGGCTTCCTCAATATGGGTACTTTTCCTTCATGAACAAGTCCCGTTTATCATGATGCACCAAGCAGTCAGCTTTAGCTCGAGGGGACAGCCACTCTCCCAGCCTTCGGGCATTTCCCCAGCATGGCAGGGAATTGTACCCTGCCGAGGCCAGATCTCTGTGAATTCCACTTTTCTCTCCTTTACTTGGCCTCTTAGCAGATCTCAGCTTCAGAGAGTTTAGTCAACCGGCATTTGTCTACTGTGTCTTTTCTCCTTTTCTTAAAGCCTCATGTTTCTGGAGCTTTTGTACATGAAACTCTGGAACTCTCATAGAAACACAAGATATTATTAATCTCCAATCACTTGAGAAAAAAGTCGCACATAACCTGGTTCGAGGACATGGTCAAATTCTGACAGTGGAGTTAACAGAAATAGAAGACCTTGATCAGTACCAGTTCTACCCTTTCACCTCCTCAATAAATAAAGTGCCGTCAGTCACAGGCAGGTCATGGGGAACTTTTACTTATATGTGTCAGTATTTCTTTAAAGCTTAAAAGTTTTGACGTCTGGGACGTGGAATCCCATTTAATCGTTTAGGAATGCAAGCTGCCGGGTGGCTTGGCCAAAGAGGAAAATGGTAGATATTGATTATTAGGCATTTTGTCATCCAAGGAAAAAACTCCCACAAAAACACTTTTTTAACCACAAATCTGGATTCCTAGAACATACGCGTATGCAATTAAACTCTGTGGGTCTTTGCATCCCACTCAGGCTATGCAAGTGACTTTCTTTTCTTCTTCTGTTCTCTGAACTTTGGACATGGGCAGAGCCAACATAAACTATACACTAGTGACATTTTGAACGACCCTCAAATTCCTGCACTCTTCTGCAAAGCTTCACTGCCAACCCTCCAACCCCCCCCCACCCCAGCTTCCCTCAAATACTGTTTTACATTTTCTTCTCTTCACTCAGCTTGGTTGGGGAAGTATTTTGTTAACAGTCCTTTCTTTGGCTGGTGTCAGCATAGGGCTTCTGGCAAAAGTCAGGGCTGCAGCATTTCAGAGGCCCAGAACTAACTCTAGAAAATATTTCCCTATTTTAACTCTTTTACTCCTGTTTTCTTCTGCCACTCAAAAAAGAAAGAAGGAAAAAAAAAAAAAAAAAACCTTCATACACCCAACAAGGACACACAGAGCCCCCAAAACATGGCCATCCAGCTTCAAGTCACGTCCTAGCTGGGGGCTTACAAATCCTGAATCCCCTAACACAGATAAAGTCTTATAAATAAATCACATCCACCAAACTTGAACTTCTTTTTCACTTTTTCAGTTTCCTTGTGTGAAAAAGGGGCCGACGCTATGGCTGTCCACCCTCCACACAGCCCTCAACATTTCCCTGCTGACAGAACCCCAGTTTGTTCTGGTAGAGATGCTGTGAGTTCAGGAAAGGTCCTGGCCTCGGGGTGGGAATGTCAACCCAGGGAGGCCTGAGGGGAAGTTTTGTGAGGACGCTGGCAAAGGATTTTGCCTCCTCAAAAAAGACAGAAGCAATGAGGTAGGTGTCCCACTGGGTTCTCAACTTTGAAACTGGTTATAAGGCACAGAACTGTGACAATCATTTGGTGCCCACCAGAAAGTAAGTCTCTATGTGAAGCTCAACACAGCAAACAGGGTAGATCAAAGGAACAGAGACGGCATGGATTCTTAGTGGCAAACGGCAGAAGCAGCTGCCTCCTCCAGACTACCTGAAAATCTGGAGAAATAATCCCCTACTTGCTAGGGCCACAGTTAGTCACGTTTTCTGTCATTTACAGCTTTTAATATACATGTGATGACAAAAGAGAGGTTTATGTCTTAATTTGGTTGCCTTTAACTTAGAGGTGAGAAAATTTGCTTGGCAAACCTCAAGGTAATAGGCAAATATAACCTGCTGTTGATATATTATTTACAACAGAGGCCCTCAAATCATTCTCATTCCACAGTGATTGTTCCATCCATCCATCTAACTATCCATCTATCCATCCATTCATCCATCCACCCATCCATCTAACCATCCATCCATCCAACTACCCATCTAGCCAACCATCCATCCAACTATCCATCTAGCCAACCAACCATCCATCCATCCACCCATGCATTAAACTATCCATCTAACCATCCATCCATCCATCCATGCATTAAACTATCCATCTAACCAAACATCCATCCATCCATCCATCAACTATCCATCTATTCAACCATCCAATCATCCAATCACCCATCCATCTTTTCTTTTATTCTCCCAACAACCAACTGCTGAGCCCCCTACCCTGCGCTGGGCACTAGAAATACAAACAACCCAAAGGACAAAAAATACTATACCCATTTGAGAGATAAAGGACACTGAGGTTCAGAAGGTTTAAATGTTTTTCCCAAAGCCACAAGTCTACAAGTGGCAGAGTTAAGAGTCAAATCTAGGACTACCCGAATTCATAGGCTTGTGCTTTTTAACTATACCATGCAGCTTCAAACCTAGCCATCACGTTGTTAGCCTAATATAGAAATAATAAAAACTGTACTGATTTTTAATATTCACCAAACCAAACGTTCACTGTCACCTGGAGGTCTGACTGACACTGTGTTTACAGGATGATACCGTCACCATGATGACTTCCGCTTCCACAGCATTCAGCTTGAGTCTATGTATCATCAGCTGGGGGACCTTTTCTACCTTGCTCACCTGTGCCTGGTACTCTCTGGCACATGACAGGTCCTTCCTACATATATGCTAATTAAATGAAGAAAAATAAGCCAAAGAATAAGATGCTGTCTCAGGAAATCCTCAATGCCAGTTCTTAAGACTCTTAGTTTAATGAGTTGATATCCCTTCCCAAGACCTTGGCAGAGAATGCCATTCCAGAAGGTGCATAATAAGTTGCTGACTGAGCAATCTGTACATGATGTTTATAGCAAATATGTTCTTGTGAAACCCTGGAAAGAGCCCAAATGTCTAGTACTTGGACAGAAAGTTAAACCAATGGCTACTTATCAGCCCAGGGGATTATTTTACTGCCATCACAAGGAGAAAGATGTGGAGTGTGAGGACACAGGAAAAGGGCAGTATGAACCACGATTAGATGCAAAAGCAGATCAACAAAGAGGATGTATAGTCTGATCCCAACTATGCAAAAATACACACATGGACAGTGGCATTAGAATGTGATTCTAGAAACCACTGAGGGAGACCAGCCATAAGAAACTCTTAATCATAGGAAACAAACTGAGGGTTGCTGGAGAGGTGTGGGGGGGATAATAGGTGATGTACATGAAGGGGGCACGTGATGTAATTACATAAGACTGATGACCCACTGACCTCTACCTCTGAAACTAATAATACATTATATGTTAATTAATTGAACTTAAGTAAAAACATTTTTTTAAAAAAAGAATATGCATGTAAACTCCTAAGGGTAGTTCTTAAGAACTCAATAAAAATTCAGAATCTAATAGAGTCACTCACAATTGGCTTTTCTTCCTACTACTTTCTCTCCACAGACCTTCTTAGGATCAACATTACAGAATTCTTACAAAACGCATGTTCACAACTGAACATGTGACTGGTTTGAAAAACATGCCTTTTAGGTGCCTATGATGAAAATGAATGCTCTACTGATAAAAGACATCCATTCATTTGCCAACTCAACGTCAACATTGTTCTCCGTGCCTGAAGACCATGTGATAATGAATGCCCCATGTGTGGGTATGTGTGTGAAAAGCACAATACGTGACACTTTCTAAACTACACATCAGATAACCCAGGTGGCTTTGCAGGGACTATCATGCCGTGCTGAGACTGGCACGCTGGGGATGCTTTCTGCTTGAGGCCTGCATTTCTATACCCTTTCCTTGGTTAACATGGCTTCTTCCAGAATTTCTGAACTTGGGTGCACCTCCCTCAAACAACAACAGCGGGTACCATTTATTGAATATTTTGCTATCTACTAGGCATAGCTGTAAGCCTCACTTCAACCTTGTCTTCTACTCTAACCCCAGACACAGAATACATGATATAGAGCAGATGCTCAATAAATACATGTTTACCCAGTGAGTTCCACTTTAGTTCATTTAATTCCCATGTCCACACTGAGAAGGAGGTATTAGAATTATCAACATTTTATAGATGGGGTACAGAGAGGTAAAGCCAATTGCTTAATGGCTAACATCTTGCTAAGGCCAACAGCAAAGGCTTAGTTATCTTTCTACTTCAGCTCACCCCCATCTCAATACCCGGCTCATTCTAACTTGGAATATCACACTTTTATGAGTTAAAAATTAACTGAGAGAACACGAAAAGTCATGCTCACAAGAATAATTTCTAAAATTCTTTTTCTACTCATACTTAACTGGTCCTGCCATGAAGATGCAGATCCTTGAAAGGCAGGGACCCCTACCCACCAACACCTCACTGGAGGGTAGAGATGCTCTCCTAAGAGGTGTCACCAAGCACAGGACACATAGAGAAAGGCAGTCCTACTGCGTGTCAGCACTTAGATGTGTAACCACAGCTGAGTCAGGCAGCACAAAACCAGGAGTTCAACAGACCGTGGAAAAACAACTCAAGAATGAATAACAAAAGTAAGATCTAACATTCCACACCTGAAATCTCAAAAAGCCCAACTACAAGTATGTGGCTTAAGGAAAAGGGCCCCTTGCTGTGATAGTTAAGACTTTGTAAAAATCCCCAACTGATTTTATTCAACTGACTCCCAGCAACACTTTTCATACTTTGCCTGAAGAAGTTCTGATCTAGAAAATGGGGTGGGAGATGGAGGAAAAGAAGGATCAAGTCCAGTTCCAGTTGGCAGGGATGCTGTCTCTGGCAGCACCTTCCTAATGTGGGCACACCGCATTTCACAAGGAAACCACTCCCTCAAAGCCAAAGCCTTTCTCAGGTGAGAGCCAGCCAGGTTCCTCAAGTTCTGTTGCCCACAGGGCTGAGGCAACCAGTGCCACCTCTGGCAATACTGGGATCACCACTGTGGCCTCACAACCAGCTTCCAGGGTTCAAATGCTCTCTCTTCAGATCCTCAGTCTGTCCTCCTGGGTTTTTTTTTTTTTTTAAGATTTTATGAGAGAGAGAGAGCGCGCGAGCGCTCTTGAGGGAGCAGCTAGCTCACACAAACGGGGAGGAGGAAGGGGGGAGAGGGAGAAAGAGAGTGGAAGAGAAAGCGCTCACCAGAGCCAGATAGCATCTCAAGCCGACTCCGCGCTGAGCGTGAGTCCCACGTGGGGCTAGAATCCACGACCCTAAGATCATGACTCTTGGTTAAGAGTCAATGCTTAGCTGACTAAGCCACCCAGGTATCCCTCCTGTTTTCTAATGCTCTATACAACATGAGGCTACTTGAGCTAACCAATCTCCTCCTTTCTCTACTAAGCTGACTTCCCCTCCCATCCTCTTCCTCTCTTCACACTGGCCTCTCAGCCATGCTGTTGCCAGGCTGGAATGCCCTCTGTCCATTCAAGTCCTGTCAGGCCCTGCTAACTCCACCTTCTCCAAGCCAAGTCCCTCACCCTCACCTCCCTGACTGACTTCCAATCACCTCCCTGTATGGTAAGCCGTTTTGCGGAAACAGACTCTCTGAAGTGACTTTAATTATTAGACACTTACTATAAAGATATACAGACAAGAAGAGCCACAGGGCAGGTCTCACTGAGACCCATCAAAAAAAAAAAGGGGGGGGGGGCAAGTCAATAACTGGAAGGAACCAGGATAGCCTCCAGAACTAGATTCTCTGGTCTTCCAACAGCAGCGCAAGGGTGGACTCCCGGACGCTGATGATGACCGAGCCTTTTCTTCTCAGCTTCTCTTGCTCCTGCCACACATCTTGGGTCTCCCCTCTGCTTCCTCATAGTTTCTGCTGACTCAGAACTTGCCCAGTGGCCTCTGATTGTCTTTCCAGCCCCCAGATGAGAAAGCCACTGGGCAACTCTCCCTGCTCTGGGTGTCTTTCACGTACAAATTCTTATAAAGAATCCAATTAGGCCTTTACACTGAGCTGAGGCCTTCACAGGAGACCAGGATGCTTGTCAGACTAAGGCTACTGTAGGGTCAGGGGCTCTTCTTGACCCAATCAATTGTGGCTAAGAGAGAAAGGTAAGGGGAGAAGTCACATTAGTTAGGAACATGGCTGCTTCCCTCACCAGAAAGTGGATTTTTTAGAAAGGGCTACAGGCATGGCAGACATGTTTACTAGACTCTCTGGTGAATGGCTCTTCTTCACATCTCTAATGCACTTATAGTGATGTGCGTTCCTAGCAAGGCCTGGCAATGGATGACAGAACACTGTATACAGTATACACTAATTGTATACAATTAGTGACAAAATAGTCACGTCATGCCTATATGTCCTGATACTGTACCTAGCTAGGTAGTGCCAGAGAACCCAGAATCACAGGACAATCATGGATGAACTTCACCAGAGGAGGGACTTAATTTTCACGGGTGTATGCCAACAGCTAGAACCGTTTACCCACAATTCTCATTGAGCAGTTCTCAAACTTTTTGGTCTTAGGGTCCCTTTATGCTCTTCAAAATTGAAGATCACCAGCATCTTCTGTTTATTTGGCTTTACCTATTGATATATTATTAGAAATTAAGATGGATATAACTGATAAATCCAAGAGATCTCAACAAAAGCGGTATTTTATGAAAAACAACTGTGTTCTGGAACAAAAAATTTAGATTCACATTTTCTAAATCTCCTTAATGTCAAGTCTTTGCAAATCTCTAATAGAAGTCAGCTGGATTCTCTTTTCTGCTTCTGAATTCAATCTGCTATGATCCATTATTTGGGTTGTCATAGACGAAGCAAGTCCAATGTTACACAGATATAGATGGAAAGCCTTTACGGATAATGGGGGCTACTCTTTCTTTGATACTACACCAAAACTTAACAAGTCATGATTTCTTAAAGGTTAGCTCAAACTCTTTCAATGAACTTTTCACACCCTGCTATATTAAAACTGCTTTGTCTATCTTGCATTTGAATAGAACTTTAACTCACGCAGGGTGTGTAGCACATTGGTTACTGAGAAATATGGGTTCACCGAGTCACCCAAGTTTTCCAAATGCTGACACATTTCATCACACGATATCAAAAGAGCCCACTCGTTAACATCACCACTGATCTTACCAGAAATCGTTTGGAATTCTTTCTTAAAGTAATCTTTGGGTTAGCTGTCAAGCTGATGGTAGCAGATACAAGTTCTTTATAATTCCAATTTTTGCTTGAAAGGTAGAATTTTATCACGGGCAACAAATACTGACAGTTGTTTCTCTTGAAGTGACAGCCTGGCTTTGTTCTTTTTTGAGAAACTGTCCAACAAAAACCCAAGTGTGAATAGTCAGAGTTTGTCTATCAGACATTCTTTCAAGTAAAAATGGGGTTAGTTTAGCTTGCAGTTCAGCTTGCAACTCAAATAATCACACAAGTGTTTTTCCTTGAGACAGTTATCACTTGATTATCAGAAGAGCTTGATTCTCTCAATTGTGTCACACAGAATATGAAAAGATGTGCCTTGAAGGTTGAGGCTTAATAGAGTTAATCATTCTTCCTGCTTCAAAGACACACTTATGTGAAAATGGCATTTTTTTTTTAAACTGTGAGTGTGGGGTAGGGAGGAATACGGGCACTAGTACTACTCGGCGCCACTGCCTCATTAATGATTAGGCACCAAGAGTTTTAACCTCACTCACTGCTTTGCATCATTCCAAAGGTCATGATGATGAAAAAGTCAAATATTATAAAAATAAATTTGACTTTGTGGACACCCTAAAAGGTTCTTGAGGCTCCTAGGGTCTTGGAACCACACCTTGAAAAACACTGTTCTAAAAAGTGCTTGATAGATATTCCTGAATAAACCCTCCGATTAAGCATGGAGATTCTAGAAAGGTTTAATGGATGATACTTCCCAGGGGGACCATCAAGCCCGCATAGGATGTTTAAAGGTACTGGAGGGTGAGAGGAGCACAAGCAAAGGCAGACCTGGAAATACGCAGGGAACCTTCCTAGAGCAGAAGCAGAAGCAAATACCACCTTGGATGAGTAGCACCTTACATGCGGCAGAGCACGGCCATGCCCCTCCATCTCCGTCTGTTTCCCACCACAGCCCTGTGAGATGGGTGCTGTCGACACCCTTGTTGTGCAGAGGGTGAAAACGGAGGTCAGTCTGCAGCTCTCTGAAGGCGGGGACTAGGCTTGCTTTCCTCATAATGAAGACTGGAAATACTCGCACAGTGACCAGCACACCAAAGGCACATAACAAATATTCACTGAATTAAATGAACCCATGAGGCTCAGAGAAATTCGTTATCTGCTCAGGACCGCACAGCTAGGAAGCGGTCGCTCTGGGACCGGACCCAGGTCTTCTGGCACCAGATCCCATGTCGTTCCCACCATACTCTAGTCTTCAAAGTGACAAAAAGCAGGGTCATGCGGTGGGGGGCTTGGAGAGCAGGACGAGTGGTTTATGAACTGAAGAATTTGGGGTAAGGGAGCTACGTGATCACATTTGCGCCGCAGAGGACGAAACCCAGCAGGATCTGGACAGCTTGGAGTGGAGAGGGGTAGGAAGAGAGACCAATTTGGATCCTGTTTCCGTGGTCTAAGTGAAAAGACAGATGGGGGTGGGGTGGGGGTGTCAGACCTCACAGATGTCCCCTAGTTCTGACACTTGGCTGTGTGAAGTTGGACAAGTTACCCTTCCTGTTTGATCCTTACTCTCCTTATCTGCAGAACAGTATAATAATATATAATTTCATAGAATTACTGCATTAAATGAAAAAATGCACACAAAGCAACCAGCACAGTTTTTGGCTCAATAAGTATTAGATAAGAGAAAAGAAGGAAGGCTAAGCGGGAAAGAAGGAGGAAGGAAGAAATGGGAGGGATGAGAAAAGGAGAGAAGGAAATATCTGGTGAGTGCCTGAGTGAACCAGGCAGGGCGGGAGGGAGAGCTAATCAATGAGACCTGCTGTGGTTTCCTAAATGGAGAATATAAAAGAAGCATCAGCTCGTTCTCAGGTTGCCATCCTGGGTGACCAGAAGAACGAGCAGACACGCAGGTGGCCACAGGGCATCCAAATGGAGGTGCCGTGGAGGTGGGTGCTGCGGGTGCCAAAGGGCCAGACTGCCAGCAAAGATCAGGAGGTCCTCCAGGGGGGAGAGGGAATGGACACTCGGTGAAGGGCACAGAGTAAAGGATCAAGTAATGTCTCTGGGACATTAGAAGTGAGGGCAAATGGGAAAAAAAAAGGAGAAGATGGGCTCAGAGACACACGCAAGAAGGAAGCACGTGATTTTTTAACGGCTCCAAACCCTCGTCTGCAAGGCACATTTAGGTTCTAGCTCCGTCTCCAGCCAGCCACTCCTGCTGCTCTGCCAGACCTGACATCTGATGCTTTCGTGACACCAGACTTCTGCCTGCTCTGCTCCCAACACCCGAAAGGCATTCACCGCTTCCCCAGAAGCTAACTTCTCAAAGAATGGCACCTGTGGCCCTTATTATTCTTAAGGTCATCTGTTAAGATGATGGCAAAACCAAACTATCATGAGGGAGAACAGGGATCAAAGTGGTACCTTTGAAGCTCTGGCTCCCTCATCATCCCCTGGGCCAGTCCAGCCTGCCCCCTCCCCCGGCCCAGCTTGCTGTGTGCTGTCCACACCCCACCACACACTCGCCTCTCCCTGCTCCTTTCCCAGACTCCCAGCGGACCCTGCTCCTTCCGCCCACCACTCTTTGGTTTGGGTCCTGCTGTAGCAGAGGGAGGTGCGTCTCCCTCCACCAAGACGTGGTCCTGTCCCGGACGTCTCGGATGTGCTCAGTCCCAGTTGTGTGGCTGAGTGGGCCAGGAAAGCAGATACGGAAGGTGCAATAAGAGGAGCAGCAGACAGAGGACGGGATACTGTCAGCCAGGGTGTGAGGGGAGACCACAGATGACAGACACGTTTGGCAGAAGTCAGCGGGCTTCCCAAATGTTAGACTGTTAGGAATCTAAAGCATGTGTTCTCATCTGGAGAGGTATTGCCCACTCCCTACTCTAGGGGGTGGAAATTGGTTCTTGGGGGAGAGAAGCAAAAAAATTCTTAGATATTACAATAGCTTATGGCCCTCCAAAATTTGACTCTACCCAACAAAACCTTATTCCTCATCTCACTTTGTATTGATCTCACTAGGGAAAAATTTATGTTAAATTTAAGCTAATTAATGATACCTATATTTTCTCCTATGGGATCATAATGAACAAAAGGTCGAGAAGCACTAATCTAGGTGATTCAGTAAAAGAAGTGAGAGAATGGCACCTTTCAGGACTGAACGCAGGAGATGGTGGAGGGAATAACAGTGAAAAAGGTTTTTTTCTCCTTCCCTTCCTAGGTCAACTTCCTGAACCATAACTATACTGAGCATGTGAGTCAGGCCCCAGGTAAAGCGTTGACCATATACGGTTTTACTTTTTATCCTCGCAACAATCTTATAAAGTATGTTCCCCTTTTACAGATGCTTAGAGAATGTAGGGGCTCACCCAAGAACCCACAGGGGTCAGCAGTAATAGATGCGGGTTTTTAGCCCAAGTCAGACACATTGTAGGAGTATAATTATCCTAGCTATGAGCAGAGCTGGCAAGCCTGAACACATCTAGTGGAAGAGAAAAAAAATATTCTGCTACACGGTGAGCTTACCCCAAATTGTTACTTGAATCAGACAGGAGAGGAGCAAAAATGCAAGTGAGAGAGGAGACAACTGATGGAGAAGGAATCCAGGCAGCAGGACACAACAGATTCCAGGAGGAAGGGTTGGCCTTGGCAAGCGACAGAGCACGGAGAGAGTGGAAGGAAGCTGAGAAAGCCAGTTCAGGGCTGTGGGCAGGTGACGGGGGTAGGGCCTGGGGGAGAAATCCTGTCCCCACTGAAGGCAGACTGAATGAATTCCTGGTGGAATCAATCAACATAGCATTAGTTTCTCCAGAAACCTTCTTCAATGACAATCAGTTCATTAATACTATGTCTACCTTCCCTCTCCCCAAGGCCCCGACTTGGGAAAGGCAACCAGAAGCCATGCTTTAGGGCAGTAAGACTTTTCTGGTATGAAGACAACTTCTTGCCATCAGAAACAGAACAAACAACTTCCTAGCACTCAGTAATAGTAGCTGTCCTATTAGTAGCCATTGTGAGAAAATGCTCAATTCACTTTGTCCAGCTGAGACCCTTAATAGGACTTCATAGTGTCTTTATCACAACGACGCATTTGAACAGACGTCCCAGAAGTGAGACATTCAGTCTGCAGCTCGTACCTTCTTTACGTCTGGATTTTCAAACCCACTATAAGAAATCCTTCCCCCATCTTGGGCCACAGGTTGGGGATCCCTGATCTACAAAAGAGACAAGACATATCCTTGGGGGTCCAGTTCTCTGATGACCAGCAATTGAAGGACAGGTGAGTTCCTGAAACTCAGCACGCATGAGTCTTCTCCTTTGTAATGGGGATAGTGATACAAGTTTTCAGCTTCAAGTGAGACTGAACTTATCACATCTAACACAGAAACTGAGACACAATACATAGTGAATACAATTTCTGTTCGCTAGAATCAGTGGTTCTATTCCCGAAGTGCTCCCAGGACCCGCAGCATCAGCATCACCTGACAACAAGTTAGACAGACAATTTTTCAAGTCTCAACACTGACTCCTCCAGGAGAGGGCCCAGCAGTTTCTGTATTAACAAAGCCTCCAGGTAACTCTGGTGCTCATGAAAATTTGAGAACCACTGCTTTACAGCAGCGGTTTTCAACTTTTTTTTTTTCTCTGTATAAGCAGAGAAACCCTTTTGAATCATGGTGAAACCTGTAATTCTGATAGTACAGGGTTTGTGACGCTCCACATATCCTCTCTGTGTCCTGCCTCATTCCAAGTGGCCATCCTGAGGGACCTGAGAGGCAGGAAACTGTGGGTTTTGGTATAGTTACAGATAGTACAATTTTTGGTGGCACCACTGAAAAATCCAAAAGATGCAACACTACACCATTCAACCACAATTATAAGGCAAATCCTGCCGCAGTAAAATAATGCTTCCTGGGGCTTTGAGGGGGTCTTCAGCTAAGTTCCCTCACACCAGGTCACCCTCAAGACCATCCTGTTGGCCCTCCGTGGCTATTTTATGTGCTGGGGAGCACACGTCTACCGAATGGCCAGCTAGCCATCCATCGTCAGCCCCAGCTTCCCGTCGCACTGCCTGCTGGCCACGGGCTGCACGCCACTCATGGGAGGCCAGAAGACCTACTTGCTTTGTCACGGCAGAAATAGATTTTATGCCTCCATCAAAATGTAGTGACATACTTCTGGAAACAGTCAAGGCCCACCAGAGGGCTGTGGGCGTGGCAGTGGAGAATCGCTGCCCGGGAACAAAGTCTGAGAACCACTGATGTAGACGTGATAACTACGGAGACAATTCTTGAGGGGATCTGTTCACTGCAGAATGCATGAGACCACATATTCCACATGGGATATATATAGGCTGATGCGCAAAAAGGGAACAAAAGGAAAGAAAGCCATGGTTCTCAAGAGAGGGGATCTGCTTTGGTTTCTCAGAGCGAACAGCAGACTTTGGAGGGATGGATGAGGGAACACCTAGTTCAGCAAGATTAGGAAAAACTAGCACCACTGATCAGATCTGTCGTCTGCCGTCAGTACTGAGCCTGCCAACGCGTGTTTCATACGGGCTGTGAGCTATTACCATTTCTACTCCGACAATAAGGTTCACCTTGACACAGAAGTTCACCAACTGCAGCATCTTAAAGAAAACCCACCCACGACTCATATCAAAACTAAAAATACTTCTAGACACCAGAGACTATTAAGAAGGAGGAGGCGGCGGCAGCAAAGGGATTTCCTCTCACTGATTTCCTAAGGGGAGCTTCTCTCGGTATCATGGGAGGTTGGGGAGAGGTGCACAACAGGTGTTAACTACTTCGGGTAACAGATGAGGAAACTGAGGCACAGGTGGGCCAAGTGCCCTGCTGAAGTTCACAGCGCTGATCAGTGGCAAGAACCAGGTCTGCAGTCCTATCGAGGACTGAGAGAGAGAGCGAGCTAAGTCCAACCCCCTCATTTACAGAAGGGCCACCTTTCATCCACAAAGGGTTGGCCCAGAGTGATTCTCTTGGGTTTGGCAGGACAGATGCACCGGAACCATTATTAAAAAAGAGAGTTTATCTTATCTCATCTGATAAGAATGAGGTGGGAGGGGAAGCCAGGCCTTATTCTCCTCTGCAATGTCTCTAAAGCTGGGATGGCCATGATGATAGCCAGGAGCCGCATGTAGCTGTATCAATTTTAACTTTAATTAAAATTAGATAAACCAAAAAATCCACCTTCTCCGTTACACCAGTCACATGTCAAGTACTCGAGAGCCGCACGTAACTGGACTAAACACGTCCATCGCTGCGGAAAGTTCTACTACACAGAGTTGCTCTGAAGTATACCCTTTATAACCAGGATGCGGCTGGACCTGGAATCGGGAGTCCCAGGGATGCCACAATTAGTTCTAGGAACTCGGGCAAATCTCTGGGCCTCAGTTTCCTGATCTGTAAAAAGCCAAAGTTGGACTCCTCGATTGCAGTGGCCCCTTTCAGCTCTAACACCCCATGACTCTGCACTTAAGACTCCAGGAGGCAGGCTGCTGCCTCCAGACTCCCCGCTCTTCTTTCCTAGGACTGCCACACTGGCCCTGTATCAAATTAGACCAGGAGAATAATGCACTTGGACTCTATTATTTCCTGTAGGAACACAATCACTGAGTAAGAATGAAACGGCATCCTTCTAATCATTTCAAGGGTTAAAATAAGAAACAGCCACAAGAATAATCTAAATGTTCCCTAGGAATAACTGCTGAAGATACAAGGACTCACCCCCAGCCCCTCCACCCTCTCGCAGGGTTCCTCACCTAAGGATCGACACGACAAATGTGCTGGACTTCAGGGGGAGAAAAAATATATATTCCTACAGAAAACTGGTACGGTTCTTCTCACCCCAGAATGAAAACTACATTGTTCACTATGATTCTGGGGGGTGGGCTGGCTCCTCAGAGGATCTGATGCTTGGGCATCAGTCCGTGCCTGGGTACGCAGCCGCTCCCCCAGCTCCGGGGACGAGGAGGATCTCCTCCCAGGGCTCCTGATCCCTTCCTGGGTCCGACTCTACCCCACTGAATACCCACTTCCTGCAGAGGCCACATCTAACACTTTTGAAACTACAACTAGAATGCTAACGTGTTTGTTTTTCAGATTTTATTTGACAGAGAGAGAGAGAGAGATCACAAGTAGGCAGAGAGGCAGGCAGAGAGAGAGGGGGAAGCAGGCTCCCCGCTGAGCAGAGAGCCTGATGTGGGACTTGATTCCAGGACCCTGAGATCACGACCTGAGCTGAAGGCAGAGACTTTAACCCACTGAGCCACCCAGGCGCCCCAGAATGCTAACATGTTTCAGAAAAAACACCAACTAGTTCAGTGATCTTTCTACTATTCCAAATCGCAGAAATATAAATTTGGAGTACAGTGAGAATAAAAAACCCGCACCTCCAGTCCTGGGGCTGGACAGAATTACTTATCCTGCCAGAATCGGCAGACAGCCGGCTCAGGGGAGCTTCCATATCCTCTCGCTCACCATTGTCTCCATCAGCCCATCCGATTACATTAATTAAACTCCAATTAATTAAAATAACAATGGCAAACATTTACTGGGCTTCTAGATAACTCAGTGCCAGGCCCGGTTCTCAGCACTTGATACCCATCAACTTCCTTATGCCCCACAGTAGCCCCAGAAAGAAGGGGCTCCATTTTCCAGGAGAGAAAACCGAGGCAGTGAAAGGTTAATAAATAATTTGTTCAAAGTCACACGGTAGCAAGGGGCAGAGCTGGGAATAGGATCTACTGGTCAGGCTCCTGCTCTCTGCTATTACAGGATCCTTCTTTTCAATATGCACAATGAACGCTGTCTCGCCTTGTTAAGGTCTGAATTCAAAAACACCTGTAGAAAACACTGCAAAAACATGCAGGCCAAGTTAAAAAACAAAAACAAAAACAAAAACAAAACTGTACTTGCTTAGCAAACACAGCTTCCAGATTTGTGCTCTAGCATGCCTTGCAGACAGCCCTGAGCCCTTCCTGAAATCCTGGAGAATGCCAACCCTTTAATTCTGTCACTTTTCCAACATTTACTCTAAACTTCCTCAGCATTGTTTTCTGGTGAAATTACCAAAACATCATCGTTAGTGTGACGATCAACCACAGGCATATTAAAAATCAGCAAAACTGTTCCTACCTTTGAAACCTCATCTTTAACAGTAAGGGCAGGTAATAAATAACGAAAAGACAATTGAGTTGGGAACTGCTAATTCCGGTCTTTACAGCTGTTATGAGCCAGTTTAAAAACAAATTTTCATGAGTGATTGCTGGGCTTCTTATAAACATGGTACCAGCCAGGAAGCAGTCCAACTCTCTCTTCTCTGGCCTTTCTGTCCTTCACGTAGATGCTGACTCCATAAGCCCCAAATCTTACAATGCTTTTATGTGCTTTTATGATTTCTACGCTTAATCAGGACAATTTTCTGTGGACAATAAAAGTCTCTGAAAGGTATCAGAAAATGAACACGTACTGAGTTATGTGTGTTTTTTTAGTAGTAGAGGAAAGCATGGTATAGTCAAGCAGGCATAGGTTTGAATTCGGGCTGTGCAGCCTTGGACAAGTTACTGAACCTTTCTGAGTTATAGTTTTCTCTTCTGTAAAAAGAACCAATTATATTTTATAGCTTGTAATGTCTGGTCAAGAGCCAGCACAGAAATGTTACTCTCCTCTCCTTCTCATCATTAAAGTTCTAAAAAGTGAAGTCAGTTTTAAAACTGAGATGTACTCTTGAGATTTCATTTTTCATTTTTGTTCGGTTAAGACCGTAAAAGTTCTTGAGGGACTCCCACTTTCAGATACTTCTGGAAAGTGTTACCATATGGAAGGCTTCTAGCTCTCCAGGGTGAATGGGGGAAATCTATGTGGAATGGACATTCCATCCCAACGCTCTAAAACAAAACTGTGTTTGTATCCAGTAAAATGAACCCACAAATCATTTCTATGAATGTAAATTTCTCGGGTCACCTTCTTTCACCATTTTTCCTTTCCCTGATAAAAATGTTCTACTGGAATATAAATAAAAATAAAAAAGAAATAACACTTACTCTGGCCACTAAAGCCATTTCTAGTAAAAATTCAAGAGCCTATGTATGCCCCACAAAAACGACTATTTGCTCTTAGGCTCCAAACGGTGAGCCTGGGGGTGAATAACACTGATGTCACAGAATACCGGATTTCAGCCTTCTTAAGAGTGACTTGCTAGAGAGACAGAAAGGTCTTGGTCAAGACCCCTCCGGCACCATGCACCTGGTTCCCAGAGTTACTGTGCTGTTACCCTGTGGGTGACTGTCAAAACGGGAACAGTGACATTCACCCTTTGAAGGTCCTCCTTTTTATTTTTACCTAACTAAAGGAATACACCAATAATTTCTTCCTATGTTGGAAGCGATTTTTGTTTTTTAAGGGACGGCTTAGATAGCTCAAGGATAGAAAGCTCAGTGTGTTTTACGAGGATGCCCAGAGAGGATGTGTGCTCAAAGGCTGCTCCCAAGCCCCCTAAGGAGATGAGGATGATGAGGCAGAATCCCTTAAGACTCACAGGCGGCCGCATCACTGCTTCCCCATCGCGTCAATTACGGGCACTGCTGACTGAGCATTAACTCGGGCAGCAAGAAGGCCACCACCCCGGTGCTCCCCACCCTTGCCTGCATGCTGGACCCATCTGGGGGCTTTCCACCGCCCTCTGGGCCCCGAGGCCAGAGGGGCCGACCTGCTGGATCTGGGTGCAGCCAGAGCTTCATACTCGTCAAAATCACTCCGCAGCCGATTCTAACATACGGACAAGCTCCCGAGTCACCACCCCAGTCTCTTCTCTATCAAGGCTGCCTAAGCCACCAGATCCTACTCCCTTTGAGAATTCTTCTTCTTTTCTTCTAACAAACAAGAAAAAAAAAAAAAAAACATTTAAAGATAAGCTATAATTCTAAATTTTAAACTTTTCTCAAGATAAAAGTTCAAGGTCAGAACTTGGTGTGACTTCATCCTTCTGCCCTGCCTCCATAATAAAGATTACAACCCAGTCTAGGAGATTAGAGCACAGAATATATTCCTGTGCAGAACAGAGTGCTTTAAAGAGGGTGGGAAAAGTACATTAAGATGTTTACAGAGAGGGAAAAAAGTCGTCGAAACACCAGCAGCCTGGCTGCCCTTGGGATATCCTTCCTAGACCTTTCCTAAGTCTCCAACTGCCTGACTTCGCTGGGCTCCTCCTCCTCGGCTGAGCTCTATGGCCTTCCTTACAAATTACTCACTCCTGGGCAAGGTCCCCACTTCTGCTTCCGTCCTCCTTCAGTCCCTTGCCTCCAGCTAAGACCACCTCTGTTCCCCACCCTCCACATCAGGTTTTCAGGTGGGCCCTCACCATGGACAGTGTGACCCATAAATACCAGTGGGGCATCAGCCAGCTAGGCAGGTGGGGGGGGGGGAGGGTGTCCTCAGGTTTTCCAGGCCGTCCTGCCCACTAAGCTATCCTGTACAGGCAGGGCCCAGTGATAAGCAGTTCTGAGCCTGCCCAGCACCTAGACGGACCCCCAGCCCGCAGGGTGGACTGGAGAAGGCTGCACAAAGTGGGGAAACAAGAGGCATGGGGTTCTCATCTTACTTCCGCCCTTAGCTAGTTCCATGACTTAGGGCAAGTAATAGCAACATTATAGAAAGAGCCTCAGTTTCCCCATCTATAAAGAGAAGGAATTAATGTTTGACCAGTGTGATAGTCTATTTGGGCTGTTATAACAAAAATACCATAGACTGGGTAGCTTAAACAACAAGCATTTACTTCTCAGTGTTACGCAGGCTGCAAGTCCAAGGTCAAGGTTGCCAGCACATTCAGAGAGGTTCCAAAATGGCCATCTCTCATTGTGTTCTCACGTGGAGGTGGGGCAAGACAGCCACTCTTATTCACGAGAGCTCTGCCCCCATGACTTAATCACTTCCCAAAGGCCTCACCTCCTAATACCATTATTTTGGGGGTTAGCATTTCACACCGGGATTTGGGGGGACACATAAACAGTCCATAACAACTAGACTCCTCACAAAGCCTTCTGAAAAGACACACTCAAAATTCGATTTGAATACAATGTAAATTCTCTAAACATTGAGTCGTTTGTACCCGGGACTGACTGCCTGTCTCTAGCAGGTAAAGCTGCATATTTCAATGCTGTAATTAGTTTAACAGGATGCCTCTGGAAATCCAGACAAGAAAAAATTTGTCCAGAGAGGCAGGCAGAGGAGAGAGCAAAAAGGTGACAGCAAGAGTAACACCATTTAACATTTAGGGAGTTGTCTATGGCAGCTCTCCTAAGCACACCGCGTACACAGTAACTTCGGGGGAGCCTCCAAACATCCTGGTGAGGCAGGCACGGACTGCTGCCCTCATTTTACAGATGAGGAATCCACAGTTTGGAGCGTGTTATGGTCTGAATGTGTGCGTCCCCTCAAAACTCACATTGAGATCCTACACGCCATGCGATGGTAACTGGAGGTGGCGCCTTGGGGAGGTGACCGGGGCACAAGGGTGGAGGCTTCAGCAATGGGATTCAGCGCTCTCCTGAAAGAGAGCTCCCCGCCTCCCATCTTGTGAGGAGTCGGGCGAGAAGACAGCTGTCTATGAAGCTGGAAGCCGGCGCTCATCAGACACCGAACACTAAGGCCAGTGTCTTCCACCTTGGCCTTCCCAGCCTTCGGAACTGAGAGCAATACTTGTCATTTATAAGCCACCTTGTCCATGGTACGGTTACAGCAAGCTGAACAGACTGAACAGAGCTCGGCTTTGGCCCTGGACTTGACCTCAAGACCTGGATCTTCAGCTTTCGATGAGAGTGTACCTAGTTTAACTGTGGAACCATCCTGACTTCCCCATGCGCCCTTACCCAGGCCAAGGAAGCCAGGCACCCCCTGCTCTGTGCTTCCACACTTCTCAACTCTCATTGCTATGGGACACTTCTATCCGACTGCTGTTACCTACATCTGCTGTGTCTATCACCCCCATTAGCTTATGGTCCTCAAGGGCAGGAAGAGAGTATATAGCAGTGCCTCGTAAACTGCTGGTATGTAATAAATGTTTTCTTAATGTATGAAACAATGAAACTATGCTAGATTTCAAAAGATAGGCAGGAATTTACTGGGTAGTGTGAGTGACACTTTTTCAAAAGTAGAGGCAGTACCTTCCTCTTCCTTCTGTCCCCAGAGACTGGCACTTAAGAAATGTGTGATAAACTCTTGGCCAGGAAACAATGGGAAGACATTCAGAGAGATTTAAGGCAACACAGTGAGTAAAGGTAACCTGGCCAGTGTGAGTGAATCAACCACAGAGGGCCTGTGGGAACACAGATGTGCTTCTCAAACTATCTGTGGAGAGAGATCAGGTTTTTGGTTTTCCTTCCAATTCATCATGGACCCACACTTGAATAAAATGCACTAAAAAAAAAAAAAAAAATCAACTGCTAGAAAAATGAAATATAAAATGCAGATCCAATTTTTTATCAGATCCCAGAGATATAAAAGGACTGTCAAACTGCTATGCAAATGTCTAAATATGTACTCTTCCCCTGTGTACTTCCCTAGCTGTAGCTTGTCAGCAAAGAGCTCCGTTGTCTGTAGACCCAACTCTGCAGGGCCCTGGTGCGGGGGAGAGGCAGGGGAGCACCAGGAAAGGTGAGTTCCAGTCCTGCTGTCAAACACTGGGGGAAAACAATGTTCACTGAGGGCTTTCTGCTCCACACATACTGTCTCATTTCAATCCCACAACCTATCAGTGTGATAGGTGCTACTATCACTCCCACTTTAGAGATGGGGAGATGGAGACACACAGCAAATAAATAACTCTAAGATTCCAGAGCTTGTAAGAAGGCCTTGAACCTGGACAGTATGAACCCTCAACCACTAGACTGGGATGCCTTTGGGGGGCTGTGAGATAGGAAGTGACGTATTCATATTGAAGTTTTAGAAAAATCACCCTGGTGGCGGCATGAAGGGTTTGGAAGCCATGGCAACCCCCAGGTGAGAGGCAGGGCAGGTAAAGAGCAGGGCCGTGGGCTGGTTAGGAAGCGGATGCGGCAGGCCTTGGTGGGGGTATCCGAGCTGCAGGTGGGCGAGGAAGAGAAAGGGGTTTCAGATGACTTGGTTCGGAGCCTGGCATTCTGGGTGGAGAAGTCTTGACCCAAATTAGAGAAGGCAGAAAGAAAACCGGGTTTTGAGGGGAAGACAATATTGGTTTTCAACAATGTCTACATGAATTTCAAGAGCCTAATATAGACAATCTGCAGGTACATCTTGGAGAAAATCCCAGAGATGGTGATCTTAGAATAGTTTATTGAATTCAAGTAGCTACAACTTATACTCCAGTTCTGCTGAACCACTCTACTCCCTTTCTCTTTTCTCCTTTGTCCTGCTTACACTTAACATAGTTTAAAAAGCAGAAATTCCCCAAAGCTAAACTTACCTCCCTCTGAAAATCACACACAGTGTGTAAAAGGGTTCTGGTCACCAATTCCAGTTGATACGGGGGAGAAGGAGGAGCCACGCCGCAAAGCAATTCTCAACACCAGCTGAGTGTCCCCCAACTCAACTCAGTTCTGACACTATGTACCTGGAGACAGCATTAGATTCCGCAGGTTAAGGATTCAGTCCTATGAGACTGCCTGGCCCCTTCACACGTAAGTCTTAAGCTCAGGTATCACCTGTTCTTCTGAAACACAGACTACAGATCTAAGGTTTTTCCATGACACTTCCTTTGAGTTTGGTTCATTTGTGAGGTTGCTCACTGAACTCATTTTATTTACTAGATTCCTGGGTTATTGTAACAGGGTATCTCTCAGGAACAGCCAGATGTAAGAGATGCATCGGGAAGGGTGTGGGGAAAGGGCGCTGAGCTCCCCAGGTGTGCTCCATGCCCTGCAACTCCAGGTGTTCGCCAACCAGAAGCTTTCCTAACCTCCTCCTTTTGGGTTTTTATGGCGGCTTCATTATATAGACACAATTGATTACAACACTGACCACTGATGACAGATTCAAACTCCAGGCCTTCTCCCCTCCTGGGAGGTCAGAAGGGCAGGACTGAAAGTCCTAGTTTTCTAATCAGGAGGTTAGTTCCCCTGGTAACCAACCCCCTCCTTAGGTGTGGCTCAAAAGCCACCTCATTAACGTAACAAAAGAATGTTTAGCACTCATAGCTTTAAAAAGTCCAAGAGTTTTAGAAAAGGGATGAACCATATATATACTTCTCATTAGAAATCATGGTATTGTTTACAGCTGTATCCCCAGAGTAGGTAACTGATAGACACCTGTTGAATGGGAAAGGATCATTTTTGTCCTTATTAAAAACTGTAAAATGAAGAGACAGGACCTCAGTGATCTAAACCATTAACAGCAAAGAAACATCTGAGGACAAGAAAGACATGTCACAGGGCAATGTCTCTTCCTCCAGCCCATAAACCTGGTGCACACCTCTCCCTGTTGCACTTCTCACACGGTACCACGAGGGACTTTGGGACAGGTAACATGGTACCATGGAGAGTACTCTGACTTCAGAGTCAGATAGACCTGGCTTCCAAGCAAGACGCCACCGCCACCACTGGTTCTTAAGTAATATTCATCCTCTCCGAACTTGCTTCCTCACCTGTAAACGTAGCCAGTATCACCTCCCTCAGAAGGCTACTGCGAGGTGAGAACAGGTGTATGCAAAACTCCTAGCACAGCCTTATCGTCATTAACTACTGGAACACTATTTTCTCCCAATCAGCGCCAAATGCACTTAACAGTGAATGACTTCCACCTAAATTAAAGATAATAGGTTTAACACAAGCAGTACGATCCTGATATTATAATAACAATCCTTAATACCTGAGCACTTACTATTAACACACTGAATGTTTATATATACATCAGTAGCTCCTTTAGTCCTAAGCTAAAGATAGTATTTCATTAATTCTAAGAAGCACATTCTGTTCACATCCCTGATATCGGGATGACTCTGAGTAGGGAGAATGGTCCCCCAAAGCTGCCTATGTCCTAATCCCTGGAACCTGTGACTCTATTATATTACATGGCAAAAGAGACTGCACAGCTATAATTAAGGTTATAGAACTTAATATGGGGGGGTATAGTCTGGATTATCCAAGTGGGCCCAACTAAATCAAATGATCCCTTAAAAACAGAACTTTCTCTGGCTGGAGGCAAAGACAGAAAGAGACCTTAAGGAGATTCCAGGCATGAGAAGGACTTGTCACGCTATTGTTGGCTCTCAGATGTAAGGTCCGAGTACAAGGACCAGAGACAGGTCTCTAGGAGCTGAGGGTGGCCCCCAGCTGACAAGTAGCAACGAGGCAGGGACCTCAGCCTGACAACTGCAAGGAACTAGGGTCTACCAACGACCTCAGTGACCCTACAAATGGATTATTTGCAGAGCCACCCAGTAAGATGCAGGACTTATAAAACCCAGCGCGACTTGCCAAATCCATGCCAACTTTTGAACTACGGAACCGTGAGATACTACATGTGTGCTCTTTTAAGCTGTTACATTTGTGGTACTCTACCATGGACAGCCATCGAAAACTAATAAAGTCCTAAGGTTGATGAGGGTTGCCGTGGGTTATAGTTGAATCGACAGCAATATTTTTCTTATTGGCACACAGAATAATGGCATGTCCCATAACTGATGACATCTTGAGTTTGCTATTATCTCTATGTTGCACATAGGCAAACAAAGACTCTAAGAAGTCAGGTGACTTGCCCAGGTGATTCAGACTGCAAGCCTGAGCTCTAAACCATCACACGTACTATCAGAGAGCACCGAAGGGTGAAAATCCTGCTGAAAGACCAGGCCAGGAATGGCTAACACACCCCTGCCTATGCCAGGCCCATGTCTGACGTGCATCCCTATAGCATGTGGGTGACCGCAAAGACCCAGCCAGGTCCAGAAGGTACCTACCCTCCAGCATTCATTCACCTACTGTGGATGGAGCATCTCAAGGTGCTAGGTAACCTTCTAGGTACTGGGGACAGAACAGCAGACTGCGAGCCTGTCTGGGAGCTGACACTGCAGTGGGGGAGGCCAACGCTCCGGCCACAGAAGGAAGTACTGGAAGGAAAACTAAAAAGCATCCAGAGAACTGAAAAGCCCCTTTCACAAATTACGATCACTGACACATTCAGGCAGTGGAAAGGGGTCCCTGGGCTCGAGCATCAGATCCTTTCTGGAGCTCTGATGGACCTGTACTACATGTGCAAGTTCTGGGAAGGAGTTTGTTGTTGATGTGGGGCTGGTTTAGCTTTTCTTTTTCCTCTTTTTTTTTTTTGATAGAGATGTAGGCTAACTTTATACAGGACTGCCTCATACGAATTTCTAAAAGCAAACCAAAAAAACCACAGTCATCTTTTTTGCTAAACCACAATTTCTCTTTTGATGGATTTCATTTTTAAAAAGATGAAAATTAATTTAATGTGATCCTATCATCCCCAGAGCTGACAGAAAGAATCTGCCGAGAAGAAACAATTCTGCGCAACTCCATCCCACACCCCTCGTCGAATCCTGAACTCTGGCTGGTCTCCTCACATTGCACTTTTACTTTCCTCCTTCACTCTGGACATAGAGCAGAACATCTCTCTGATGCTGAAGTCAAAGGGAGAGCAGGAGCCTAACTCACCGGGTAAACAAACCAAAAAATGCGGCACGTAGAGTCTTTCAGGAGATACACATCAACAGAAAACTCTAGATTTCCTAAAAGATCTCGCAGGAAATGCCACTGGAATTTATACATTCTCAATCTCTTCTCTTGTTTTTTGTTCTAGAGGTAGAAATTCTAGACTAGAAGATCATCCTCATTATGGTTTTGGAGAAGCCCCAGTTTAATAATACCATTAGCCCCAAACTATTTATAAATCAGACATTAGCAACTGGCATAAAACCCTACTTTCCACTTCTCTCAATTTTGCACTGACAATTTGGCAACCCCCTCTAACCTTAGGCCCCAAAGAGCCATCACATTCTTAAGTCTGTATTTAAGAGATTCTGACAGCAATGTAGGCAAGAGGCTTGTTTCCGGAGGAAAGGTCCATAAATGCCCACAGGAGGAAGGACAGGCACAGACAGCGCACAGGGAGAAACGTACAAATGGCCCCAAACCCCCACTTCACTCATAAATTGAAGAATTTAAACAACTCCAAGTTACCATTTCTCCCCAACCAGATTAGCAAAAATAGAAAGAGCTGACACACTTCTTGCCGGTGGGGCTGTGGCGGAAAGGCCATCCAGCGCATTTGCCAGTAAGAAGGCAAAATGAGTCAACCCTTCTTTGATTCCGCAGTCTCACTTCCGGGAATCGGTCCTTTAGGTACACCTGCACAAAGGCAAAATGACCTATTATGCCTTTATTTGTTGCAGCCCTGTTTGTAATAGCAAAAGGCTGGCAACAATCCAGAAGTCCAGCAAAGGGGATTGGTTGAATAAACTATGGTACATCCGCAGAGTGACAAAATAACGTGCAGTGAGAGAGACTGAGATCTCCAGGACATACTACTAATACACACACACACACACACACACACATATATATACATACATACATATATATTATTTGCTGCATTTACCAGTTGCAACCGAAGAGTGTGGGAAAGACTTAGATCGGGAAGGGGTGGAGCAAGGTTTTTCAGTGTTTACCTGTACATATGGTTAGGAGGGTTTGGGGGACCACATAATAGAAATATATGACCTATTACAAAAAATGAAGAGGGGCGCCTGGCTGGCTCAGTCAGTAGAGCATGTGACTGACTCTTGATCCTGAGCTCGAGCTCCACCCTGGGTGTAAATCTCACAAAACAGAACAAAACAAAACTGAAGAGGTTGTACAAGCCATTTTTCACAGGAGTGTGAAGAGGACAAGGCCAGCCTGGAAGACGACTATCTACAGAGGGTTCCGGCTCAGAAGGGATCTGGGAAATCGGCACAGAGGCAGGTGAGTTCTCGCAGTGACATCGGTGAATGTGAGAAGCCTCAGTCCAGAGTTCAGGTGAGCCCAGCGAGTGGAGAACTCCGTTCTCCGCCCCGTTCTTCATCACCTGCTGCATGGGGTGCAGGGCGCCCCTGGGGCCCCTGATATTTACTGCAGAAGAAAGTCAGAGACTTGCAGGCAAACGGGAGGCAAAGCCAGAAACCTCCCAGGCAACATGCCAGGGGCATTTATTTGCTTTCTCAATTTGGACAAGAATGGCTGAAGCAAGCTGCTCATCAGATATTTGTGTTAAAAAAAAAAAAAAGAGGGCAAAGCATGTACCAGGATATTCCACTTAATTCAACAGAGAGTCCGTCCTGAAAAGTGGAGCCTCCTGGCATTTTGTAAAATCAAACCATAACTATAAATGTAATAGGTGGGGTCTGCTATCTCCAGAAATTCAGTAGGGAATCCTGCTATTTCTGCTTTGGGAATCTGAGTTTGCCTGAAGAAGGCTGCACTTAACCAAGATAAAATGCGACAGGCATTTACGTTTCAGTACCTGTGAGCTTTATTTTCCCCCACACGCTCTGCCGCTCTTCCCTTCATAAAGATGAGGAAGGCCAAAGTCCTAAGTACGAACCAGCGCCCCTACCATCGGAACCCCTGTCTTAGCAGTTTGATCGATCCAACGTGACTGGTCCTACCTGCTGTTGGATCTCGGGAGAACCGCCAGGAAGAGGAAGTTAATTCTGAGAGTAGGCTTTCGAAAGGATCAAGGATCGACTCAAAAGAGAAAGTATGTAAGAAGCGCCAGCTGCACTGAGGGGGCAGACCAACTCTCTTTCTTGGTTTTTGGTAGCTTTAGCAATAAGGCTCTCCCCCTCTCACCATACGCTAGACAAATCATTTCGTAGGAAAAGCAGTTACTCAGAGGGAAGTTCCAGACGCTCCTGCTGCCACTGTCCTTCGTGTCCTGCCCGCCCCTCTCTCAGGGGAAGGGCCCAAGAGCGTCAATAAACCACACAAATCCCTCTGCACATTCCCAGGAGTCACCAATGCGGTCCATTCATCAGGCAGACCACAAAAGGGGTGCAGGGACCCCAGCGTGTATTAGGCAATACTGAGCACGTTGTTGGTGTTCGACTAACTGTAAACAATGTCAACAACCCCCAAAGCGCTGGTCTTTACCTGCCCTTTAGGAAATGAGGAACGGAAGAGGAAGAAACCCCTCCAAGGGCACGTGCGCCCCTGAATGTGCATTTCCTAGCACATACCATCAATTTTACTGATTTGGTTAAAAAAAAAAAAGAACACTGGCTCATGCACTTCATGGACACACGCCACAGAGAACATGGTTTTATTGCTTCATTCCCCGGGCATTTTTTAAACGCCTACTACGTGCCAGACTCTGCTGGCTCATGGCAGCTTGAGTTTATTGTGGCCGAAGAGGCCTGTGAGGCAGAGCTATGCCAGCCACGTGGTGCCCTTGCGTGAGTTAGAAGAAAGCAACCCCTCTAAGTGCACCTAGCCTTGCAGACTCGATGGCATAAGAAGTACCCCTTCCTCCTGGCAGAGGCAGTTCTAGCATAGGGCACGGTTTTTGGTTTTTGTTTTGCTTTGTTTTTTAAGATTTTATTTATTTATTTGACAGAGAGAGATCACAAGTAGGCAGAAAGAGAGGAGGAAGCAGGGCTAGATCCCAGGACCCTGAGATCATGACGTGAGCCAAAGGTAGAGGCTTTAACCCACTGAGCAACCCAGGCACCCTGGGCACGGGGTTTGAGCAGATCTGAGCCCCCACTTGTTTCTTTGGCCAGACACTCTTGTGCAGTGAACAACCTGTATAAGGTTCAAGGCAGCTCTGTCAGGAAGTCACAATTCAGTCCTTCTGCTATCTGGCCAGGCATCCGACTCCCCTGACAACTTGTCCGAGCAGCCAATCATGACCTTATACACCCCTGCGAAGCCCCGTGATCTCATGTGCAGGCCATGCTCTAATAATTCAAAAGGTTTCAGTAGTCTGGGTACAGGACAGGCATCAAGACTGCTGGCTTCAACAATTTTCCAATTTGCCTGAGATTCAGGTTGAATAAACCCAGTGTGATAGTTTTACAGCAACAAAGTCCTCACTAAGCCTCAATAAAATCCAAGCAGCTTTTGGATTTTGATTCCTCTTTCCATCTTTAGATTTATTTAGCCCATGTTGATGTCTAAATTGTGCTGCTACTCTGTAATAATTTTTTTCTGCGAAAAGCAGACAAAATTTGAGGTCGCCACAAGCTTGGGATCTTAGTCAAAGACTCCAAGAGCAAGGGTTTAAGGTCCAGTGCTCCGGGACATTTTGGCCCATATATCTGCAGCTCAATAAAAGCCTGATTATTCTCTATCGGTAAAGTTAAGATTCCATCCCAAAGGGGTTCATGTGGTTTGCACACAGCCATTCAGGATGAGGTCTCTATACAGAGATGCAAGTACAGAGGTAATGGTTGATTCACAGCCCACACCAGTGAGCATTTATGCTGATGTCATCCAAGTTAAACCACAACCGACACGACTGTCCTTGGTCAAAGGGGGTCCTATGTCAACTACGTGACATAGACTGCAAGGAGAATGATCATCTATTCTGTAAGAAAGCCAAGCCTCTGCTAATAATCAATGTGAAAAGCTACAGAAGATTCTTAGCAACTGATTCACTAAGCAGACCTAAAAGAAACTCTTCTTTTAGCTACTAATTCTCCAGCAGAATTGAAGGTATCAAAAGTCTTAACCCATCTACAACACCCTGGTTTTTATTATACAGTAATCTTCTGAAATGAAGACCCATTAAAAGAAGACAGAAACTCTCCTTGTCAAAGGATGGCAACCAGACGCTCACACTAAGCACTTTCATGGTACCCCATAAAGTCTGATGTGATAAACCCAACATTTAAGTGACACCAGAAATGATTTGTAAGGCTAGGCAATAAATGGAAAAATCCAGCTAGAAGTAACCTCCAGTCAAATCACTCTGCCCTAGATCCAAGTCACTTGCTCACTGCTGTTCCTAAGAGAGGCAGAGTGGGGAGGGCAGGACCTGTTGGATTGAGGTGGTTCTAGAACAGCACTCAGCAGGCCAGTTCCCTCCTCTGTACTCTCAAGGCTTCTCTGGGAGTCCAGGCCTGGGAGAGGCCGACTTCACTTCAGGCCTGCTGGGTCTCTGAGGCAATTCTGGAAGCTTTGACCTCTCTGACTGAGGAGGGCTAAGCCTGATGGAAAGGCACTGATAATTCTCCTCAGGTGGGTCATCTCACCCCTAAAAGGAGCCCTCTTCCCACCTTTCTTGCCATTTGATTTATAGTTTCTGAAGGGAACTGCCACTGCCCTTCCCCCCAGCCCCTTCCGCGGGATACACCTCCAGGCCAGCTCTCAGCAGAGCCTGCGTAGTCCACGGGACGTGGAGCTGGAACCACGCTGGGTCCAATTCTGATCTTGCCCCTGAGGGACCCCCCCCCACTTCCTTGTCTGGGCTGTTGTGAGGACTGAGATCATAAATGTGAAGGGCTTAGATCGGGGCCCAGGATAGGGAAGAGCTCAATACATGGAAGCACATAATGGCCTGGCAGTACCTTTTTTTATCTGTCAAACTTTCCTGTTAAACTGAGTGCACTGATGTCCTTCTCGGGACTGTGGAGGAGGCAGCTGACAGCTGAAGGGGGTGTGTGCACACACCTTGTCAGTGCAGAGTCTAGACCTGAGAAATGACCATTTCCGTAAAGTCAAGGTTGGTAGACTTGGTCTGTATGCAAACCTTAATCCCAGACATTTCTTAAGATGAATCTCCAGGGACCTTTGGGTGGCTCAGTCGGTTAGGTGGCCCGCCCACTCTGGATTTCCGGCTCAGGTGCTGGGATCCAGGCCTGCCCCTGCCCTGGGCTCTGCACTCAGCTGGGAGCCACTGCAGGATTTTCTTTCCCTCTGCCCCTCCCACCCCCATGCTCTTACTCTCTCTCAGGTAAATAAATCTTTAAGAAAAAAAAAAAAAAAAGATAAATCTACAAACTTCTGAAAGGGCCTTTTACTGTCAAAAAATTCTCACTACAAAGGTTTTGACATTTAAGGACCTTCAACTGCTTTGCAATCTGGTGTGTTTTTCTAAAACAAAATCCTGCTATTTGTAGCTAATAAGCCAGAGTTTTTACTGAGTAACTGTTAAACAAGGTTATAGATAGTAGATAGATACACACACACACACACACACACACACACACACACACACATACTCACAGGGGAAACTGGAAAGAAAAGAGGGAAAGCACGAGAATCCCACCATCCACTGGTCTGTATTTTCTTCTAGACTTTCCTTCATCTGCATAAACATTTTTTTGACCTAGCTTTGTTAATAATGCACTGTAACTGTGCACACTGCCCTTCCCCTACTTAACCTATCGTAACATAGACCTTCATGGACTAGTTTTATTTTTTAAGTTTCTAGTAAGAAAGGAAAATGGGATTGCGATGTAGGAGAATTAATTTGTTGAACAAATTAATGTAGCAATCAGTTTCACATTTAAGAAATGCAATGACAAGTGCCTAATTATATTCTCTTACTCTGTAAGCATTGTCTGGCAGGACTTTTTAAATTACTGAACTTTTTGAGATTTGGGGGAACCATTAACGTTTCCTATAGTTGTTTTCCTTGTTACAAAAGTAATGCATGCTCATTATATAACGTTTAGAAAGAAAAAATCTCAGAAAGTAATAATTTAACATTAATATTTGCTGAACAGAGACTATGTGCCAATCACTGTTCTAAATGCTTTAGGTAGAAAACTCATTTATCCCTCACAACACCTCGTGGAAGAAGATATGAAGCAACTTGCCCACTCTTACACACCTAGAAGCGTAAGATGGAATCCAGTACTATGCTAGGATGTTCTAGGAGTGAAAAGAATAATTTATTCAATCGAGTCCTTCACTGCTTCAGCATATGATGTCATAGGCAAGAAACGGTTCATGATAACACTGTACCCTTTACAATTATTTAAAAAACAATTATATATATTTTTAAAAAACACTGTACCCTTTATAATTATTTATTTTTAAATAAAGCACCATTTCTGCATCCCTGTGGGACAATGAGTAAAATGGGAAGTCATGTGTTAGAGGAACGCCCATTCCAATCAGTCCAATCACCTGTACCTGATATGCGTTAAGAAAGAAACAACAGGTGCTTAAAAGGATTTGGCTTAAAGACCAAAGCATTTTTTAAAATTTGCAATTGATTCAGTAATGTGATGAGTCCTTGAATCAGCTAAACACTCATTCTCCAAAAGTTTACAACCAGTCAGGACACTTCTATAAAATGTTTACAAAATGCTCCCAATCAGCCCTAAATGCTTCTGATGGCTTATCTGCTGGCATTGAACATCAGTACATGAAAAATAACTGGAAACCTTTGGGTCACATTTTTTCATACTTCAATTAAAAATCATACTTGGTTAAAGATAAATATTTCTGTTCCTGGTTTAATTTCCTACCCAGGCTAATAAACACAACTTTTAAAAATATAAACTCTCTTTAAGTTTAAATTATAATTAACAAAATGTTTCTGACTTCCTGGCTCTAAAAATATTATAGGACTATAATTTCAGCACTAAAAGCATATTGAAGCGGTTAATCCATTAATCATAATTATTCATACCACTGTGGTGGAAACATGGCACACATGTTTAGATAGATAGATAGATAGATAGATAGATAGATAGATAGATAGCTCTGTCTATAGGATCAGGTATCTTCTTTGGAATTTAAAATAGCTCTATCTAGCATTTCCAGAAGGCTTAAACTGCCATCCTGTAATTTATCCAATAGCTTGCTGCTAGCTTAAGCTAGAGAAATAAAATATCTAATCATGTTGAAGATTAACTGAGTGTCAAGTGTCATCAAAGTGCTCTGCAAAGATTGTTTCCCATATTCTCATAAAAATCCTTGAGACAGAGACCACGATCATCCACATTTTACCAATCAGACTGAAAAGTTTAAATAACTAATACTCCCATCCAGGTCTGACTGCACTGAAACTCATACTTCAAACCACTCTTAAATGGCTTCTCTTCCAAATCAGGCCTCCGAAAAGTCGGACTTCCACAACTCACCTCCCTAAATTAAGCTTAGGCTGACATATGAAACTTAAAACAAAAAACACCCTACACAAATCTCACCATTTATCCAGGAATGAACGTGATTCTACATTTGAAATTTTTAATTTCTTGCCTCAGAGAGGTTTCCAACACACACACACAAAACAAAATTAATCTGGCATTAGCGAACCACCTCCTCAAGTTTTGACTAGGAAGCTCTCTGTTGTCACAACCTGACAAACCACCCCTGTCCTTCAAAAAGGGAGGACATCACAAGCCCACCACCACCAATCTCACTGTTAGAGAGCTGATCTTTCAAATGAGGCTGGAGCTTGCTACACACAAAGACTTAGGGTATTAATCTCAGTGTCTTGTGAAACACAGTTTCACATTTCTATGTATTTCTACACAAATTCAAATGCTGTCAGGGATCAAGACCTAGTGAATTACCTGGGTTAAACATAGTAAAAATATGACCACATTTTTATAAGGTCTAAACCCGTAGTTGTTAGAGTGCTTGGCATTTTTGGACTTAAACCAGGGTTTTATGGTGCTAGTTAACTGTTAGGGAAGCAAAGGGACTAAACATTTGATCCCAGAGTCCTTTTATTACTAAAGAGTCTGTAAAATGTTTGATTACTTTTAAAAATTATGTGTGTGAATCATGTTTGTTTATTGGGAAAAGGGGCTTGTTAATACATACAATTTGGCCTTAAAAAAAACAACAACAAAAAACAAAACCAAAACAACTCTTCACTTGAATGTGATTGTTTTGGCAATAGTAAAACCCAGCCCCATCATTCTTGCAACGCCTGCCTTCCTGGTTCTCCTAGGTGAGGGCCGCCATCCTGTGATGATTTACACTGAGAGCTGAGAAGCACCAGCAATGGTGGTGTGGTGACTAGCACTTTAAAAACAAAGCCGAACTCAAGCTTTTAAAGTAGCGAACACAGACACACAGACCCTGACTCTGACGACACCCAAAAGATTCATTATAGACAATCCATTCAGACGAAGCTACAACAGCCCCAGGAAATATAAACAGTGTCCGCAAAGACAGCAGGGGAGGAAAGGAAGTAACTGATGGGAAGGAAGCTAATCATGTGAAGTTTGTCCAGCTCCACAAGGTCTAATAAATTCCCGGTTTGTTTCCACTCGGAGCAGCCATTAAACGTGCCCCGACACGTGGGCGCAGGGGACCTCCCTTCTCTCCGGTTTTTGCCCATTTCCTTCTCTATAACCTTGTTTGTATACAACCACGCCCGGTCAAGGGTGACTACGAGATATCAGGCCTCATCAGTCTCTCTCGGATTCCCGGTTGTCCAAAGTTTCACTCCACGGCGGTGATTTAACGAGTTCTTCTGTGAAAGTTATGAATGCCTTAAGTTTACAAGACACAAAAATAAGGCGAGGGACAAGTATCAGACGCCTTTAGTGACAGCATTTTAAAGTGTTTTAAAATTAGTTTTAATTGATCTGCCCTAGCTAAAACTAAGGGGGGGGGGGAGTCACTCTGATCCACGTGATAAGGGTCCGAACAATGCTTTAAAAAAAAAATCACGCAAGACTCTCGTCTGAGCTTCTACCTCCCCACACCACCTGCAAATACAGTCTCGAGGCCACTCACTGCTGGGGGTCCCTCACGGGACGCGTAACCTGGGCTCTCCTCTTTCACCCGCTACTTCCCCGCTAGACCCAGCTGCGAGCGGGTTCCAGGGCTACTCGCCCGCCCGCTAGTCCCAAGAAAGAGCGGAAGAAAGTAGGAAAGAGGGGCGTGGCGCCCCGGTCGCCCCCAGATGCCTGCCCGCCTCCAGAGCCTGGCACCACCGCAAGGAAGGGCTGGGCACACCGGAGCCTCCCAACCCCAACCCAGCGCGGGGCGCACGGTCGCGGGCCGGCAAAGACGCCGGGGAGCTGCGAGACCTTTCCTGCCGCTCCCGCCCCCCATCCCAGCGCCCGCATCCCCAGCCCTAGCCCCGCGGGGCCCCGGCTTTCCCCGGCAGCCGGCCGTCGAGGGCGAGCGTGCAGTCCGCCTCCCGGTCTTGGCGTCCCTCGCCCTCCCTCCCCCATCCCCTTCTCCGGCTCCCAGTGCCCCACCAGTCCCCGCCCTCCGGGACACTCTTCCCTCCCTCCTTCCTTCCTTCCTTCCTTTCCCTCTCTCCATCTCGCTTCCTAGCACCGGGAACTCGGAGGCGGCCCCCGAACTGGCCAGCCGACGCCCCGTGCTGCGCCCCTGTGCCCGTGGGGACCAGACTTGCCACCTGCGCCCGCCGCCGGTGCCCACTCGCCTGCCGGTGCGCTCCCCCCGCCGCCGCCGGGGACTCGGTCTCTAAGGGCTCCTGGAGACAGCTCCGACCTCTCCTCCTCCTCCTCCCGCTCCTCCGGGCGCCGGCTCCGCCTCGCTCGGGGTAGGCGGGGCGGACAGCCCGACGGGCGGGGCGGCGGCGGCCCGGACTCCTTCCTCCGGCCCTGGCCCTCCCTCCGGCCCAAGCACCCTGGCTGTTCTGGGCTTAGGCCGCCGAAATCGTGTCGTATCCGGCCCGCCGAAGGAGAGAGATCGGGAGCTATAGAGCGCCACAAACGTCTGGCCGCCTTGACCATCCCCATTTTCCCTTCCCCAAACTCATGGAGGCCCTCGAGTTCAAGGACACTCGGACCCCCCACTTCACAGGACCCTCCACTCGGCGGCTCTGACTCCTCCAAAGTTTCCTTCGCGTGCGAACGCCTCCCTAACCCCTATGCCAACCGTCCCCTGGGCCGCGAATGCGAGCGCTGCCAACCCCCTACACAAAAGTTAGGCTCCGCTCCAGGAATTTCTTAAGAAAACAGTCACAGTAAAATTTAAAGGGCCCTGGGGCCATGGGGAGATTTTGTTTCCCAGAAAATGGAGATAGAACTGAGGATTGCTGAATTTGAAGTAAATGCACCCATCGCGGGCTTCTCCATCTCTATCCCCATGAAACTTGCGCTTCCAAATGCCCAATACCTGGCAGAGTTCTGCATAACGAATTAATTGGATTTGGTTGGTCTTTTCTGAATGGATTCAGAGTCAGGTAGTCTGAAGAGCCTCTTCTGTTTACAGAGTTCAAGCTATTCATACAAACAGCCATTCAAGGAACATTCACTGAGCACTTGCTGTGTGCTAAGCATTGCACTAAAGGTGATGGAGAGACACAAAGATGACCACACGAGGTGCTCACCCTCCAAAAGTCCAGAAAGAGTCAAAAAGGCAGATGTGCACGAAACCTTACCACTCAGCAGACTTCCCGCTTATCCCCAGGTATCTGTTTTCTTGTTTGACAGGGTGAAGACAAAAGAGAAGGTGAGGCCAAAGTAGGTCACTTGGAACCAGTGTGGGCAGAGTCCATGCTTGAAATGGAGTCTGGTGGCATTGGTGCGGGATGTCTGTGTGTTGGGTTTCACCAACTAAAGGGAAGTGAGGCCCAGGGAAGCTGGCAGCCAAGTACTGCGGTTAGGACATGATCTTTACTCTTACTTTCTTCTGGACCCCTACTCAGGTATCCTTCCCAATGAAATCATTGGACCACGTTGCAAGAGGGATACTGCTGGTAGAGCCAGTGATTGGATGCCTTGCCCCAGGGGATTGTGGGAGTGTGATTGGAGACACCTGCATCTCATTGTCAGAGTACCACCCTCAGCTGCCAGGTTTGTTTTACCTGTACAAGGGACAGCCAGAAGCGCCTGGGAATTACTGTTCCTCTGCCCCTACCCCACCCTTTAACCAGTGACTGAGAATGCAGGTGTAATACTGCCATCCCTGTCTCTTAGCTCCCAGTTGGGACAACTCCAGGGTGGCTTTCTGCTGTCTACAGAGCTCCCTATGAGATTGGGCCAAATTCCCTCCTTTCTTCTTTGAGAGTTTGCTTGATATCACATTCTTGCTTGCCCTTCTTCCCCTCTAGGTCCTACTCCCCTATCAGTGTTTGCTAGGAACCCATTCTAATCAGGACCAACTATGTGATTTGCAGGGCCCCATGCAAGATAAAGAAAAATGTTCCTAACTTATCAAGAATTTCAAGCTAGCAACAGCAGAGTATTAGACCAAATATATAGGGTCCCGTGTTTCTGCACAAATGTGCATGATTCTATAGATGGCACATTAGTGAAGCTGGTCCGGATGCTAATAAAAACACTTTCATTTGAGTCCTCATCGCAAAGTCTGCTTCTGGGGAATCCCCAGCTAAGATAACAACTGTTAAAGTAAAAAACCAGCCCATCCTGTGCGAGCACAATCACCTTATAGAATACACCAGTGGTCAGCATCCCCCAGCTTGGAGGCTGGCCCTGGTAGGAGGAGGGCTTAGGTTAAGTTGTACATAACAGGAGCTTTAGCCATCAAAAGAGGGAAAACAGCTGAGAATGGTTTAGGTTCACAAGATGATGAGGCAGGAGGTCGGGGTTTTAGTCCCATCCCGAGGCTACAACCCAAAGTGTTAATTCGGGTGGTGTTTTAGATGGAGTTACCTAGAATCACCTTACTTGAAGTTTAATTGGCAAGTAGTTAAAAAGTTCCACCTCACTTGTAAGGAAGTGAGGTTGGCAGGACTGGGCAGAGGGAGAAGCTGCCTGTCAATGTGGTTACAGCTGGGCCTAGAGCCCAGAGGGTACTGGAGTTGTGTGGCTCTTCAGAATTAAACCGGATTGAGTCCAGGGAAGTGGGCCTTTGTACTCTTCTCCATATCCGGCATTCCTGGGAACAGGTGTAGCCGCAGGCAGAGCAGTTCTTCCTTGAGGGCAATGCCTGCTGATGGACACAGCTGGGAATGGGCAGGAACAGATGTGTCGGCGTTGAGCAGAGGATGTGGGAGACTCCACAGTATCACTCCAGGCAAATGATCTCTGAGATCTCACTTGGGCTTAGAGTCAGTCATAACAGGAGTACACAGCCCAGCCCAGGAGGGCCTGACCCCTCGGTCTTCTGTACAGCGCCTAGACAATTTTTGATTGCATTTCACCTTTCTCATACTATAAGCCTATTTAGTTTCCCATTTTTTTCCCTTCAGACTTATAATTTTTAAATTTTTTTAAAGATTTATTTTTTTAGAGAGAGAGAGTGCAGAGGGGAGGGGCAGAGGGAGACAGAGAGAGAAACCCGAGCATATTCCACACTGAGTATGGAGCCTAACATGGGGCTCAATCTCATGACCCTGAGAAACCAAAAGTCAGTCGCTTAACCAACTGCGCCACCCAGGTGCCCCTTAATTTTTATTTTAAGTAGGCTCCACCCAACATGGGGCTTGAACTCATGACCCTGAGATTAGGAGTCACAGGCTCTACCTACTGAGCCAGCCAGGTACCCCTCCTTCAAAAAAACTCTTTTTTCCTCCCCTATGTTCTGGACCAACTATTTTCTACCCCTCCAGTAGCACTGGAGACAAATAAATACAAATAAATGAAGCAATTGCCTAAGAATAGCAGTGTAGTAATGTAAAATATACATTAAGAGATGAAGCTTTCGGGATTAAGGCCTCACTTCGCCACTAACTGTGTGAATTTGGGGCACTTAACCTTACTGGTCATTTGTTTGTCTTTAAAATAAAGCGATTATAAAAAATAAAAATAAAAAAGATTGTAAGAGAATGCTAAGGTCCTAATTCCATGGAAATTAATTTTTTTAATTAATTAAGAAATAAATTTTTTAATTAATTAAGAAAACCCTGTCTTCTCATAGGGTACCTGGGTGGCTCAGTCAATAGACTCTTGGACTCTTGGTTTCCCTCAGGTCAAGATCTTAGGGTCCTGGGATCACGCCCTCCTTGAGCTCCATCTCAGTGCAGAATGCTTGTCCCTCTCACTCTCCCTGCTCTCCCGACTCCCACACACAACCACTTTCTCTCTCTCAGATAAATACATCAAATCTTTAAGAAGAGAGAGAGATGATTTTCTCTACTATATAATCTCTCATGAAGCAAGCAAGAGAAATGTTTTTATAACTCAGAGCTGGTTTTTAAACTTAGTTGCAGTTCATAGGTGAAGCACTACTTCCATGAACTTCTATTCAGTACTCAATAACAACACCCTAACAAAAGCATCAGTCAGAAAGAGATGGGTGAAGAAAGATGAAAAAAAAAAAAAATGGGGCAAATGGGTCAGTCTGTGGGTGATGAGGTCTCCACACACTTTGGAACAGTCTTTCTGGAATATCAGATTTCCTCCCTAAGAATTGTATTTGTCCTGTTACACATGGCCTCATGCTGCCTGAACCTGCCCTAGAAGTTATGGAGCGCTACCTCCTTGTGAATAGGTTACCTGGGTAAGTGTTTCACAAACTGGTTTTTCTGCTCAGTCAGAAGCTGCCATCTTTCCATGGAGAAGTTAGGTTGGGGAGAAGCACCCAGTCTTGGAAATTCCCAAGTAACATGTTGAAACGTGTATTGCCACAGGCAGGAGCTATGACCAAAACTGTGGGTACAGATCAGTAGGCAATTGAACACAGTTCCATCCTCAAGTGGGTGGAAGCCTTTGGAGGCCAGGGTGGGAGTGGCCCAAAGTTGAGGCAATAACTTCTGTTAGTTTATTACTAATTCAAAATGAGCTTTCTGGCTTATTATAGAGCTAGGCCCTCTAGCTCAGGAGAGAGAAGTCTTCAGAAACTGTTGCCTAGAAGTCAACTACCTGGGCTCCAAAGTTAGTAAAATTCCCATCAGTGGAGGGTTTCAACCAGTGGGCCACTAGGAAATAGAGACCAGAGGCTATGGGGGAACCAACTGAAATGTCCTGGAAAGATACAGAACTGCTTTCTAAAGTTCCCTGTGGAAAGATGTAGATCTAAACATATTCATATGAAAAGATGCCCTGAACTTATTTTTGAGCATAGAAAGGTTAGAGAAGAGCATGCATAGAATTTCCCACTCACGGGCGCCTGGGTGGCTCAGTTGGTTGAGCAACTGCCTTTGGCTCAGGTCATGATCCCGGAGTCCCGGGATCGAGTCCCATATCGGACTCCCGGCTCTGCGGGAAGTCTGCTTCTCCCTCTGACTTTCTCCCCTCTCATTCTCAGTCTCTCGCTCTCTAATAAATAAATAAAAATCTTTAAAAAAAAAAAAAGAATTTCCCACTCACATATAAAGAAGCATGCGTGCACGCGCACACACACACACACACGTGCATCCAAATGTGTATCTGCAATGATGTCTAGCAAAATGTTAACAGGGATTTTTTTCTCAGGGTGGTGGAATTTCAGGTAACCTATGTTTTTAAATACTGCATACATAATCTTTTTTTTTCCACAGTGAATGCGTAGCTTCTCTATGAATACTGTGGGTGGTTTGCGTATTATAAATGTGTCTTTTTTCATATTCTAAAAAAAAGAAAAACTCATTGTGTAGACCAGAGTTTGACAAAACAAAGTACAACCAGAGGGTCAGACCACCAGCCATCTGTTTTGGTAAATAAAGTTTTATTGGAATACAACCACACCCATTCATTTATCTGTTGTCTTTGGTTGCTTTTGCTTTACGAGGATAGAGTCGAATGTTATGGCAGAAAACACCTTAGGGTTCACGAAGCTTAAAATATTTATCTGCCTCTTTAGAGAGGTATAGACAAGTAGACTAGAAAACTTTTTCAGTATGGCAAATTGTAGCCTAAATTTTACTAATTCTTCAGATTTCAATGCATCTGAATTTTCTATTTTATTTTTCCCCCAAATATGTTTATTTTTTCAGTGTTACAGATTAATTGTTCATGCCCCACACCCAGTGCTCCATGCAGTACGTGCCCTCCTCAATACCCACCACCAGGCTCGCCCAACCCCCCACACCCTCCCCTCCAAAACCCTCAGTTTGTTGCTCAGAGTCCACAGTCTCTCCTGGTTCATCGCCCCCTCTGATATCCCCCCATTCACCCTTCCCTTCCTTCTCACAATGTCCTCCATGATTTTCCTTATGTTCCACACGTAAGTGGGACCATAAGATAGTTGACTCTCTCCACTTGACTTATTTCACTCCACATGATCTCTTCCAGTCCCGTCCATGTTGATACAAATGATACTACAGACAAAGGTCTGATATCTAAGATCTATAAAGAACTCCTCAAACTCAACACTCACAAAACAGATAATCACATCAAAAAATGGGCAGAAGACATGAACAGACACTTCTCCAAAGAAGACATATAAATGGCCAACAGACACATGAAAAAATGTTCATCATCTTTAGCCAACAGGGAGATTCAAATCAAAACCACACTGAGATACCACCTTACACAAATTAGAATGTCCAAAATCAACAAGACAGTAAACAACAAATGTTAGAGAGGATGTGGAGAAAGGGGAACCCTCTTACACTGTTGGTGGGAATCCAAGTTGGTACAGACACTTTGGAAAACAGTGTGGAGATTCCTGAAGAAATTAAAACTAGAGCTACCCTATGACCCTGCAATTGCCCTACTGGGTATTTACCCCAAAGAAGCAGATGCAGGACAAAGAAAGGCCACATGTACCCCAATGTTCATAGAAGCAATGGCCACAATTGCCAACCTGTGGAAAGAACCCAAATGCCCTTCAACAGATGAATGGATAAAGAAGATATGGTACATATATACAATGGAGTATTATGCCTCCATCAGAAAGTATGAATACCCAACTTTTGAATTTTCTATTTTAAAAGAATATAGTCTATATAATGTAAAGTACCTCCCAGTCCTGAGTGGTGATTGTGATAACACAGCAAAGTGATGTGACCAGTATTGGGATGGTTAAGGTCTGCGTTCTCCTTCCTCCTCCCTCTTCTTCCCTTCTTCTTTTCCGACTCCCGTTTTTCTCTACCTGCTCCTCCTGTTCTCCTCCCCCTCCTGCTCTTCCATTTCCTTCTCATTTTTCCAATGAAATAAGGTCACACCTTGTTCTCCATTTTGGCTTCAAATGCTATTCCAGCAGAGAGAGGGGGAGGGGGAGGACTGAGGTTCTTCTCTCCTTTTGACATGGGTATCTCCGAGACAGAATGACTGAGAAGTCCTGGACGAAATAAATTATTCTTGGGGAGGAGGAGTGAGGTCCCAAAAAGTCAACCCAGACCTGGAGGAAAAACAGCCAGCAGAGCTGTGGAGGAAAGGAGGGTGTCAGGCTCCCCGGGAAAGGCTGGGAACTGAATGGGGCAGAGGTCCTCTCTTCCCTCATTCCTCTATCATACTCTCCTCCAGTTTCCTTAAAGCCTCCCATCCCACACAGTCCATCTTGCCTCCAGGTTCACTGAGCAGGTTTGGGATTTTTCTCCTTCACATTCAGTGGTACCCAGCATCAGTGCTCTCACAGAAACCACAGGAGCGAGAGGAAGCAATGCCAGTCTAAGCAATGCCAGGCCCTTGCTCATTTCTAGAACTCGGCCAGAAGAGCTGGATGTTGGCCCTGGTGTGGAATGTACTTAGATGCTAAGTAATTAAATTGTGCAACAGAAACATTCTCTTTGTCAACAATTCACCCCAGCAGAAAATAGAAGAAGAAAATAGAAGGCCCTGCAGAGTCTGAAAGGGAAGCAGCCTGGTAGACAATGATTAGATTATTCATCCATCTATAGCCTATGCCACTGGATTTTGACTCAGACACAGTCAACTCTGTGGACCTGTGAGCTAAGTTGTGATGGGAATGGAAAGTGTTTTCTCTGGCACCCTGATTACAGACCTGTTAATTTCATTTAGTTTTATATTCTGGTGAGAATGGAAAATACCAAGCCTGCAACCTCTGTGACTCCAATTTACACTGCATGGTTCTCAGAATATCTAAAATATTTTTCGGGATGCAGGGGAATCTCAGAAAATGCAATTAAAATGACTTTTTTTTTTTTTTTTTTTTTTTTTTTTAGTGTTTCAGTATTGCTCTAGAAATATTGAGATAATAGAATAATACCAACAGTGCCAGGATCCTAGAATTATTATTAGTGTTATTCTATTATCTCAGTATTTCTAAAAATAGAAATATGGACTACTTTTGTCTTGAAACTATATTGAGAATTACATGCCCCATTAAAACTTTGAATGTAATAAAAGTTAATTAAAGAGTGTTCTGATTACATTCCTCTCGTGTTTTAAATCCTCCCCGGGTGTCTTATTGTTATTTTCGTATTTCCTAGGTTACTAGGAAGGTTGGACGTCTTTTCTTGTATTTATTAGTCATGTATGGTTCCACTACTGACTTGGGCATGGATCTACTTCCAGAGGCCTCTAATGGATTGTGCTAGATATTTTTGTATTCCTATAAATAGCCTTGAGCTTTGTTCTGGAATATAGTTAAGTTACTTGGAAACAGATTTATCCTTTTAGGTCTTGCTTTTAAGATTTATCCAATAAGATTAGAGCAGTTATCACTCTAGAGCTGATTTTTCCCCTACTGAAGCAAGACCTGAATGTCTACCCAATGCTCTCTAAGTCTTGAGGTTTCCCAGTCCAGCTGGTAGGAAGAGGCACCATTCCTGGCCCTGTGTGAGCATCTGGCACTGTTACAGATGGTTCTTTCCCTGGCCCTGGGTAGTTGCTTCATCTGCATGAGTTCCCCATTACTCATTATTCCCATCATACGCATCATCATCAAGGGGACTTTCTTCTGGTCTCTATGTTCTCTTTCTGGGGCTCTGTCCCGTGAGTCCTAGATGCCTCGACTTCCCTGAGCTCCCATTCCTTCCTTCTCAACTCAAGGGGCCCACCAGACTCTTCCTGAATTCCCTGCTCTCTGCTGTGCCTGGAAACTTCTTCAAGACAGGAGGACACTGGGAGACTCCCCATATATATATACATATATTTTTACTCTCTCAGGGATCACTGTCCTCTTGTCACTTGAAGTACAATGTTTTGCAAATTGTTGTTTCAGATATTTTGTTTGTGTTTGGGTTGTTTCAGGTGGGAAGATAAGCCAGTTCCTTTAACCTATCTTGACTGTAAGAAGCAGCTGTCCCCCTTGTCATTCTAAGTCATGCCTTGGTCTTCTTTCCACTTAATCATTATCTAACACTGTTTTGTACATTTCCTTTTTGGTATAGTCTGTCTCCCTCAGCAGGCTGTAAGCTCCTTGAGGGCATGTCTATTTGGTTTACTGTTGCGTCCTCAGCTCCTAAGCATCGCCTGATGTATAACAGGGCTCATAAAATGTTGAAGGAATGAATGAAAGCTAACCGGGACCATTCATGGGAGGCTCTGAATGCCGACCGAGGAAATTAAACATTTTATTGAGAGCAAGGCTCTTATTCTGGGGGCTAGATGGACATATGCCAAATTCTCTTCATTTGCAATTTGAGGACATTGTGGGGTACAAGCTGGCAACTTGAGTCAAGCTACTCTGTAAATCTGCCAAAGCTTTTGGAAGATTAGGTCACATTTTTGGAATCAGCTTGAATTCAGGAACCTGGCAGTAATAATGAATCTTGCCTTTGACCCTGCCTCTTAATCTGATTGGCTCTAAGCCCTTTACAAATATTAATTATGTTTCACAGTGCAGTTGCCCCCCTGACCTCTTTTCTTAGGCTGGTAACACTGGGACCAGTGTTGAGCACTCCTACCCCGTAACAGCACACTTACTCCTCCTCCTTAAAAAAAGAAACCTTATCTTTATTAACAACCTTAAATTAGTAAGTATTCTAATGATGAACTCGACAAGTGAGTTATTTTCTTAAAAACTTCACTTGAGGGCGCCTAGGTGGCTCAGTTGGTTAAAAATCTGCCTTCAGCTCAGGTCATGATCCCAGGGTCCTGGGATCGAGTCTCCTGGGATCGAGTTCCCTGTCGGGCTCCCTGCTCAGCGGGGTGCCTGCTTCTCCCTCTGCCCCTCCTCTCACTCATTCTCACAATCTCTCTCAAATAAATAAAATCTTTAAAAAATATATTAAAAAACTTGACTTGATAATCGCAAAAGCCTCTCCACTGTCTTTCTGACTCTAGTCTCCAAGATAGTCAACTTAGAAATTATAGCTACATTTATTATGTGTCTTTTCCTTCTGTTAGTACAGTAGTTCAGGTATATAATATGTAAATAAAAACACACGTTTGGACCACATACTCAAAGTCCTTACTGATGAAGTGCACAATAAAAAATATATAGAGATCACAGACTGAGTTTCCCTCCCAATTCCCCTTCCGTGATCCAGATTACTCTTCCTATAAAGAATCTCGAACAGTGCTCCATTCCTCTGCCACAATAAACAAACAAGAAACAAAACCCCCAAATCTTCTATGGCTCCAATATAACAGAACAACTTTTATAGTATGCTGACATTGAAAAGAAGAGAGTTTTTCCACACAGACACAGTGCTCAGTCCATAATTATTAATAAGCCCCCACATTTGTACAATGCATCATAATTTTATAATGCACTGAACTTTGCCTACAGACCCTCCAATTAAGGAGAACATGGTCTGCTCTCAGCCAAGATTTATATATTTACTTCTACTCTATGAAGCCCATTAGCCTCTTTTAGAGATTAAACTATGGCCCCTGAACAATAATTGCAAGGTCATGAATATCTCCCTATACTCCATCCATATATGCTAACAGACCGAATAACTGAAGAGATGATAGAAATAAGGAACTTTAGATATGCCAAGTTATTTACCATAAAAGTAGTTTACAGAAATAGCAATTGAGTAAAAAATAAGCTACAATGCATAGTGTTATGAGAGAGAGAGAGAAGAGAGAGAAGAGAAGAGAAGAGAAGAGAAGAGAAGAGAAGAGAAGAGAAGAGAAGAGAAGAGTAGAGTATGTGTGTCGGGACATGGAGCACCGAGGCACCAGACATGAGTGAAGAAACTGTTGTAGAAGAGAAACTTTTGGCTCTGGCCAGACAACACCTGACACCAAGTGAATTAGAAATGAACTGTCCAGTTGAGCCTTTCCTGAATTCCTAACACACATGAACAAAGTCAAATGGTTATTTTAAGCCACTAAGTTTTGGGATAGCGGAGCTGAAAGCTGTAGACATCATTTGAGTCTGGATCCAACTCTTCCTGAAGCTGACTACCTGTGTAACCTTCAGTAAGCCAGTCTATTGTTTTTGGTTTGTTTGTTTATGCTTGTACAAGTTGGGTTTCTGTTGTTTCCAACAAAAAGAACTGTGAATAATATAGGGACTCTCCCTCTTTTAACTCTGGTGCAGAAGCTTCATCTAATTGTATTTCTCATGACTTTCCTCAATGACTTACCCCTATTATAATCTACACAGGGGCCTCCTCTTATTTGACTGATAGGTTTTTCATTCATATCTCCATTTATTTTACCGTTACCATCCTTAATCCCATTCCCTTCCTATTCATAAACATTCTAACTCTGATGTGTATCTTTCTATTTGTGTGTGTCCTTATAAGATACATATTGTTAGGGCACCTGGTGGCTCAGTCGGTTAAGGGTCTGACTCTTGATCTCAGCTCAGGTCTTGATCTTGGGGTCGTGAGTTCAAGCCCCACACTGGGCTCCATGCTGGGCATGGAGCCTACTAAATAAACCAATTGAATAAATAAAATAAATATTGTTATTTTGTGTACATGCATTTCAGTGTTATATTAATGGTATTGTATACTCTCTTTATGAAGAATACTTGTGAAATTTTCAAATTAAATGTTGTTAATTAATTAAATAGTTTCCCCCAAAGTACAAACACTTGTTGTAAGTTTTTCTTCTAAGAGATATACGTTCTGATGATGTTGTTTTTGTCTTCTTGGCATTAAAAAAGAAAAGCCTCTTTTATTCTCTGTATGCCACATCTCTCTTCTCATCCACCACATACACACTTTAGTTTTTAATAATAAATGTTCTGGTTATATGGATGCAATATCTTTTCATCTCTGGGAAAGTATTATTTCCTTTTTGGAGATTTTTTTTTCTTTTTTTTTCATTGTCTCGCTTGTTTCTTTTGAGTTTCTTTTTTGTTTTTCTTTTTAAAAATGTCTAGTCTCTTGTTTTTATCTGTGTCTTTCATGTCAGCTATCCTCAAAAGCCTACTGATCCTTGGCTAATTCCGATTAGAAACTCGTGTGTGTGTGTGTGTGTGTGTGTGTGTGTGTGTGTGTGTGTATGCGCACAGGGCTTATAGAGTGGTCACAGTAGGTGATGCAGCAGACATTTGGTCTTTGACTGCAGGCCTCTGTTGGTTTCTTTTTTTTTTTTTTTTTTGGCCTCTGTTGGTTTCTGTAGGTTTCTTCTCTTGGACTATTCAGACTCACCAGAAAGGAGTTCAGATACTCTATTTGGGGCGGGGAGGAGAAAGGTTAATTAAGTCTGGCTATCAGCATTATAGGAGCCTGCAGATCATCTCATTCTTGTTGTTGTTGTTGTTTTGTTTTGTTTTGCTTTTAAAATCTAGATCTTTACTTTATCTTTCTTTTTGAGTACCTTTACCCATCTGTGGCTCGTGTTCATACTCTTTGGATTTCCAATCATTTATTCATTCAACAAACTCTCTACCTTGTGTCCCCTTAGCGCTTTGTGCCAGGCATACTTCTAGGTGCTTGCAATCAAACTCACCAGCAATCAAAACAGGTGAAAATCCCTGCCCTCACAAAGCTTACATTCTAGTAGACTATATCTCCAGTGTTCTGCCTAAAGGAGGGAAAGTGGGTGGCTGGCTGGCTGCAAAAGGAAGTGGCAAGGATATGGATTCAACCAATCCACTCTTGAGTACCACTTTACATCCCTATCATCAAAAATACTTCCTGCCTCCAATTCCTGAACCTTTCTGGATTTTGGTGGAACAAACAAGTTGGCTCTATATTTTTTCATTGTTGTTGGGTTTGGGTTTTTGTTTGTTTGTTTGTTTGTTTTTATTTTCTTTTTTTATTGTATTATTTTAGTCACCATAAAATATATCATTAGTTTCTGATGCAGTGTTCCAAGATTCATTGTTTATGTACAACACCCAGTGCTCCATGTAATATGTGCCCTCCTTAACACCCACCACCAGGCTCACCCATCCTCCAGCCCTCTCCCCTCTAAAACCCTCAGTTTGTTTCTCAGAGTCCACAGTCTCTCGTGGTTCATCTTCCCCTCCAATTTCCCCCAATTCACTATTCTTTTCCTTCTCCTAATGTCCTCCATGTTATTCCTATGTTCTACAAATAAGTGAAACCATATGATAATTGACTTCTCTTTCTCAAGACTTTCTCTGCTTGACTTATTTCACTCAGGATAATCTCTTCCAGTCCCATCCATGTTGATGCAAAAGTTGAGTATTCATCCTTTCTGATGGCTGAGTAATATTCCATTGTATATATGGACCACATCTTCTTTATCCATTTGTCTGTTAAAGGGCATCTTGGCTCTTTCCACGATTTGGCTATTGTGGACATTGCTGCTATGAACATTGGGGTACATATGGCCCTTCTTTTGACTACATCTGTATCTTTGGGGTAAATACCCAGTGGTGCAACTGCCAGGTCGTAGGGTAGCTTTATTTTTAATTTTTTGAGGAATCTCCACACTGTTTTCCAAAGTGTCTATGCCAACCTGCATTCCCACCAACAGTGTAAGAGGGTTCTTCTTTCTCCACATCCTTGCCAACATTTCTTGTTTCCTGCCTTGTTAATCTTTGCCATACTAACTGGTATAAGGTGGCATCTCAATGTGGTTTTGATTTGAATCTCCCTGATGGCTAATGATGATGAACATTTTTTCTTGTGTCTGTTATCCATTTGTATGTCTTCATTGGAGAAGTATCTGTTTATTGGAGAAGTATCTTCTGCCCATTTTTTGACATGGAGTGCTGGAACAAACAATCCTAAAATTTGTATGGAACCAGAAAAGACCCCAAATCACCAAGGAAATGTTGAAAAAGAAAAACAGAGCTGGGGGCATCACGTTGCCTGATTTCAAGCTTTATTACAAAGCTGTGATCACCAAGACAGCATGGTACTGGCACAAAAACAGACACATAGACCAGTGGAACAGAATAGAGAGCCCAGATATGGACCCACAACTCTATGGTCAAATAACCTTCGACAAAGCAGGAAAAAATATCCAATGGAAAAAAGACAGTCTCTTCAATAAATGGTGCTGGGAAAATTGGACAATTACGTGTAAAAGGATAAAATTCAACCATTCTCTTACACCATACACAAAGATAAACGCAAAATGGACGAAAGACCTCAATGTGAGACAGGAATCCATCGAAGTCCTAGAAGAGAACATAGGCAGGAACCTCTTTGACATTGGCCACAGCAACTTCTTTCAAGACACATCTCCAAAAGCAAAGGAAACTAAAGCGAAAATGAACTTTTGGGACTTCATCAAGATAAAAAGCTTCTGCACAGCAAAGGAAACCGTCAACAAAACAAAGAGGCAACTCACAGAATAGGAGAAGATATTCACAAATGAAACTACAGACAAAGGACTGATATCCAAGATCTATAAAGAACTTCTCTGAAACTCAACACCCAAAAAACAGAGCTGGCTCTATATTAGCATTCCCCCTATCCTTTGCAGACATTCAGATTTCAGCTTGCTTTCTTCTGCTGTCAGCTGTCTTGCTTGTTCATGTACTCTTTCTTGCTCGCCTTCGTCTTTTCTCTCATTTTCCTTTTTCTTGTGACTTATACTGTGTTGTTTCTCATCTAATGTTATTTTAGTGGGATTTGAGGACGGAATAGCGCTAACTCTGCATTCAGTTAACCGTGTTTAACCACGTGTCACTAACCCTCCATACTGGCCCAATTTTGCTTGCTTGACAGGTAAAAATGGCGCCAGCCTAAATGGTGATAGTATCAGGTTCTGATTGTCTGATAGTCCCATCTCTGGGAGGCTGTATTGCTTGACTTTAGAGGTCAAGTAATGAGATCCCAGAGAGGCTACATAAAATTCAATATTTCTAGGTCTCTATTATCGTGACTCATTTTCTTTTTCTCTTTCTCCTGGCCCTTAGAACATGTCTCATTTAACTTTCTTCTTCCCTGAATCATATTTTTCTCTTCTTTTATTTTTACTTTTGACCTTCACATTTTTCTTGCTTTGATATCCATGATGAGAATATATTGGACTAAATTCCCAGTCATTGCACATGTGCTATGATATAGTAAAAACAGGGTTTTTTTTTTTAAACTGGAAGGAAATAATAGGAAGAGTAGTAGGTAACATTTATTAAGCTCTTACTATGTGTAGGACACTGTTCTTTGTATGCATTATCTTAGGAAATCTCTACCACCACCCTATGAGGTGGGCATTACCATCACCACTCTGGATGAGATATCAAGTCCTACCACCTTATATTAAAAATGCAAGACTAAGAAAGATTAAAAACTTGCCTAAAGTCTTACAGCAAATGAGTTAAGTTTTTAAATATTCATGAAATCTACATATTTCATAATCATTTCATGGTTTACATATTTTTAAGGCCCTGGGTATTTCTTGTAGGTAGTTTGGAGTTTCAGTGCCACAAACTTCCAAGGCTCCCTGCTAAGGGAGCTAAATATCTGGATCAATAACCAATCTGAAAACACAGAACCAGACGTATTTGATGTCTGGTTAGCTGTGCTGGAGGGCTGGGTCTGGAAGCTAACACGGGGTTTCTACTCCTTCTAGACTAGCTGAGTCTAGAACAGCAAGACCTGCACGGCAGGTTCTAATCCACTCACCTAACCCACTGCGCAGGAGAAAAGGGCTGGCCCGCCTCACCTTTATGCTGCAGACCAAAAATCTGGACAGATAGCACAAGGATTGCTAGGCCTACCCTCAAGGAACACCCGTGCCCAGAGTGTGACTGCCACCGCATGCAGCTGCATGAAGTAGAAGAGGATGCTCACACCGAGCACCATTTTTAGCTTTTACTTAATGGGATGTAGATTCAGGCTCCAGTTTCTTGGACTAGCTAGCACCTTCTGGCTTCCTCCTTAGGCCAACTGTGAGGGGGGGCCATAGAGGGGCCGCAAGTGTGGGTAGGAACGCTCTCTCTCCTGGAAGCTGAGCAGAAGTGTTGTCTTTTTGTGTGGGTTGAGGTAGAAAAGGGGGGAGAAGGAAACGCAGGTACCCTACTGAATGCTCCTGTTTCATGGAGATAAAAATGCCAATATTGCAAACATCTCTTGTGGCTGGTTTTTTCTAGTTCATCTTTTAAATCAATGTCAGTTGCAGCACACTCAGTGGGTTTCCTGACTCACCAATGAATTGGGAACCTCATTTGGAAACATTATTCTAGGAGGTTTATTGGCAGACAAGAACTGCTCTTGTCTGGAACATGCTTCAGTGGACCCTTGCTTATGCATAAAGTAAGAAGTAGGCACTCCGCTGGGCAGGAGCAGCTGTGACGAAGACATGCAGTTTCGTATAACTGCAAAGGACAACACAAGTGAAAAGATATTTCCTCAGGTAAAGAGATTGTTAACACCTAATAATGTTGAAAATCTTTTCATGTGTTTATTTGCCATTTGTCTGAGTTCGGGCTGCTATAGCAGAAAACCATAGATTGGATAACTTAAACAACCGATATTCATTTTCTCACAGCTCTGGACACTGGGAGTCAGCATGGCTGGATTCTGGATGAGGACCAAGAACCTTTTCCTGGTTTATAGATGGCCATCTTCTCTTAGTATCCTCACATGACAGAAAGAAAGGACTACATAAGGATGCTAATCCATCCCATCATGAGGCTCTACCCTCAGGACTCAACTAAAGTGCCCACCTCCTAATACCATCCCATTAGGCATTAGGATTTAACATGTAAATTTGGAGGGAAAACAGAACAGTCAGTCATAGCACCATCTGTATATATCCTCTTTGGTGAAATGACAACAGCACTTTTTTTGTTTGTTTGAGAGAGAGGGCAGGGGTGGAAAGGGAGGGGGAGAGAGAAAGAATCCTAAGCAGACTCCATGCCCATCACAGAGCCCCACACGGGGCTCCATCTCATGACCCTGAGATCATGACCTGAGTTGAAACTAAGAGTCAGATGCTTAGTTGACTGAGCCACCCAGGTGCCCCAAACAACAGCACTTTTAATAAACCACACACTAAAATAAAATGGGGTAGTATTATTATTAACAATGACAGTAATATTGGTCATAAGAGTAAGCTTTCAATCTTTTAAAAATAATCTCCTACGCATAAAACTCTGTGTTAGGCACCAAGGATACAAAGATTAACTAAACAGATATGGCTCTTTCCTTCATGGAACTCAACAATCATAAGGTAGGTGAAGAATTGGAAAAACTTTTTAAAAAACAAATACGTGGATGTATGTATAATTACAAATGTATACAATGTATAATTACAAAAAGCAATGTTCCCTAAAAGAAAAATTGAAAAGATGGCATGATAAACAAAGATGGAGACAATTTACACTGAGAGTCAAGTACTTCCATTCATACCTAAAAAATGAATAGGTAATATTCCAGTGCTATAGGGTCAAGAGCAACTCAGCCAATGAGAACAGCATGTATGAAGGTCCTGAGGTGGAAAATAGCTTGGGATGTTATATAAATCCAAAAGATGGCTATTGTCACTGGAATGTAGAGTAGTAGTGGGAGAGTGATGTGAAATGAGTTTCACAATACAGGCAGGACCCAGATAAGAAGCAAGGAAATCAGTTAAGAAGCTACTGTATAAGTCCAAGCAAGAGATGGTGGTTTGAACCAGCATTGTAACCAAAGGAATGGAGAGATTGGTGGATAGCTTTGAAGTATATTTTTGAGATAGGACTGACAAGACACTGATAAGGGACTATATGTTGGGGGGAGGGGGCAGGGAAGGTGAGGAAGAAGAAAGTATCAAAAATAATTCCCAGGTTGCTTGATTAAACAACTGGGTTGATGGAGATGCCCTTATCATGGTGGTGAAAATGTAAGGAATTGATTTAGTGGTAGAGGCAGTGGATAGCGGTCATGTTATTTTTAGATGAACATCAATTCTGAACACTGATGTGAGTGTACAAAAAGAATAAGCCTATTTAATGGTGCAGTACATACAAGGGTCCCACAACCGGGGCCAGAAAGGGTTGAAGCTACAAGAGAACGACTCAAGTTCAGAAGACATCACTCTTCCCCTTGCTTCTGAGAATTTTCAGTTTTCAAGACGTGTGGGCAGGCGTCCACCAGATGGCAATATTTCTTTATAAAAGCCCAGATTTAGAAACCATACCTTCTTCCACTATATCGTGGTGGGTTCTTTAGGGGCATACAGCCAGAGTCTAGTCAGAGCAGTGCGAGTACAGCCCAGTATGCTGAGTTCTTCCAGGAAACATGCAAAGGCGGAGGCAGCTTTATGAGCAAGATCCTTCTGCAACCTCGTACAAGGAGACAAGGCTTTTGTGTGTGCGTGCAACCTCCAGGGCTAGGTGCTTCATATCACAAAACGCCCCTTAACTAAAAGTGCTCTTAGTCTTAGCACATGAGTAACACTGGAAGCCTCACATAACCTCTCTGAGCCTCTTTCTTCACTTGTAGAATGGTGAGTAGATTCACAGCAACCTCATGGGGTTACTGCAAATATGCATTGGATAATGCCTGCCTATGAGGGGACTAACACGGTCCTAGTAGAAAGCAAGCACTTAATTCATGGTGGTCTTACGAGCATATTATCCCCACAATGACTCTTATTCCCACTCTCCCTCCCTCAAGGTCCTACCCTTTTCTAGCCCTGGTCACGGGCAGCCTTCCAGGCATAACCTCATAAGAGTGACAGCAAGATGGCAGACTCCCAGGTCCCCTGAAGCTATGCCTCATGGCAGGTGCTCCTTTTTTGATAATTTTTCCTTCCAATTGCATTTACAGAAAGACAGAGTCCTTCCGCAATTCTGTCTGATCTAAAGATGGAGAGGGAGGGAGCTCTTAAACGGAACACAAACGCTGGAAAATCAGCCCCTTCCTAACACTCTGCATTGAATTCAATTATTCTCTGTTTAGTCGCCTTTCCTAATCTACTGAAACATGTACAATTGCTATCTGCAGACTTATAATTATATATTCCCAGCCTGCCATGTGGGAGAGGTCCAAGCGCTCATTTTGTCTGGGGGCTGATGCAATTGGAATGCAGCTCGGATCTGTCCCCGGAAGAAGTCAGCTCGACGTCGGCTGCTGGGTCAGCCACGGGAAATCTTTCTAGAGCAGAGGTCAGCCAGCTCCCCCACCGCATTCATCTTCCTCCTTCCCTACTAGCTCAGCCCACCAGGTGCTTCATTTTCCTTTAGAAAAGCCTAAAATACTTGGATGCCTTAAAACCATATTTTCAGAGAGGCCAGCAGTTATTACTATTATTATACAGTAACACTGCTTTAGAGGTGTTTTCAGCTTCCTTTTATTTCACATGGGGACTTCTGCAGGGGTAATGAGAATGTGGTGCGAAGGGAATAGGAAATGCACCTTCATTATGGAGGGAAGGGAAAGACTTTTTTGGTCTTTAGCTTGTATTGCAGGTAGCAAAAATAATTTTCATTTTTTCAGTCTGTGTGAAAGATCTCTAAATGGGCAGGGTGTTGGGATGCAGCCACGTGAAACAGACAACTTGGTCCATTCAACAGTCATGTACTGAGAGCATCCATGTGCCAGACAGTGTTGTGAGCAGTGCCTGAAAGTGCTGACCTCATGCAGTTTACATTCTAGCGGGGAACATTCCCAGAGAGAAGATAGGTAATATGCCAAGGAGTGATGACGGGCATGGAGAAAATAAAATGGGGAATTGGGGAAAGGTGTGTGTTGTGTGTGTATTGTGTGTATGTGTGTGTTTGGGGGTGGTGCAACTTTAGACATGGTAGTGAGAGTGCCTAATAGAGAAGGTAACACTTCGGTTAAGACTCAAAATGGTGAGGGAAGAAGCCACATGGAAACCCAGGGGAAAGAACATTCTAGAAGGAAGCAAGAGCCCTGGCACAAAGAGCACCTGTAGGCAGAAACCCTGCTCTCACAAAGTGAATGAACAAGAGAGAGCCAGGAGATAAGGTCTGGAGAGTTAGAAGGAAGATTGCGAGGACCTGGTGGCTATCCCGAGAGTTTGAAGAGGGGTGCGCGATCTGATCTAGATTTTTAAAAGACCATTCTACGCCTTGTGTTGCTATCAGAATATAGTGGGGGCAAGAACAGAAACAGGCTGGCCTATTAGGGGCTGTTACCTGAGTCCAGGCTTGGGCCAGAGTGGTGGTGGTGGTGGAAGCAGGAGAAGTGGTCAGATCTGGGGTCAGCACGGTTTGCCAATGAATTAGCTATAAGGTGTGAAAGAAAGACCAGAGTCAAAGGTGACACCGAGGTTTGTGGGAGGTGCTTCCATTGCCTACAACAGAGAAGACTAGGGGGAAGGTTTGGCAGGGGAAGACGAAGAATTCAATTTAGACATGATCAGTTTGAACCTCTGACGGGACACCTCAGTGGAGATGAGGAGACATAAGCTGGGTACAGGAGTCTGGCGTTCAGTGTGAAGGTTCTGACTGGAGAAACACACTCGTCAGTCTTTAGTGCACAGACATTATTTACAACCATGAGCTTGGATGGACTTACCAAGGGAGAGGGTATAGATGGAGTGGAAGTCTGAAGGCTGAGCCCTGGGGTCTACTAGCATGTAAGGACTGGGGGTTGGGGGGATGAAGCATCCAGCAAAGGTCAAGGAACAGTGAGTGAAGGAGGAGGAAAACCATGAGGAATCTGTCTCCTTGAAGCCAAGTGAAGAAAATGGTTCACAGAGAGGGAGTGATCAACCATGTCAAGGCTGTGACAGCTCATGTAAAATGAGGACTGAGAATGGGTCACAGGACTTAGCCAAGCAGGATGTCCCCCCGGTTATTCTCTGTCACGGCAATCTCTTTTCTTCTGCATTGAAAGTATCTCTCCCCCCACCCCAATTCTCATCTCTTTTACTGGATAGTAACCCTATGGCAAAGAGGAACCATGACTGTTTGGGGCCATCATGCCTGGCACATATTAGGAGCTCTCTGTGATATTTATCTTTCTCTTGCCTTTTGTTTTGCCAGAGAGCTTCCATTCCACCGACCTTGCCTTCCTGACAGTGCCCCAAATGACTTTGGGGGCGTTCTCTCTCTCTCTCCTGTTGCGTGTCGCTTCAATGGGACGGTGAATTCAGGTGCTTGTCTCCTACTTAAGAGGCCAAAGGGGGCCCCTGCTGGCTGGGCCCCCTACACCAGAGGGCAGGCTCCATCCATCAGCGGCTCCTGAGTTTGCCCAGCACAAGAGGAAGCACTGACTACCAGCATCTCTGTCCTAACCAGACCCCCTCCTGGTGGCAGACTGTTGCCACAGTCACCATTTCCTAAGCCTCAGTGTTGCTCTGGTGCCTGTTTCTCCAGCATCTCTTTAATTCTCTGAGCTCCTAATACCCTTCCAGTAAATCTCCTGTTGCTGAAGTTACCCACAGCCAGTTCCTATTCCTTTCAACTAAAATATTGCAGCCAGTAAGCACTCAATAAATACTAGCTGAATGAAAAAGTATGGTTTTCATTTCACAAATGGAAAGTCCGAAATTCAAAGAGGTTTAGCCACTCATCTAAGACCACATACCCTCTGTATTTCACCAATTCTCTGACATAACTTTTTCACATTCTCAGTTCTCTGCCAGGATACATTTTACAAGCGATCCTGTCTTATAGTTAATTGGCGGTATTTTTCTGTTTTTAGTGGTTTATAAAATGATGCTGTGTCTTACATTGGTTTAGATTCAATGAAATATGGTATTCATTGTTGGGGTCAAGATTCAAACATACCTCAAATGTTTTTTTGCTTCCCAAGAAGCAAAAAACACTTTTGCTTCCCAAAGAAGTTTACTATCTAATTGGAGGAAAAAAAAAAAAACCCAAAACCCTCTCTAATGCTGGACAGAGGACCTGGCCAAGGAGTACCTGAACTCTGAGGAGTTGGATGGGGAGCATTTGGGTGGGCATTGAAGAGACAGGAAAGACTTCAATTGAGGGGCACTTGGGTGGTTCAGTTAGTGAAGCCTTTGACTCTTGATTTAGCCTCAGGTCATGGTCTCAGGATCATGAAATTGGGCCCTGCTTCTTCTTTGGGCTCTGTACTCAGCAGGGAATCTGCTTGAGATTATCTCTCCCTCTCCCACCTTTCCCTTAAAATAAAGAGACAAACCTGAGAGAAAGAAAGAAAGAAGAAAAAGAGAAAGAAAGAGAGGAGGGAGGGAGGGAGGGAGGGAGGAAGGAAGGAAGGAAGGAAGGAAGGAAGGAAGGAAGGAAGGAAGGAAGGAAGGAAGCAGACTTTGGTCAATAGGAAGGTGGGCAGAGAGGACAGGTGGGAGGGCTGCATCCTAGATGCTGGCAACAAAGCCAACACTGGGATGCACATCTGAGCACGAGGCTGGGGTTGGGGACAATGGCTGCTCTGTGTCTTCTGCACTCCTTTCTTTCTTCTCTAGGGCAAATTATTCCTCTAGTTTTCCCTGTGTTTCCTGTCACAGTTCTCTCCTGCTGCAACCTTTTCTGGCAAGCTCCTCCTCCCCTTTTGCCCGCAGTCAGTTCCTCTCTGTGTGGTGGGTAGATTCCCCTCTGGAATCAGGAACAAGGGAAAAGGCATTTGAGCAGGAGGGACCACGGGCGGGCGTGGAAGGGCACGGAGATGGGACAGGAGCATGGAGGGGAGGAGAGGGGAGGGGAGGGGAGGGGAGCGCGGATGAGCACGATGGCACAGCGGGCTGCGTAAAGGGTTTATTCATTCAGTCAGCACATTTAATCCAGTGCACACCAGGTACCTCTCTAGGCAGTGGGGATGGAGCACTGAAATCCAAGCAGAGTGCCCGGCTTTTCGAGCTTCCATTCTGATAAGGGAAGGAAGAGAGCCAAAAGCAAATAAACTACGTATATACATCTGTTCATATGTGAATATGTACATACATACACATATATGAAAAACAATGTCAGACAGTGGAAGAGCAGTGACGAAAAATGTTGAAAAATTTACAGAACTGATAATGATGGGATAGGAGCTGCTAATTCAAATAGAATGGCAGGGAAGTCCTCTTTAATAACAGAACGTGTCATCAAGGGACCGGAAAGAAGAGAGGGAGAGAGTCTTGTCAATCTCTAGCTGAAAAGTATTTCTGGGGGAAGACACAGCACATGCAGAAGTCTGGGGGGGGCAGGGTTCACGGTTTAAGGAACAGCGTGCCCACAGCAGCGTGGGCAAGGGGCAGAGCAGTAGCAGAGGCTTGTGGGGAAGTAAGGTTTGGCTAGATCCTTCAGGCCTTGTCAGCATTATGAGAGCTTGGGATTTTATTCTAAGTGCTTGGAAAGCTTTTGGAGAGGTTTGAGCAGAGGAGAAAGAATGAGAGATAGATGGGATCTATCGTTGAGGAGCTGCAGCACTGCCCGAGAAAGTTTGAATGTGATTTTCTAATGTCCTGGGATTTTCACTTCTGAATCATTTAAACAGAGTAGGAAATCAGCCCTAATGAATAAATATGATGTTCTGTGGAACACGGACAGGCCCCCCACCTAGAACGGACGTAATGAAGTGATAGTTTGTTTGACAGAAACAGGCTACAGAAGGTTATGCTCCCTCCCCAGTGTCTTTGGTTGTCAAGGAGATACGTCTGGAAACCTCTTATATCTAAATGTCACCGTGTAGCACTTAGATTTTTCATGTTCTCCTTTTATTATGTTATTGTAAAGTTCACTGTGTAATCTTGGCCCAGGAGTTAACAATTTCATCACCCCCGACTCTATTTGCTGCAAACTACCTTTTTGGAGATTCTGCTCTTTGGTCTTCCTCCCTCCTTCCCAGGATGGTTTCCAGGAGGGGGCTGCCCCTGAAAAATAATCAGGCACAGCTCTAGGAGGTCCTAAGTGCCAGTCAGGCTAAAAGAAGAGGATTCATTCTGAAAAGCTAATGAGAAAGGGCGAGTTGATGGACTCAGCCACGTAGATATATATGGCGCGGGTTGTTCTCAGCACAGCGCCTTATCTTACCCACTCATCAATCCCGGTGGGTCTCCTATTTATTCATTTGCAGAGAGGGAAACTGAGACTCCCTGGGAAAGAGACCTAACCAGGGAGTTGATGGTCCTGCAACTAACATCTTCTTGTGTAGTGTGATATCTACAACCCTGCACTCTTTCAAAGATACGAGCCAGAGGTGATAGGTTAATTAGTCCAACCCCTCATTTACTCACCAGATGCTTGACTGAATGCATTCTGTCCGCAGGGCACCATTGGAGGGAGACCCTGGGGACACCCAGGTGAGTGAGACAAAGCTCTGCACCCCACACAAGCCCCTCCAGGCCTAAGCAGACATGACTCTCAGCTGTCAATGCAGATGCAGATGTGGAGGCTGACTCCATTGTTGATCAGAGTTGGCCCTTTAGATGGAAGTCTGTTTGCTCTCCCTGGTTTAGCCATATAAGGTCCAGAGTCCGAGAGAGATGACTCCTGATCAGTTCTCCCTGACAGGAAACTCAGATTTTTCAATAAGCTCCAGGCTAAAAGACCAGTGGAGACCAGTCTGGAGATTAAGATGGCCACGGATATTGTTGCCAGGGATGAGCCTCTCCCAAAGTGTTTCATAAACTGCTTAACAATTCTGGTGAGTGGAATATGTTTTTCCCAGCTTCTTCAAGCCCTGTGTCATAAAGCATTAGGTCTCTCTGCTATAATACACAAGTAGGGTAGATGATGCACCCCGCTCTCACTTCCTTTCAGCACAAGGGAGGAAACAGGTTGATGTCTTTGGACTCTGAGCATCACTTATCCACAACAGCAACACTTGGCTCTTGCCGTAGGAGGTCTTAAGGGCCTCCATCTGCTAGCAATTTGCTTTAACAAATATTTGTATTCGAGGAGAAAATGGAATTTCTATATCAAAATATCTTTTTGAAAGCCCTGTCAATAACCAACATATTTAAAGAAAAGTTATACTATCTATAGCCCTATGTGCACACCTCAATCATTCACATCTTCCAGAGCTCACCCAAATCAGACAAAAGGGGAAATGAATGAAATGTATTTTGATGTTTAGACAGATCAAATAAAAATGTGTTCTATACAAATAGCTCTCACTGCATTATCTGATTTTGTCCTCAGACTTTCATCCGAGATGTGTGGGTATATGTATTATCAAGAGAGGCTCAGCCCTCCCCTCTGCCTTTAAGTGGCTCCACCAGTAGTTTAGAATTGGGGTAACAGGCACACATTGTGCTGGGTTTGGGGCATCTGGGAATCTTGTCAACACAGCATGACTGTCACTTGGGGAAACTGATTTTGGAGGAAGATTATAATTGATTCGAATAAGAGCCAAAGGCATTCTGGAAGACACAGGGCCAAGGTGCCAACTGCTCCCTGAGGCCTGGTTAGGCAGAACTGCTGAGGAGGGGTGGGTGGAGGGCTCCCTTTAAACCCAGGGTAGGGAAGGGCTATGAGGTTCCTAAAATAAAATCTACCTCATGGACAGAGGACATCTAGGCTGATGACCTGGAACCAAAACCTTAACATGTGTGACACAGAACTAGTTTCTACACAATGCACTGTTCATCCTAGCAGCTCTCCTCGAGCATCAGCAGTGAAAAGCTTACTAAGAAGGGGAGCATCCCTAAGAACGCAGGTGTCATCTGAAAGACTTATAACCTCAGAGTCCAGATAAGGAGGCAAGCACTGGAAGGATGGGGCAGAACCAGCCCCCATAGGGACACCAGGTAGAAGACATGGCCGCCCTGGGCCCATGGAACCACTGCTCTTTCAGCTTGGTGGGGAGGGGCAAGTTTGGACCATTGCTGCCCTGTGTGAGCTCCTGGGAGGTTGTTAGACTAGTTAGATTTGAGGAGTTCCCAAAATACCACTTCTTGCTAATAGGACATGAGGGCGTTTCAGTATTCAAGTAAAACAGAAAGGGGATACAGCCTTATTTTACTCTGAATTGTGGGACAGGACATACTGGTTTCAGAGTGTGTGTGTGTGTGTGTGTGTGTGTGTGTGAATTCAAATGGGGTTGAGATAAGGGCAACTATCTTTCTCAAGGAAAAGTCACAGCTGAATGGGAGATTACCAGGGAGCTGTGCTGAGCACAGGCTAGAAAAAGCCAGAGGGGAGCTTTAAAATCCCTGGGAAATACAGAGGGAAGAAGAGAAAAAAAAGAGTGGCCCTATCAGAGTGGTAGAAGATGTTAACTTTATCTTGAACTTCCAAAGCAATATGTGGAGAGTGATTAATAAGGATTTCCACTCAACTCTGAATTTCTAAATATCATGGAATCTCTCCTTGGAAGAAGAGTAGGCCAGACCTGATGTTGCAGAGTTCTGGGGCGTGAAAGGTCCCCTGTTACTCCAAGTTTGGACACCTTGAGAGACATGGGCTAATTTGCTGATTCATGCAGAAATGAGAACATGTAGGTCATAATGAAACCCATGAGGTACTAGAACACCCCAAGAGGGTACTCTGAGGAGTCAAATTATACCCCTAGGAGGAAAATATTTAACCTTTGTTCATTGAGGCATACTTCTGAAATTGTCACAATATTTTTTTAAAAACATATACTATTTAAAACTTATCATACACCAGACCTTGCTTTGAGGGTTAGGATCCTTCCATGAATAAATTAATTAAATATAATTCATTTAATCCTCACAACTATCCTAATAAGGCAGGTGCTAGTATTGTTTTATCATCTCCCTCAATTGCAGGCTCCTTTGTGCTCTACTGTTGTAAGAGGATCCACGTGAAAAGAGGGAAAGAGAGGAGGCCATGTTTCCACACCTGACACATTATACTTATCATGTTCTTAAGGACTCATAATGGTCTTTAAAGTCCTCCTAGGACAAGGTAGGGGTACACATAAATGAAATAAAATACCTTTCTAAAAATTCGGGCAATAAAATTGATCAAGTCAAGTTTTTGATTTATTTCTTCCTCCCATGACACTGAGTGGCCACTGGAGAATGCAGCCACAAAAGAGGAAACTGGCAACGTTAGAAAAAATTCCTTCTAATAGATAAAAGCAATAACTATGGGATATCACATGTGGCTAACAAAATAATAGCCCTTCAGAGATGTCTGTACCCCAGCCACCAGAACCCGTGAACATGCTTCCTTACATGGCAAAAGGGACATTTTGCCGTGGGCTCATGTGCTTATGGACCCTGAGGTGGGGAGATTGTCCTGGATGCTCTGTGCGGACCCAATCTCATGGCGGGGGTCCTGGGACATGGACAACCTCTTCCAACTGTGGTCAGCAACATTCAGTGATGGAGGAAGGGTTAGAAAGAGGCAGTGTCGCTGGCTTCGAAGACAGAGGAAGGGGCCACCAGCCACAGCACCTCTCGAAGCTGGAAAGGGCAAGGGAATGAATCCTCCCCACAGAGACTCCAGAAAGAAAAGCACCCCTCTCTGTACCTACTGTGTAACCTAGTGAGGCCAGTGCCAGACCTCTGACTTCCAGACCTGTGTTTAAGTTACTAAGTTTATGGTAATTTGGTACAGCAGCCATAGAAAACAAATAGACCACACCAAGTATAGGTAAAGTAAAAAGTCAGCCAAGTCCTCAAAGTGTTAAAAAGATGGAAAAGACTGAACTGCTGATTTTTGTTGAATTTATTCAAAATAATTGTATTCCTATAGCACATAGGCTACAATTACTTTAACATTTTTTTTTAAAGATTTTGTTTATTTATTTGACAGAGAGAGATATCATAAGTAGGCAGAGAGGCAGGCAGAGAGAGAGGGGGAAGCAGGCTCCCCGCTGAGCAGAGAGCCCGACGCCAGGCTCCATCCCAGGACCCCGAGATCATGACCTGAGCCGAAAGCAGAGGCTCTAACCCACTGAGCCACCCAGGCGCCCCAATTACTTTAACATTTTTGATTGATGTGTTATTGACATCAAATAAGTCTTTCCGGTCTTTTAAAAGAATGCATGATTTTCACGATTATCATGTAAGGAAAGTCAAATTATAAAGGAACATCCTGCGATATGAATTTATGAATCTACAGTTCTTTATTAAATCCAGCAGCTTGTCACTATCGTTAGTCTTATATAGAGCAGACTTTATATAAGTGAGACAAAATCATTGCCAAGATTTTGAGCTCCCAGTGGTCTCCCTCGTGGCTCCTGCCACAAATCTAATCTGTCTCCAGCCCTGTTATTTCTTCTACCATCATGGTCTTTGCACCTGTTCCCCTTACAGCTCCTCATTCAGGCCCCAGCACTCCATACTGGACAGATAAAATAGACGTCTGACTGGTGGCTTTGACTCTTGCCTTTCCCCTCTGTTCTTTCCTGCACATGCTGTCCAGATTCATGTCTCTAAAAGACCTTCTCCATTGTGCTGCCCACCTGTGAGAACACACTCACACTGCTCGTCATTGGCCACGGTGGAGGTTCTCAGCCAGGAGCAGAGCCAGATTACTGGGAGGGGCTTGCAAGTGACTCATATGTATCCAGTACTGATGTTCTACGGTTTGTAGATGATTGCCTTTTAAAAAAAGGGGGGGAGGCAAATTTACTCATGTATGTTCATCTCACATATATTTATTAGGTACCCTGCACTGCTTCTATATACTAAGGACACAAGAGTGAATGAGAGAGAAAAAGACCACTTTCCTGGGTGGGGAGAGAGATGATGCTCTGTGACATAAATAGGAAATGTCTGGTGGGGTTAAATGCTATGCAAAATATTCAGACAGTGGGAAGTAATCTAGTAACTGGGTAACTACTTTAGATTGAGCAATCAGAGTAGACTTGTGGAGGGAGGTGACATTTGAGCTGATGGCTGCAAACATCTGGGAGGTGAGCATTACAGGAAAAGAGAAGGGCCAAGTCCAAAGGGTTTCTGTGGGGTGTGGAGTATTCAAGGAACAGAGAAGAGAAGGAGAGCGTGACCAGAGTGGTGAGTTGAGCTGCCAAGGAAAGCAGTAGTTAGATATTACATCTCAGGAACGAATCCTGGGTTTTGACTTTCCTTTTAGGGTGGTAGAAAGCCACCCAGGATTTAAATCAGGGAAGTGACACATGCTGACATTTGTTGTTATTTTTTAATTAGTTTAGAGGTAGAAGTTAGTGATTCATCAGTTGCATATAACACCCAGTGCTCATTCTATCAAATGCCCTCCTTAATTCCCATATCACCCAGTTATCCCTTCCCTCCACCCAGCTCCCCTCCAACAACCCTCAGTTTGTTTTCCAGAGTTCAGCGTCTCTTACGGTTTGCCTTCTTCTCAATTTTCATTTTATTTTATTTTTCCTTCCCCTTCCCTATGTTCTTATTACCTTGATCCCAAAACCAAACAAAGACCCCACCAAAAAGGAGAATTACAGAATTAATGTGATATACCATATTAATAAAAGAAAGGACAAGAACCATATAATTCTCTCAATAGATGCAGAAAAAGCATTTGACAAAATACAGTATCCTTTCTTGGATAAGAACTCTCTGCACTGTAGGGATAGAAGGAACACATCTCAGTATTATAAAAGTCATATATGAAAACCCCACAATGAATATCATCCTCAATGGGGCAAAACTGAGAGCTTTTCCCCTAAGGTCAGGAACATGGCAGAGATATCTACTGTCACCACTGTTCAACATAGTGCTAGAAGTCCTGGCCTCAGACAACAAAAGAAATAAAAAGCATCCAATTCAGCTAGGAAGAAATCAAACTCACTCTTCCCAGATGACCTGATACTCTATGTAGAAAACCCAAAGGACTCCACCAAAAAATTGCCAGAACTGACACAGGAATTCAGCAGTCACAGGATATAAAATCAACGCACAGAAGTTAGTTGCATTTCTATAAACTAACCATGAGGCAGAAGAAAGGGAAAGCTAATATTTGTTTTTAGAAGCTCACTTGGGTGAAGAGGTTACTGTGGAGGTCAGTTGGGAGTCATTACTATGGTCCAGGGGAGAGAATGCTGTGTCCTCTCCACAGAGGCCTCCACAGACGGTGATGCAAATGGAAGTAGAGACCGACTTCCCACCACAGGAAATTTCTTTCTTCTTCTATTATGGGCTAGGTAACCAAATACAAATGTTCATTAAAATTGTTTGTAAAGTAAGAGTAAATGGGATCTGACTGAGGACATAAAAAGTTCCCCAAGAGTAAAGGATACCTATTTTAATTCATGAGTTG